>CM029019.1:80299360-80746006 GCA_016801055.1 Panax notoginseng
AACATGAAAGAAAGAAATAATATTCCCTACCTTTGAAAGAAACTGATATAAAGTGACGGACAGACTTTCTCTTCTTCTATAGATTTTCTCTCTATAGCTTCTCTCTATAATTTCTCTCTATAATAATGGCTCTAAAGCTTTAGTGAATTGGTGAAAAATGAAGGAAGAATGAGCTTCTATTTATAGGAAAATATAGTTCGATAATTGCACGTTTTGGGGCTCGAAATATTATAGTACAATACCTCTAACTTTTCTTTCATTTTTAATTCAATCATCCAAGTATTATCAAACTTGCACCAACTCCCCTAATAGTAAATCATGTGAATCAATAGTAAAATCATGTGACTCAATAGTTCTAAACATATGAAAAATTAATTACAATATAGTACCTCCCTCTATACCTCTATTTTTAACTTAGTCATGCAAGTATTATCAATCTTGCACCAACTCCCCTAATAGTAACAAGAATGTGAGTCAATAGTATAACATGTGAACAAATAGTTATAATCATGTGAAATAATAGCAATCAATTGCTCATTTATCCGGTTAAATACCCGATTGGTCAATATAACCTCTAGATATCAATTATTATCGAAATAAATGTCTATTTTCACTAACACAAACAATTCCAACATAATGAAACCATTTTTATCAAAAATATAAATTTTAAAATTTTGAAGTTTGACTTTTTTCGAAAAAGTCAACTGTTGACTTTTTGGCCAAATAGTAAATTTCGAAAAATTTTGTGTTTATAGACTATTTTTACTAATTTCGACGTTTCAGACTCAAATATCACGTCCGCGTCTCCAAATTCAACTCCGAACAACATTCATCATTAATATTATAACTCATAAATAGTAACTCGTGAATAGTACTCCGACACGAAAAGTGTCCTAAATACCCGAGTGAACAATAGTAGAGTGAATAGTAATTTAGGTGAATAGTAACCCGTGAATAGAAACTCATGAATAGTAAACTCGTGAATAGTAACTCGTGAATAGTACTCCGACACGAAAAGTATCTCAAATACCCGATGAATAGTAATTTAGGTGAATAGTAACCCGTGAATAGTAACTCATGAATAGTAACTCGTGAATAGTACTCCGACACAAAAAGTGTCCCGAATATCCGATTGAACAATACTGAGTGACTTCTCACATAAGCATCAATAATCAATACCGTGTGCTACTATGCAACCACGCGTATTACTGTACTTTTAACACGGTGTGTTATGCAACCACGCGTATTACTGTACTTTTAACACGGTGTGTTTCAACAGTTAACGGTAAAACTTCCGTCGTTATTTCCATAAAATATTTTTGTCATTTTCTCAATCCGACAATAATTTCGTTGTGGGGTCCACCAATGATTATACCGTCGTACGGATATTCCCCGACAAAAAAATATTCCCGACCAATCGAATATTATATAACAACTTGCATACTTTACAAAATTTATAAATACTACCCACGAATATAACATTATATCAAATCCATACCCTAATATAAAAATAAAATAAAATAAAATTTTTTCGAGAATATTAAATATTTATTCATAAAATCTGGGGTCTCAAAATCTCCCCTCCTTATGGAATTTTGCCCTCAAAATTTACGTACGTACCTGAAATGCTGAAGAGGTGAGGATACCTCGTCAGATTCTAACTCTTGAGGTATAATCTTTGAGTGTTGAATATGATTCTTCTTATCCATGATGTTAACATGTATCTCCTCATACGTTAAATCTTCTGCTATCTCGTCCGGTTCTAATTAATAACGTGGTTCGGGTCGTCCACATTTTTACATAACATCGACACGTTAAAAACGTTATAAACACACGCAACATACTTGGCGATAAAATGAGTATATAAGCCACAGTTCTTACTTGATCAAGGATTTAAAATGGGTCAATTAAATCGAGGGTTGAGATTTCCTCTCTTCGTCGATTCTTGCTTCTAGAATAACGCCCTCTTGAACCTTCTTCTTCACATTCATCAGCTCCGGTCTGTAGCTTGCACAGCTTTAACTTTATCAATTAAAGTCGATTCTACTCGTATACTCGTTATCTTCATGTGGGTTCCTAGAGTTTTTAACTCTATCTTCATCATTTGTAAGTTTTACAAAATGGGTCTTTGTGTTAACAACATCGCACTCGTAAACGCATACGATCTTTTACTCAACACGTCAGCTATCACGTTCGCACTTCCACGATGATATTGAATGGTACGATCGTAATCTTCAACAGCTCGAGCCAACGTCTTTGGCGCATAATACGTTCGTTTTAGTTGAAGAAATATTTGAGAGTTTGAAAATGGGTTTTGTACTGGGATACAAAATTCGATTTCACGCTCTGGGGTAAGCTAAGAAGTCTTCAAGAATACATCAGGAAATTTATTAACAATAGAAATATCGTTCAAAACTGTGACCCTCATCCAAGACTTGGATAGCACGTCACATTGATACCTATCAACTTGTCATCATCATTCACGACGTCGCCTACAGAAAGTTTGGCTTCGGTGCATTCCACACAAGGAAGTCACCAGCGAAAGGCTCGGGGCTCTTTACTTATGGCTTGAAATGACAATGATTGACTTTAGTGGTTTGGTTGCTTGAATTCGCATAGCAGGTTGGTTAGGAATATGAAAGTTAACCACCTTACAAAAAGAATGATGAGTAGTTAACCAATCGTTCCTAAAATCACATCAAAGGAAAGTATTTTCAAAGAGATACGATCGACAGGTAACGTGAAAGTGTTGATTTGAACAAGATTTATAAATAGTGGATGTAACGAAGGTTTCTACTATCGAAGTTTTCACGAATAAGTCAAAGTCTAATTTCTTCGAAGTCAAATTTAAACGTTGAGCGCAAGCAAGAGAGATAAAAGAATGGGTAGAACCGGTATCTAATAAGGTATAGACTTCGCAAGAATTTATAATTAACTAACCCGTGATAACTTCGTTCGATTCCTCGTTAGGGTAATTCAAAACTCGATGCTGGATTTTCCCAATTATTGTTAAAAAAAATTACATATCATCTAATTTAGCTTTCTTGGATCGGACTTCTCTTTTCACAATATCAACGCGTCGTGCGGCTTTCACCCATGCATCTTTCATTCTCACTCGTTCAATTATTTCTTCTTTCAGCTGCTCCTTGACATTTGAATTCTCAGATTCCAGCTTTAATATTGTATACTCTGTCAAAGAGTGCTTCTGTTCAACCATCGCACATCGGGTAATATAATTTTGAATTATTGCATCCCTTTGTTCTACGACCGCCTGTCGTTCTTCAGCCTGCTCTTCTAACTCATGAATACGATTTTGTAATTCTATATTTTGATCAATAAGTTCTCCTAATAAATCAACCTCAGGTTCCTCTTCTTCCTCACTCTCAGTTGCTACCTTTGCGACTAGCATGAGTGCAACTTTTAATTCCTCAATCACCACATGGATATCTCTAATCACATTAACCTGGTTGGTGATTATAGGTGTCTCCACGGTCTCATTCACTCCATTGTAAACATTTTCAGTTGCCATTCCCAAATACTGTCACAAAACAAAGGTTAATTGACATGTAACATATTATCCCTATATTCTGACCGACCAATTAAATACCAAATAAACTTAGGTAGGTCATACTAGCGAAGGAATTCCCCGTCTCTCCCCTCCTAGTTCTATTCTCACATCCTAGCCAGGGATCATATCCCTAAGCTTTGATACCAACTGTGACGCCCCCAAAAAATAGGTATACATCACCCATCTTAGGTCGCCAGATACATGGTACAGAATTCAAATACATCTTACTAATACAACTGTCGTGTACAACACGACAAAACATAAACTGTGAGTTTGAATACAAATATTATCTTCTAGAGAGTATCCATACTCAAAAGGAGTCCTCATTACAATTATTATCACACTATTACATAGAATAGTGAGGACTACTAATGCTATCATCTAGGACCATCACTCTGTTCCTCGACTAGTCCCAACTACATTCTCATTTCCTGAAGAGAACAATGAAAGTAAAATAGTGAGCTCAACTAGCCCAGTAAGAAATATTATGACTAAGATAATGCAGAATAAATTATCATTAGTCTCCAACAATGTTAAACTGATAAAATATAATAGACATCAAGTTTAACTGCAGCGGAACAAACAATCCATTAAAAGAGTTAAGTAGAAAATAAAATCTACTATCTTTTATGATTTAAAAGGTTTTTCATGACTTTTATCGCTGGGACTCAGCTTAATAAATAATCCACATCACCGAATCACCCCTGCACTACGGCTAAGGATATTCTTTAGTATCACGACCACAAATTATCCATGCACTACGGCTAAAGATAATCATGTTTTCATCAACGGTCCTGATCATGCCATAAAACAATTCATCTTTGCACTACGGCCAAAGAGAATCCATAGCCATAATCATACCAAAAACTCCATCAATGTACTACGGCAAATGAGGATTTTACCACATCATTTGTAACATTACGGTCATGATTACACCGAATAATCCCTGGTCATAATCATACCAAGTCCATCTATGCACTACAGGCCACAGATGACTTTCAACAAAATATAATCATGAGGATAATGACAATGATATACGAATTCAATAAAACAAGTTCAAAAATTAATTTATCCAGGAACTGATAACGTCCAAATTGTCAACATGATACTGCTTTGTGGAGTAAAATTCAAGAATGCTCAGAAGAATATTTCTATGAAAAGATACTGGATGAAGCGCAAATATAAAGGATATTCCACTAATTTCATGAAGTATAGAAGTCAAAGCTTTAACCAACTGAGTATAATAAGGAATGGAATAACAAAAGAAATCATCAGGCATGCGATAGACCGCATAGGCAGGTTATTCCAACAGAATAATAAATAACGAACCAGGTCCGGCGTAAACCGCACAGACAGGATATTCCAACAGAATAGTAAAGACGGAATCAGTCCGGCCGTAGAACGCACAGACAGGATATTCCAACAGAATAGTAAAGACGAAACCAGGTCTGGCGTAGAACGCACAGACAGGATGTTCCAACAGAATAATAAATAATGGAACTAGGTCCGGCGTAGAACGCACAGACAGGATGTTCCAGCAGAATAATAAGGAATGGAATAATAGAAGAATTTCACCAAGTATGCGGTACTTCGCATAAACAGGTTATTCCAACATAATGACAAAGAATGGAACAATAGAAGTTCTCTTCATGAAGATGAAAGAAAGAAATAATATCCCCTACCTTTGAAAGAAACTGGATATAGGAGGAGTGACGGAGCATACTTCTCTTCTTCTATAGATTTTCTCTCTATAGCTTCTCTCTATAATTTCTCTCTATAATAATGGCTCTAAAGCTTTAGTGAATTGGTGAAAAATGAAGGAAGAATGAGCTTCTATTTATAGGAAAACATAATTTCGATAATTGCACGTTTTGGGGCTCGAGATATTATAGTACAATACCTCCAACTTTTCTTTCATTTTTAATTCAATCATCCAAGTATTATCAAACTTACACCAACTCCCCTAATAGTAAATCATGTGAATCAATAGTAAAATCATGTGACTCAATAGTTCTAAACATGTGAAAAATTAATTACAATATAGTACCTCCCTCTATACCTCCATTTTTAACTTAGTCATGCAAGTATTATCAATCTTGCACCAACTCCCCTAATAGTATCAAGAATGTGAGTCAATAGTATAACATGTGAACAAATAGTTAGAATCATGTGAAATAATAGCAATCAATTGCTCATTTATCCGGTTAAATACCCGATTGGTCAATATAACCTCCAGATATCAATTATTATCGAAATAAATGTCGATTTTCACTAACACAAACAATTCCAACATAATGAAACCATTTTTATCAAAAATATAAATTTTGAAATTTTGAAGTTTGACTTTTTTCGAAAAAGTCAACTGTTGACTTTTTGGCCAAATAGTAAATTTCGGAAAATTTTGTGTTTATAGACTATTTTTTCTAATTTCGACGTTTCAGACTCAAATATCACGTCCGCGTCTCCAAATTCAACTCCGAACAACATTCATCATTATATTATAACTCATGAATAGTAACTCGTGAATAGTACTCTCCCGACACGAAAAGTGTCCCAAATACCCGAGTGAACAATACTAGAGTGAATATTAACCCGAATAGTAACTCATGAATAGTAACTCGTGAATAGTACTCTGACACGAAAAGTACCCCAAATACCCGAGTGAATAATATTCGGGTGAATAGTAATTAAGGTGAATAGTAATCCGTGAATAGTAACTCATGAATAGTAACTCGTGAATAGTACTCCGACACAAAAAGTGTCCCGAATATCCGATTGAACAATACTGAGTGACTTCTCACATAAGTTTCAATAATCAATACAGTGTGCTACTATGCAACCACGCGTATTACTGTACTTTTAACACCGGGTGTTTCAACAGTTAACGGTAAAACTTCTGCCGTTATTTTCATAAAATATTTTTGTCATTTTCTCAATCCGACAATAATTCTGTTGTGGGGTCCACCAATGATTATACCGTCCTACGGATATTCCCCGACAAAAAAATATTCTCCGACCAATCGAATATTATATAACAACTTTCATACTTTACAAAATTTATAAATACTACCCACAACTATAACATTATATCAAATCCATACCCTAAATATAAAAAATAAATTTTTTTTTTTTCGAGAATATTAAATATTTATTCATAAAATCTGGGGTCTCACACGTCCTAAGACAACTTTCCTCAATATTTACATTAACATCTTTCGAATTTTAAACCCTTTCATATATTACCATATTATGTAATATATAAACATACCAAAATTAATTAACATAATCATTTTATTTTCTTTATGTAAATCACATATATTAATTCATCATTTTACTTATGTGAATTACTCCTTTCATTTAATTTACTATCACGCCACTGCCACTCAAGGCTTTATTACTCAAATTATATTATTCCATAATATAATTTTCAACTTAATTTAAGTTAACCAATATTTATTCTTGTTTAGTTAATTTCCATAACTAACTTCTCATTCGATTCATGCTTTGCTATCTCAATCCATTCATGGATACTATAAATATTAAATATGACGCATATGATAACATATTAGCCACTAATATACAATTCCTATAGTTCAGATTACACAACTCATCAAATTTTACATACTTATCTTGAACTGTCTACAAACCGTCGCGGCCGCACTGGTCTTAGGCTTGAGAGTGGCGCAGCCGCGCCACCTCAAGTCATGATGCAGACATGTTGTGCTTCAAACGAAACAGAACTTAACTCGCAAATCCTTTAACATGCTCCATACATGCTATCTCATTATACTAACCAAAATAAATCTCCAATGACTACATTCCTCAATAATTTAGAGATTAAACTTCAAGTTCAAACTCTATTTCCCTTAGTAGTTGGTTAACTATAAAGATCTCATATATATATATATATATATATATATAATATATAATATATATATATATATATATATATATATAAATTCTTTTCACCAACTCACATAATTCAAGATATAAATAACACATACATACCTCTCGTCGTATATCATTTTTCTTTTCTCGTCAACAACGTACACGTATACAAGTCTAAACCTAGCAGACGTCAAGTCTTTAATAGTATTCAATATAGTATACTGAGTGGTTTCCGACAAACAACCAACAAATTTGTTTTTCGTCTCGTCTACACTGTTTTCAGAGTGAGTTAGATCGGTTACTAATCTATATAATCCATATACATTTTGGCTAGTTCAAATAATATTTTAATTGAGCTATGTATAATTTAGTTGGGTATTCCCAACTCATTATTTCCTATCACCCTTAAATATCATAATGATCATCATTAATTCTCTTTTAATAATTTCAGTTAAACCTTCAGTCTAGTTTAACTTTAATACTCAGACCGCACAAGTCTCATTTATCCCATTTACTTGAGTTATATATAACTCAAGCTCATTATTTCTATAATAAAATATTAGGGTCTAGGCCACATTTGGCTTTTTTCCAATTCTACATTATTTTATTATTTATTTAATATAAAGTTTATGTCACACTTTATCATAATGCTAAATTATTTAGCTTACATAAATAATTACATACATATAATATATATAACCTTTACACTTAGAATAATTAATATTTACTCTATTAATTATTTAAATTATACACTATGCGTATAATTATTCGATCGTCCTGTGACGCCCCGAAAAATAGGTATACATCACCCATCTTAGGTCGCCAGATACATGGTACAGAATTCAAATACATCTTACTAATACAACTGTCGTGTACAACAAGACAAAACATAAACTGTGAGTTTGAATACAAATATTATCTTCTAGAGAGTATCCATACTCAAAAGGAGTCTTCATTACAATTATTATCACACTATTACATAGAATAGTGAGGACTACTAATGCTATCATCTAGGACCATCACTCTGTTCCCGACTAGTCCCAACTACATTCTCATTTCCTGAATAGAACAATGAAAGCAAAAGGGTGAGCTCAACTAGCCCAGTAAGAAATATTATGACTAAGATAATGCAGAATAAATTAACATTAGTCCCCAACAATGTTAAACTGATAAAATATAATAGATATCAAGTTTAACTGCACCCCTACACTACGGCCAAGGATATTCTTTAGTATCATGACCACGAATTATCCATGCACTACGGCTAAAGATAATCATGTTTTCATCAACGGTCCTGATCATGCCATAAAACAATTCATCTTTGCACTACGGCCAAAGAGAATCCATAGCCATAATTATACCAAAAACTGTCCATCAATGTACTACGGCAAATGAGGATTTTTACCACATCATTTGTAACATTACGGTCATGATTACACCGAATAATCCCTGGTCATAATCATACCAAGTTCATCTATGCACTACAGGCCACAGATGACTTTCACACAAAATATAATCATGAGGATAATGACAATGATATACGAATTCAATAAAACAAGTTCAAGAATTAATTTATCCAGGAATTGATAACGTCCAAATTGTCAACATGATACTGCTTTGTGGAGTAAAATTCAAGAATGCTCAGAAGAATATTTTTATGAAAAGATACTGGATGAAGCGCAAATTTAAAAGATATTCCACTAATTTCATGGAGTATAGAAGTCAAAACTTTAACCAACTGAGTATAATAAGGAATGGAATAACAAAAGAAATCACCAATCATGCGATAGACCGCATTGGCAGGTTATTCCAACAGAATAATAAATAACAGAACCAGGTCCGACGTAAACCGCACAGACAAGATATTCCAACAGAATAGTAAAGACGGAACCAGGTCCGGCGTAGAACGCACAGACAGGATATTCCAACAGAATAGTAAAGACGGAACCATGTCCGGCGTAGAATGCACAGACAGGATGTTCCAACAAAATAATAAATAATGGAACCAGGTCCGGCGTAGAACGCACAGACAGGATGTTCCAGCAGAATAATAAGGAATGGAATAATAGAAGAATTTCACCAAGTATGCGGTACTTCGCATAAACAGGTTATTTCAACATAATAACAAAGAATGGAACAACAGAAGTTCTCTTCATGAACATGAAAGAAAGAAATAATATTCCCTACCTTTGAAAGAAACTGGATATAGGAGTAGTGACGGAGCAGACTTCTCTTCTTCTATAGATTTTCTCTCTATAGCTTCTCTCTATAATTTCTCTCTATAATAATGGCTCTAAAGCTTTAGTGAATTGGTGAAAAATGAAGGAAGAATGAGCTTCTATTTATAGGAAAATATAGTTTCGATAATTTGCACGTTTTGGGGCTCGAAATATTATAGTACAATACCTCTAACTTTTCTTTCATTTTTAATTCAATCATCCAAGTATTATCAAACTTGCACCAACTCCCCTAATAGTAAATCATGTGAATCAATAGTAAAATCATGTGACTCAATAGTTCTAAACATATGAAAAATTAATTACAATATAGTACCTCCCTCTATACCTCTATTTTTAACTTAGTCATGCAAGTATTATCAATCTTGCACCAACTCCCTCCCCTAATAGTAATAAGAATGTGAGTCAATAGTATAACATGTGAACAAATAGTTATAATCATGTGAAATAATAGCAATCAATTGCTCATTTATCCGGTTAAATACCCGATTGGTCAATATAACCTCTAGATATCAATTATTATCGAAATAAATGTCTATTTTCACTAACACAAACAATTCCAACATAATGAAACCATTTTTATCAAAAATATAAATTTTGAAATTTTGAAGTTTGACTTTTTTCGAAAAAGTCAACTGTTGACTTTTTGGCCAAATAGTAAATTTCGAAAAATTTTGTGTTTATAGACTATTTTTACTAATTTCGACGTTTCAGACTCAAATATCACGTCCGCGTCTCCAAATTCAACTCCGAACAACATTCATCATTAATATTATAACTCATAAATAGTAACTCGTGAATATACTCCCCGACACGAAAAGTGTCCTAAATACCCGAGTGAACAATAGTAGAGTGAATAGTAATTTAGGTGAATAGTAACCCGTGAATAGAAACTCATGAATAGTAACTCGTGAATAGTTACTCGTGAATAGTACTCCGACACGAAAAGTATCTCAAATACCCGAGTGAATAGTAATTTAGGTGAATAGTAACCCGTGAATAGTAACTCATGAATAGTAACTCGTGAATAGTACTCTGACACAAAAAGTGTCCCGAATATCCGATTGAACAATACTGAGTGACTTCTCACATAAGCATCAATAATCAATACCGTGTGCTACTATGCAACCACGCGTATTACTGTACTTTTAACACGGTGTGTTATGCAACCACGCGTATTACTGTACTTTTAACACGGTGTGTTTCAACAGTTAACGGTAAAACTTCCGCCGTTATTTCCATAAAATATTTTTGTCATTTTCTCAATCCGACAATAATTTCGTTGTGGGGTCCACCAATGATTATACCGTCGTACGAATATTTCCCGACAAAAAAAATATTTCCCGACCAATCGAATATTATATAACAACTTGCATACTTTACAAAACAAAATTTATAAATACTACCCACAAATATAACATTATATCAAATCCATACCCTAATATAAAAATAAAATAAAATAAATTTTTTTTCGAGAATATTAAATATTTATTCATAAAATCTGGGGTCTCAAAATCTCCCCCCTCCTTATGGAATTTTGCCCTCAAAATTTACGTACGTACCTGAAATGCTGAAGAGGTGAGGATACCTCGTTAGATTCTAACTCTTGAGGTATAATCTTTGAGTGTTGAATATGATTCTTCTTATCCATGATGTTAACATGTATCTCCTCATACGTTAAATCTTCTGCTATCTCGTCCGGTTCTAAATTAATAACGTGGTACGGGTCGTCCACATTTTTACATAACATCGACACGTTAAAAACGTTATAAACACGCAACATACTTGGCGATAAAATGAGTATATAAGCCACAGTTCTTACTTGATCAAGGATTTAAAATGGGTCAATTAAATCGAGGGTTGAGATTTCCTCTCTTCGTCGATTCTTGCTTCTAGAATAACGCCCTCTTGAACCTTCTTCTTCACATTCATCAGCTCCGGTCTGTAGCTTGCATAGCTTTAACTTTATCAATTAAAGTCGATTCTACTCGTATACTCGTTATCTTCATGTGGGTCCCTAGAGTTTTTAACTCTATCTTCATCATTTGTAAGTTTTACAAAATGGGTCTTTGTGTTAACAACATCGCACTCGTAAACGCATACGATATTTTACTCAACACGTCAGCTATCACGTTCGCACTTCCACGATGATATTGAATGGTACGATCGTAATCTTCAACAGCTCGAGCCAACGTCTTTGGCGCATAATACGTTCGTTTTAGTTGAAGAAATATTTGAGAGTTTGAGAAATGGGTTTTGTACTGGGATACAAAATTCGATTTCACGCTATGGGGTAAGCTAAGAAGTCTTCAAGAATACATCAGGAAATTTATTAACAATAGAAATATCGTTCAAAACTGTGACCCTCATCCAAGACTTGGATAGCACGTCACATTGATACCTATCAACTTGTCATCATCATTCACGACGTCGCCTACAGAAAGTTTGGCTTCGGTGCATTCCACACAAGGAAGTCACCAGCGAAAGGCTCGGGGCTCTTTACTTATGGCTTGAAATGACAATGATTGACTTTAGTGGTTTGGTTGCTTGAATTCGCATAGCAGGTTGGTTAGGAATATGAAAGTTAACCACCTTACAAAAAGAATGATGAGTAATTAACCAATCGTTCCTAAAATCACATCAAAGGAAAGTATTTTCAAAGAGATACGATCGACAGGTAACGTGAAAGTGTTGATTTGAACAAGATTTATAAATAGTGGATGTAACGAAGGTTTCTACTATCGAAGTTTCCACCAATAAGTCAAAGTCTAATTTCTTCGAAGTCAAATTTAAACGTTGAGCGCAAGCAAGAGAGATAAAAGAATGGGTAGAACCGGTATCTAATAAGGTATAGACTTCGCAAGAATTTATAATTAACTAACCCGTGATAACTTCGTTCGATTCCTCGTTAGGGTAATTCAAAACTCGATGCTGGATTTTCCCAATTATTGTTAAAAAAAATTTACATATCATCTAATTTAGCTTTCTTGGATCGGACTTCTCTTTTCACAATATCAACGCGTCGTGCGGCTTTCACCCATGCATCTTTCATTCTCACTCGTTCAATTATTTCTTCTTTCAGCTGCTCCTTGACATTTGAATTCTCAGATTCCAGCTTTAATATTGTATACTCTGTCAAAGAGTGCTTCTGTTCAACCATCGCACATCGGGTAATATAATTTTGAATTATTGCATCCCTTTGTTCTACGACCGCCTGTCGTTCTTCATGCCTGCTCTCTAACTCATGAATACGATTTTGTAATTCTATATTTTGATCAATAAGTTCTCCTAATAAATCAACCTCAGGTTCCTCTTCTTCCTCACTCTCAGTTGCTACCTTTGCGACTAGCATGAGTGCAACTTTTAATTCCTCAATCACCACATGGATATCTCTAATCACATTAACCTGGTTGGTGATTATAGGTGTCTCCACGGTCTCATTCACTCCATTGTAAACATTTTCAGTTGCCATTCCCAAATACTGTCACAAAACAAAGGTTAATTGACATGTAACATATTATCCCTATATTCTGACCGACCAATTAAATACCAAATAAACTTAGGTAGGTCATACTAGCGAAGGAATTCCCCGTCTCTCCCCTCCTAGTTCTATTCTCACATCCTAGCCAGGGATCATATCCCTAAGCTTTGATACCAACTGTGACGCCCCAAAAATAGGTATACATCACCCATCTTAGGTCGCCAGATACATGGTACAGAATTCAAATACATCTTACTAATACAACTGTCGTGTACAACACGACAAAACATAAACTGTGAGTTTGAATACAAATATTATCTTCTAGAGAGTATCCATACTCAAAAGGAGTCCTCATTACAATTATTATCACACTATTACATAGAATAGTGAGGACTACTAATGCTATCATCTAGGACCATCACTCTGTTCCTCGACTAGTCCCAACTACATTCTCATTTCCTGAAGAGAACAATGAAAGTAAAATAGTGAGCTCAACTAGCCTAGTAAGAAATATTATGACTAAGATAATGCAGAATAAATTATCATTAGTCTCCAACAATGTTAAACTGATAAAATATAATAGACATCAAGTTTAACTGCAGCGGAACAAACAATCCATTAAAAGAGTTAAGTAGAAAATAAAATCTACTATCTTTTATGATATAAAAGGTTTTTCATGACTTTTATCGCTGGGACTCAGCTTAATAAATAATCCACATCACCGAATCACCCCTGCACTACGGCTAAGGATATTCTTTAGTATGACGACCACAAATTATCCATGCACTACGGCTAAAGATAATCATGTTTTCATCAACGGTCCTGATCATGCCATAAAATAATTCATCTTTGCACTACGGCCAAAGAGAATCCATAGCCATAATCATACCATAAACTGTCCATCAATGTACTACGGCAAATGAGGATTTTTACCACATCATTTGTAACATTACGGTCATGATTACACCGAATAATCCCTGGTCATAATCATACCAAGTCCATCTATGCACTACAGGCCACAGATGACTTTCAACAAAATATAATCATGAGGAAATGACAATGATATACGAATTCAATAAAACAAGTTCAAAAATTAATTTATCCAGGAACTGATAACGTCCAAATTGTCAACATGATACTGCTTTGTGGAGTAAAATTCAAGAATGCTCAGAAGAATATTTCTATGAAAAGATACTGGATGAAGCGCAAATATAAAGGATATTCCACTAATTTCATGAAGTATAGAAGTCAAAGCTTTAACCAACTGAGTATAATAAGGAATGGAATAACAAAAAAAATCATCAGGCATGCGATAGACCGCATAGGCAGGTTATTCCAACAGAATAATAAATAACGGAACCAGGTCCGGCGTAAACCGCACAGACAGGATATTCCAACAGAATAGTAAAGACGGAACCAGGTCCGGCGTAGAACGCACAGACAGGATGTTCCAGCAGAATAATAAGGAATGGAATAATAGAAGAATTTCACCAAGTATGCGGTACTTCGCATAAACAGGTTATTCCAACATAATGACAAAGAATGGAACAATAGAAGTTCTCTTCATGAAGATGAAAGAAAGAAATAATATTCCCTACCTTTGAAAGAAACTGGATATAGGAGGAGTGACGGAGCATACTTCTCTTCTTCTATAGATTTTCTCTCTATAGCTTCTCTCTATAATTTCTCTCTATAATAATGGCTCTAAAGCTTTAGTGAATTGGTGAAAAATGAAGGAAGAATGAGCTTCTATTTATAGGAAAACATAATTTCGATAATTACACGTTTTGGGGCTCGAGATATTATAGTACAATACCTCCAACTTTTCTTTCATTTTTAATTCAATCATCCAAGTATTATCAAACTTACACCAACTCCCCTAATAGTAAATCATGTGAATCAATAGTAAAATCATGTGACTCAATAGTTCTAAACATGTGAAAAATTAATTACAATATAGTACCTCCCTCTATACCTCCATTTTTAACTTAGTCATGCAAGTATTATCAATCTTGCACCAACTCCCCTAATAGTATCAAGAATGTGAGTCAATAGTATAACATGTGAACAAATAGTTATAATCATGTGAAATAATAGCAATCAATTGCTCATTTATCCGGTTAAATACCCGATTGGTCAATATAACCTCCAGATATCAATTATTATCGAAATAAATGTCGATTTTCACTAACACAAACAATTCCAACATAATGAAACCATTTTTATCAAAAATATAAATTTTGAAATTTCTAAGTTTGACTTTTTTCAAAAAAGTCAACTGTTGACTTTTTGACCAAATAGTAAATTTCGAAAAATTTTGTGTTTATAGACTATTTTTACTAATTTCGACGTTTCAGACTCAAATATCACGTCCGCGTCTCCAAATTCAACTCCGAACAACATTCATCATTAATATTATAACTCATGAATAGTAACTCGTGAATAGTACTCCGACACGAAAAGTGTCCCAAATACCCGAGTGAACAATACTAGAGTGAATAGTAACCCGTGAATAGTAACTCATGAATAGTAACTCGTGAATAGTACTCTGACACGAAAAGTACCCCAAATACCCGAGTGAATAATATTCGGGTGAATAGTAATTAAGGTGAATAGTAATCCGTGAATAGTAACTCATGAATAGTAACTCGTGAATAGTACTCCGACACAAAAAGTGTCCCGAATATCCGATTGAACAATACTGAGTGACTTCTCACATAAGCATCAATAATCAATACAGTGTGCTACTATGCAACCACGCGTATTACTGTACTTTTAACACCGGGTGTTTCAACAGTTAACGGTAAAACTTCCGCCGTTATTTTCATAAAATATTTTTGTCATTTTCTCAATTCGACAATAATTCCGTTGTGGGGTCCACCAATGATTATACCGTCCTACGGATATTCCCCGACAAAAAAATATTCCCCGACCAATCGAATATTATATAACAACTTTCATACTTTACAAAATTTATAAATACTACCCACAACTATAACATTATATCAAATCCATACCCTAATATAAAAAAAATAAATAAAAATTTTTTCGAGAATATTAAATATTTATTCATAAAATCTGGGGTCTCACACGTCCTAAGACAACTTTCTCAATATTTACATTAACATCTTTCGAATTTTAAACCCTTTCATATATTACCATATTATGTAATATATAAACATACCAAAATTAATTAACATAATCATTTTATTTTCTTTATGTAAATCACATATATTAATTCATCATTTTACTTATGTGAATTACTCCTTTCATTTAATTTACTATCACGCCACTGCCACTCAAGGCTTTATTACTCAAATTATATTATTCCATAATATAATTTTCAACTTAATTTAAGTTAACCAATATTTATTCTTGTTTAGTTAATTTCCATAACTAACTTCTCATTCGATTCATGCTTTGCTATCTCAATCCATTCATGGATACTATAAATATTAAATATGACGCATATGATAACATATTAGCCACTAATATACAATTCCTATAGTTCAGATTACACAACTCATCAAATTTTACATACTTATCTTGAACTGTCTACAAACCGGCGCGGCCGCACTGGTCTTAGGCTTGAGAGTGGCGCAGCCGCGCCACCTCAAGTCATGATGCAGACATGTTGTGCTTCAAACGAAACAGAACTTAACTCGCAAATCCTTTAACATGCTCCATACATGCTATCTCATTATACTAACCAAAATAAATCTCCAATGACTACATTCCTCAATAATTTAGAGATTAAACTTCAAGTTCAAACTCTATTTCCCTTAGTAGTTGGTTAACTATAAAGATCTCATATATATATATATATATATATATATATATATATATATAATATATAATATATATAATTTCTTTTCACCAACTCACATAATTCAAGATATAAATAACACATACATACCTCTCGTCGTATATCAATTTTCTTTTCTCGTCAACAACGTACACGTATACAAGTCTAAACCTAGCAGACGTCGAGTCTTTAATAGTATTCAATATAGTATACTGAGTGGTTTCCCACAAACAACCAACAAATTTGTTTTCGTCTCGTCTACACTGTTTTCAGAGTGAGTTAGATCGGTTACTAATTCGTATATACCTCCGCTCTCTGAAGGAATCGTTTAGCCCAGCTCCTATACATCAACCATTAAAGGGTACGATTGCACTGCCTTAGACTTGATACTTACTCGTACATATACTGAAAGAATTGGTGATTATCAAAGATATTTAATGTCACCAACTTACTACGATAAAAAATTTCACATAATAAATAGATAAATTTCTATCCATCTTCTTTACTAATCCATCTCTATAATTTATAACAAATATATAATATATATTCATTAAACACAACATTACATATTACATAGCTCATATTACCCTATGTAACACAATACCACATACCTCGTAACATATATATATATATATATATATATATATATATATATATATATATATATATATATATATATATACTTGTTTGAACCCATCTCATGCTTTAAGAATTTTATTTACTAAATTCTTATTTTTATATTTTTTGAAAATTCGGGTTCTTACAAGTTTACTCCTACATTAGAGGAGTATGAGTGCATTATGGATTTTCCACTAGACAGGCCTATGCTAGAGTGGCTCTTGGTGAATTTAAACTGCAGTTTATGACATTGACAGGTTTACGCGATAAAGTCACCTTGGACGATATCACCTCAACACATGTTGTGTCTCTAGATTTCTTGATTAATCATTTCGGCTTGACAAACAGTTATTTAGTATACTCGGGAGATTTCACCATTTCTGAGGATGAGTGACGAGTTACCCAAGTAGATACTTTCTTGATGTGCGTTGTAGCCTATTTGTACATACCGCTCTACATGGATCACCTGAGCATTAGCTTGATCACTGTAGTGAGGGCTCTAAGGGAGGGTCATACCATCCTTCCTATGATCTTAGCACAGACTTAAATATCGGCAACATTCTGCGGTACCCATCCTACTAGGTTTTTCAGAGGTAGTGTCGTATTGTTATACATCTAGTTTATGATGCATCAGAGACCGATTGGCACTTTTAGACACCACGGGTATTGCTTTACACACGAGATAGCCATGTCTTACTCCTTGTGACCAGTTGATTGTATAGATGCAGCATCTTGGTTTATTTTCTTGACTATGATTGAGGTTCCTTTCGCCATCCTGCCTTGTTCAAGATTCAGTTCCCCTTACAATTTTGTTACTCACGCTGCGAGTATGGACTTTTTTTCCTAGGCTGGTCTGAGGGGTGACTATATATCATCCATTGGCTGTCATGGGACAGTTTGATCAGTTCGAAGATGTGCATCCGTTTGATGGAGCTTCAGGTTAACGATCATCAACCTTATATTTGTTAAAGGATGATTTAGCTAGAGTTTATGATTATTGGACCCATCGAGAGAGAGGTGATTATTTAGAGAGTCATCCGAGTCGCTCCTCAGAGTATTCTGTGTGCAGAAATTACATTGGCTATGGTTAGTTATTCAGAGCCTAGCACTGATTCGGATGAGGAGAAGCCTCTGGAGGATCATTTTTCTCCCACAGAGGATGAGCTCTTTGTTAGTTTGACAGCAGCTCTGGTCAGTGACATTCCTAGCTTTTCAGCTGTTGTTACCCCACCTTCTGTAGAGTCTTTAGAGTAAATGATACAACTTTAGACCTTTGAAAGGGATCAGGCTAGGGCATTGGTGTTGACAACCCTATCTAGCTGAGACATTACTTTGGTTGAGAGGGATAAGGCTCGAGCTACCAGGGATGCTTCTATTTCTGATAGTATTGCTCTCAGATCATATACGAAGGGCATTATCATAAATATGAGTGAATTTATGGATGATCATGGTAGTACCCTGCATATGGTAGTAGATCTTTTAGCTCGCATTGAGACCGCGGGACAAGAGCTTAGAGATGCACCTCCATCTTCAGATAGGGATGCGATGTTGGATTTGATGTCCCGTTTGACTGGGGGTTTATAGACTAGCTTTCATTTTCTTATATAGACTAGGTTAGCCATTTTTGTCATGTACAGGATACATTGTATATATTAAACAGTATTATATGGTAAGTAAATATATTTTGACTCACTTCCCTTTTGCATATGTTTTGATCTTTGCTCGATGATTGCCACTTTCTTTGTGACTTGTTGTCTTGATGTATCACGAGCTCTTTATTGATGGATTGACATTAAGATGTCAGAGGATCTCTCAGAATGGCTCGTTAATCCTAGATGCTTTATAGTATTTGGGTTTCATATATGGTTTGGTGTCTTGATACTGGTATTTAATTGGGTATTTGAGTTTATAGGTAAAGAGTTTTGGCTTTTTCTTTTGAAGGTTAGACCACACCATATATAGTTGCCTACTTACTCCCATTAATGGGGTGAGATCAGGTCTTTCATAGTTCAGGTTTGAAAAGTGTTTATTTGGGTTTGAATAGGTGCTTTAGGTTTTTGTTTAGTTTGATTGAACCATAAATCGTTTCCTACGTACTCCCATGGATGAAGGGAGATCAGGTCTTTTGTATTTCAAGTCCAGTAGTAAAGACCTGAATTGCTTTGATCTATTTTTTTTCACAGGACCAGGATGGCGGTTTGTAGGTGATTTAGACATAGTACCTTTTCACGGTGTCTGAATTGATGAGCTGGGGGAATTTTTCCCCATCCATTTCTTGCAATCGAAGGGTTACTCCTGACAATACTTCCTTGACAATGAAAGGGACTTCCCAATTTGGGGAGAATTTTCCTTTGGCTTCATCTTGATCGGAAAGGATCTTCTTCAGCACCAAGTCATTTTCTTTGAATTGCCTAATCCGGACCTTTTTGTTGTAGGACCTAGCAATCCTCTGCTGATATAACTGACCATGGAATATGGTTGCCGCCCTTTTCTCATCTATCAGAGATAATTGGTGATACCGCTCTTGCATCCTCTGGTCTTCTTCCATTTGAGCATCTATCAATATTCTAAATGATTCCATTTCCACTTCTATGGGGAGTGCTGCTTCCATGCCATAGACCAATGAATAGGGGGTAGTCCCAGTAGAAGTGCGCATTAACGTTTCATAGGCTAACAGAGTCGGAGGCAAAAAGTCAGGCCATCCTTTGTGATTAAAGGACATTTTTTGCATAATCTTGTTGATGTTTTTGTTGGCTGCTTCAACAGCACCATTCATCTTGGGACGATAGATGAAGGAATTAAAATGTTTGATGTGGAACTTGCTACATAATTCCGTCATCATCTAGTTGTTTAGATTCTTAGCATTGTCTGATACGATCACCTCCAATTGTTCGTATCGGCAGATTACATTGTTTCTGATGAAACCAATGATTACCTCATTTGTGACTTTGGTGAAAGAGGCAGCTGCTGTGACAACTCGAGAATATAGATAATTAATAAAAAAATCTAAACTAATTAACTAAAGGTTAAATATTAAGACCTAGATAGGGAATAGTGTATGAATTTAAAATTCTGTGAAAGATTTTTAAGGATTTAAAAATTTTGGTGAAAACTTATAGGGTTAAGTGTTAAAGTGTATATGATTTTGTGTATTCTGATAATACGTGTAAAATTTGTGGTTAAGGATTAATTATTGATCAGATAAGTGTAACATTAGAAAACCCTAATTTTATATTAAGAATTTCGATAATAAGTTAGTAAACCCTAACAATTTATTAGAAACCCTAATGCTAGCTCTGAAAACCCTAATTTTAGTTCTGGAAATCCGAAACCCTACTCGAGAAATGTTAAACCCTAATTCAGGAGCTCAAAAGCTAAGTATAAAAGCTTAAGGGTTAAAAGATGTAGGATATATGTGAAATGTCCAAATTGCCCTTCAAATTATAGAGAAAAAGACAAAAATGCCCTTAAGAGGTGCGAAATGACTAAAATACCCTTTTACTTAAACTTTAAGTAAAAGATTTTGTGAATCTTGGTGAGTCACCAAGCCAAAGATTATCCCATGTGTGTAAAAATCATACCAAATCAAATTATGTTGCCACCTTGCAACACTTGGTTCATTGAATCAAAAGATTAAAAGTTAAAGTAAAGAAAACCTTTACTTTATTTAACATTCTAGCCAAGCCTTCTCTCTCTCTAAAATTTCGAAATATTGAGAGGAAGTAAGTGAGAAGATAAGCCATGATCACTTCATAGCTTTCCAATATCAGAATCCAAGATCAGATTTATGAATTAAAGCATAAAAGGTATAAACCCTATCTTTATAAAAATCCTTATGATTTATGTTAATCTATGTGTTTATGTGTTTACAATTATGTTATAAGATGTTATTTAGTAATCTAAGATGTTACATCAAGGATTCATAGCATCTAGATGCAAGAAAAAAGGGGTTTTAGTAACTAACTTAGAACCCTAATTTGTGGCCTGACAGCCTAATGTCAGGGCCCATAGATCTCAACCTGTTAGATGTTATAGACTTGTTCTATGACATGAGAAGAGTAGACTGGAAGTGGAATCAAGTCCATACCATGTATAGATCTCAAGATATGAGTGGTCAAACATGGTTGACCGACCATAGAAACTGAGTTTCTGGGCAACCCAGAAACCCAGAAAGCCTCTGACAACATTTTCCAAGCCTCTGATCTTGTTCATATTAAGTGATTAGGTCATGTTGATGTATAAAATTTGTAGTCTGACATATGGACTACACAATCATGCTATTAGAACACCTAGATCTTGCATAGAATCAAAATTATTGATGGTCAAACAAGGTTGACCAACTGCCTTATGAGTTATTTAGAAAACCCAGATTTCTCACGAACAAGTTTTCTAACAAGGTTTGACTGGCTTAGATCTTGAGTTTGTGATGTAGTTAGACTAATCTAATGTTGTATTGTTGTACCTTGACATCTCTACTACAAGTTTGAACCCTTAAACCACACTGAGCAAACCCAGAATCCAAGATTCAAAGGCTGGAAAGTAGGACCTTGCAACTGTCTTCATTTTCTGGGTAACCCAGAAATGAAGAACAGTCTCTGACAAGACTTTGAGAGCTTATATCTCACTGTTGTGATGTAGTATGGACATGAAATTTGTTTGGGGTTGTAGTATTACATCAATACTATAACATTAACACCTTAGCAATCCCAAAAAACACTAAGATCTAAGATCTATTGATGGTCAAAGAAGGCCCCTGGTGACTGAGTTTGAATGTTCTTGGTTGCTCAAGAACACCTATAGCGACAGTTTTGTCGCTATAGACACCTTTAGCGACAATTTAATTATAAATTGATTATTTTGATTAAGTAATTAGAAAAAAATGATTTATAATTATGAAAAATACATGATTAATTTGTAAAAATTATTTTAAGTCATAAAAATTGATTTTTAATAATTTGAAATATATTTCATTACTATTTTAATTTATTTTAATATTAATGATATTTAATTTATTTAATTATTATATTAAATAAATTACTTTAAAATGATTTTAATACTTTAAAAATCATTTGAAATTATATTAAAGTGTTAGAAAATATTTTAAGTTATTTTGAATGACTTTTAATATTTTGGGATGAATTTCATTAATAATTTAATGATAATTGATTTA
Organism: Panax notoginseng; assembly: GCA_016801055.1. NCBI lineage: Eukaryota > Viridiplantae > Streptophyta > Magnoliopsida > Apiales > Araliaceae > Panax > Panax notoginseng. Next base: position 80,322,128 of record CM029019.1, read on the forward strand.
TTTAATAAATGTATTGAATAAATTGTGAAAAAATAGTTTTAATGATTTAAAGATCATATAAAAATGATTTAAAGGTTATAAAATTATTTTAAGTTATAAAACATAACTTCTAATATATTTTCATGAAATACATTAATATTTTAATATTAATGGCAGTTATTTAATAATAGTTTTAAATACTTTAAAATCATTTAAAGGTGATATAAAGGTATTAAAAATACTTTAAGATATTATAAATAACTTATAATATTATGTCATGCATTTTATTAATATTTGAAATTAAATAAATATTAATCATAATGGAATTATGTGGTATTTAAATCATATAAATATGATATTTATGATTGAAAAATCATTATAAATGATAATAATTATTTAAAAAATTATTATGAGTTATTGAAAAATATTTTGACTGGTTAATAAATTATCTAAGATAATTGCGAAGCGTTTAGGAAGAGTCTTATTTGAATTAGGCTCGATGATTATCCGATTAGGCCGTCGGGACGTCAAAATAGTACCGAACTCAACTCAGACTGAAATAGTTTAACTTGATACTAGGTCTTATGTGTCTTATTGACGGATAGGATTATGTGATACTATGTTTAGGTTATTTTATAATTGTAATTAGCAATAGTTATTGCGATGATATTATTCTAACTTGGGAGATCAATATTATCAATATTAGGTCTTCAGATGAAGCTAAATAGATTGTGTGGCAGTAGTCGGCGATAAAGGCAAGTTCTTTAACTCAACCCTGAGTTATAATTCCTCAATTATGCTAGTGGTTAATCCTTGTTGATTATATCACATCTATAAATTATTGATTCGCACGTTGTGCATGTTACATGTGTTCATCAGGTATGAAAGGCTGATCACCTTCATTACCATTTGGTCCAGTTGATTTATTCATGTTCATTGTTGACCATTGATTTTTATTGTCTCAGTCGTTCAGCTATGAGAATTGATTCATGTTCTTTTACAATGATTATATTGTTGAAAGTTCGTTAGCTTATTGTTCATTCTTTCAATCATGATATATCTTTTCTTGAACTTAAACTTGTTGGGCAAACTTATTGCTCACCCTTGCTATATCATGATAAATATTGCAGATTTAAATAAATACTTCGGATATAGGCGAAGACAAATGACATTATATGCCAGTTAGAATATTAAATTCAAGTAACAAGTTAAGGTTATCGACCTTGGGAGTTGTGTAAAGGTTAATGTATAAACAAAATATGTTTATATTTTCTGTAATAGTTATAGAATTAGTGTACCAGATTCGTGGTGATTAGTACCAGGATCGGGGATGCTACAACTGTTACCCATTTGGTGAAGTAATAGATCATGGGGAAGATAAACCGATGACCATTGTTGGCTTTGGGCTCTATTGGCCCGATTACGTCCATCTCCCACATGGAAAAGGGCCATGGGAAACTCATATTGTGCAATTCGTTTGGAGGAGCGTAGATGGCATTTCCATGGACTTAGCATTGATAACTTCTATTAACGTGATCATCACAATAGGCTTTGAGAGAGATCCAGTAATGTCCCGTTCTTAATATAGTTTTGGCAAGTAAAGGACCGCTCATATGTGGACCACATACTCCACCATGGACTTAACCCATAAGTCTTTAGGATTGATCCTTACTTAGGCACCTTAGAAGGCCTATTCCAACATCTCTTTTGTAATTTTGTAAAGTGCATATCCACTTAAATAGAATTTCATAGCCATCTTGTGGATCCGCTCTCTTTCAGCTTGACTTGCCCTAGCGGGCGTAGATCTGTCCCGAATATATTCTTTGATATCTTGGTACCAAGGTTGTTTAACGGGAAGTATTTTATCAGATACTTCTCCAATGTAATTTCCTTAGGCTACTGCCATCTGGCTTGTAAATTTGATATATGGGATTCAAATCCTTGCAGACATGTTGATTAAGGCAGCCAAGGTTGCTAATGTATCTGCAAAATCATTTCAATTTTGAGGAATGTGGATGAAGGCTATTTCTTCAAATTCCAAATCCATCTTGATAACATGCCGATGATAGGGCAGTAAATGCAATTCTTTGGTGTGATATGCTCTAGTGCTTTGCTTGACAACCAATTCAGAATCTCCAAAGACTGATAACCGTTTAATACACATGGATTGAACCAGTTATAATTCTATTATACAGCCTTCATACTCGATTGTGTTATTAGTGTTAACAATTGTAGCATTGTGGCCATGGGATATTATTCTCCAAGAATAGATATAAGAACTGCCCTTGCTCTTGCACCTTCCATGTTTACAACCTCGTCTAAGTACAATTTCTAGAATTGGCATGTATCTTCTCGAAGGATTTGTTAAATTTTCATTATCCCATCATCTAGGAAATAAGTTTCCAAAGGTTCAAAATTCCCTGATGGTGCTTCGGCCAGTTAATCCACAATTCCTTGACCTTTGATGGACTTTTGAGTCACGTAGATGATGTCGAATTGTTGGAGGATTAATATCCATTTGGACAATCGACAATTTAACATGGGCTTGCTGAATATGTACTTCAAAGGATCCATACGAGATATGAGATAAATTGTGTGACCATGGAGATAATGTTGTAACCTCATGGCGGCTCATGTTAAAGCACAACATGTCTTTTCAATCAAAGTGTATTTCTGTTCACAACCGCTGAATCTTTTGTTGAGGTAATACATAGCACTTTCCTTGCCTCTATCATCTTCTGCCCCAACATACAACCCATAACATTGGAGTTGACCGAAATATACATGAATAGGGGAACCTTATCCCTTGGAGATACCAAGACAGGAGCTTCAATCAACTGCTTCTTGATGGAAAGGAAGACTTTTTGACAGTCTTCATTCCATTTTCTGGAGGAATTTTTCCTCAATAGCTTAAAGATCAGCTTATGAAATTGATTCTCCCAAGAAAGCCCCGTATATCCTTTTCTGTTAGTGGTACATGCATCTCAGTAATGGCTTTAATCTTGGTGGGATCCAACTCAATGCCTCTGTTGCTCACCAGAAATTCCAATAATTTATCGAATTTGACACAAAAAAACACACTTGGCTAGGTTCAGCTTCAAGTTATATTTGTGGAGCCGATTAAATAATTTTCTAAGATGGTCAGCGTGGTCATCCTTCTTTTTAGATTTGACAATGATATCATCCACGTATACCTCTATTTCCTTGTGTATTATGTTATGAAAAAGGGCCATCATAGCTTGCCGATATGTGGTACCAGCATTGATAAGGCCAAAAAATAATCGCTTATAGCAAAAGGTTCCCCAGGGGGTGATAAATGTTCTTTTCTCCCTATCTCCTTCTGCAACCAGGATTTGATGATATCCTGCGAAGTAGTAGACAAATGAGTACATGCCATATTGTGTCGTGTTGTCTATTAATATGTGGATGAAATGTACGTACTAGGAAGTTGTCTTTGAGATAGGCTTTGTTTAAATCCCGGTAATCCACACATACTCATACCTTCCCTCCGGGCTTAGGCACAGGAACTATATTGGACATCCATTCAAGGTAGGTTGATACCATGGTAATGCCTACTTTGAATTGCTTGACAATATCTTCTTTAACCTTCAGGCTCCACTCAAGTTTCAGTCTCTTGAGTTTCTGTTTGACTGGTTTGAACCCTTCTTTAATGGGCAGTCGATGAATGACAATATCAGTAGAAAAGCCAATCATGTCTCCGTATGACCATGCAAACACATCCTTGAAATGAGCTAGGAGGTCAATCAGATCTTTTATTTTGGTTTGGGGTAAGGTCATTACCTATTTGGATTTCTTTAGGATTTTTTGAGGTCCTGATATTGGCAGTGGTGGTTTGATTGAGGTTTGGTTTGGGTTTATCTTCGATCCAATCTTTTATCTCCTCAGGCACCTCATAGTTATCTATCTCCTCTTGATCAATCCCTATCAAGTCAAAGTTCAGCTCTACATCAAAGTTATAGTCACTGCTGAGACTTGGCAATTCATCAGCAAGGCTAAACAAATCCAAATTTGGAGTCCTAAAAATAAAATGCTTTCAATTAATATATAAAATTGTTTAATCATACAAAGCATTAGTAAAAGCATGACAAAAGTAGATGGTAGCACTGCGCAACAAAATTAAGTAAATAATATCTACACTTCAGGACAGATGGACTATCTGCCCTTTTTCCCTTTACGAATGATGCAATGAGTGTTGCTCCAATTGTCCAAGGTCAGGTCATTGTTGATGGCTATGATAAAGTGGTTGTTGCTAGCCACCTCCTTTTTGATGATGACCAGAACTAAATTCACATCAGGGTCAGTGCTTTTCTTTGGAACATTCTCCTTAGCCATGTTAATGCAAGGGATTATAGATTGATCTTCTGAATAGTCATCATTTGGGATATCATCATTCATACCCTCAGTATGTTTGTGTGCCAGAAAACACATTTTTTAAAATCTGTCTTGCACTTCTTGTAGGAACCTTTCATTCCTTTCCTTATTTTCCTTAACAGGAATCTGGATTTCTTTTTCACTGACCAGCTAAACCTTAGGAATCATCATACCTAATACAGAGCCAGGGACTTTCCTCATTAATTTCATGAATCTGGCATTCATGAGATTTGGTACCAAAATGGTGGAAAACCAGTTGATGCTTGTGCGGGTTCTTGTGATTTGATCCATAAGAATAACCTAATACAGCCTTTTCTGTCTGACTAAATATCTAAAATAGATTTCTGATTCCTTGTTGACTCTTCCATAGCCCTTTACCAGGACAGAAACCCAAGGATATCATTTCTTGACCGACAAACATTACCTCGGAAGAAATTCTTGGCTTTAAGGTCGGGACCCCAATAGGTTGATAATGAGTGTTGCTCACTTCGAAAGCTTGAAAACTGGCAGGCTCAACTCCCTCATTGAGGCTGATCAAAGGCATATCCCCTTATATATAGACATGATATTATGGCTTGGCATTAACAGTTACCAGATTACCATTAATGATGTACTTAACATGTTGATGAAGAGTGGACAGAATTGCTCCTGCTATATGGATCCACGGTCTTCCCAACAGTAAATTGTGTCCCATGGTGATGGTCAGCACTTGGAAGGATATGTAGAAAGTATGTGCACCAATCTCAACTAGAAGTTTGATTTCTCCTATAACATCTCGTCGAGACCTATCGAAGGCTCTTATGACTATATGATTGCTCCGAATTCGATTTGGATTAATTTGTATTCTTTCCAAAGTGTCATAGGGATAGATGTTCATGAAAGATCCTCCATCTATCAACACACCTTCTATCACATATCCAGATGATATCACTGCTATATGTAATGACTTGCAATGACCAGTCCCTTCTGTTGGTATGTAATCATCAGTGAAAGATGTCACATTGCTATTTAAAATATGTTATATCAAGTGATGAAACTTTTTTGTATCCACTACCTTTGGCAAATGCGCTTCTTCAAGTACTTACATTAAGATCTTGTGATGATCTTCTGAGGATAATACCAAATCCAGAATGGATATCTGTCGGGGTGCATCTTTTAATCTTTACACTACCTAGGCTTCATTATGCCCTATTTTATTGAGGAATTCTTCACTTTTCTCCTCGGGCACTCTACCCTTGGTTTTAGTGACTGGCTTTATCATTCGATGAGGCAGATATAGTGGGTTTTCTTTTGATATAGCAGTAGTGTGATTTGATGTTGATCCATCATTCTCCCCATAATTATATGGGACTCTTTACAAGCTGATTAAGGGATATTGCGGTCTGAATGGAAACATCAGTGGTTTTAGTGCAGCCACTTTCACAAGATTCTTTCCTCCGTGATCCCTCTTTCCTAGAACTGTCAGGGGTATTGTAACTGTGTCCTTCTCATAGGAAATGACTGCTACAACTTCCTTCAAACTCCATGCCAGAGGAGGAAATATTGCTTCTTCATTAGGAAAGCCATTATCTTGACTTGCTTTAGCAGCTCGCCGCTTTTAATCAGGTTTAGAATTAGATGACAAAGTCCCCAACATTCTCCTGTATCATGACCAGAAGTGTTGGAATGATATTGACATATTTTGGAAGAGTTGAACTTCCTTGATCGAGGGTCCACTAGGGGTAAAAGCTATGTGACTCTTCCCTCGTTGATTAACATCTAGAGAATTTCTTCCATTAGCTGATTCAAGAAAGTGAACTTTCTTTTGAAGGCAAACACTCTGTGAGCTTGGAATCTTTCTTCCTTGGCAACTTTGTCTGCCCAAGTTTTATGTTCATGGAACAGATAGTGATCTTTCCTTACAATTGGAAGAATTTTGGGCGCAGGAGGATTTACTCTCCGATGACCGACTTGAGTTATCAACTATCGTGTCACTTGGTGTTGTTATATCATCAGCTCTGCCAGTTGATCAATTCGCTCCTTGATAGACTTCATTTCTCATTCTATCAGAAACCGACATTCCGAATACTCTTATTTGTCAGAGCTATCCTTGCTTGTTTGGGGAGAGTCGCCTACATACTTGAGGTATTTGAAACCTTCTCCACTCCATATACTGATCATGTTGACTCCGTCCTCCTTGTGTTGAGGTAAATGGTTATCTTGAACATGTGGCTGCTTTGGTGTTTTTACGAAAATCTCACCACTGTCTATCACATCTTGGATCTTGTGCTTTAGAGACCAACATTCTTGGGTATCATGGCCAGGAGCCCTAGAATGGTAAGCACATTTTTTTCTTGGGTCAAAATTCTTCCCACTTGGATTGGTTGGGGGAAGGAGCTGAGAAATTTTCTTCTGTACTGTCAAAAGCTTTAGTATATTCTCGAGTGAGTCCCCTAAGGGTATAAATATTCTTTGACGTCTAACCTCTTTGGCTTTTTGGAATGGAGGATTTGAAGGTCGTGCAAATGTTTGGAAAGGGGAATAATTTTTTCTTTGAATGGGCAGGTTTTGAGTGCCTCTCTGAGTTTAACCTTGGAGTATCAAGGAAACATCTTCTTCGTCCTTCTTATGAACTCAACGAGGATTATTCCAATAATTTTTTGCCTGAATATGCTCAGCCACGGCTTCCAAAGCAATGAGGACTTTAATCTTTCTAGACTTCAATCCCATCTAAACCATTTCTTCATGTTTAATCATTTCTGAGAATGGTTTTCCTATGCCTACTAGGACTCTTTTGTAGAATGGAGTTTCCTATATATCAATGAATATCATTACCATCTCTGTTTCTGTCATTGATTGAATAACTTGCGCTGCCAGACATCTCCATCTTTGGACATATTCACGGAAAGATTATTTGTTCTACTTTTTAACTTTGGTAATTTGTTATATGTCTGGAGCTATTTGTGACTGGAAGCTATATTGATTTAGGAAGGAGTGGGCTAGCTCTTCCCAGCTATGAATTTTGGAGTTATCCTGACGAGCGTACGAGGCTCTGGCCTCTCTAGTCAGACTTTTCAGAACAACTGCATTCTCAGCTTTTTCATCATTTACATAAAATCTTAGTTCTCCAATGAATACTTTCAAATGAGTGTAAGGATCTCCCAATCTGTCATATTTTTCAAACTCTGGAATCTGGAACTTATCTGGATGACGGGGTCCTAGAAAGATACGGAGGTCTGAGTAATAACACTCCCATATGTTCCAGTCCTTTTGATAGACCGGATGGTTTCTTCCATTTGTAGGACTTTCCTTCTGATGTCACTAGTTTCTCGATCTTCCTTGAGATTGGTGATTTCAGGGGTTTTGTTAGTTTTCTCATTGGATTGAGGTTTAGGTATATGTGATTCCTTTTTCTTTTCAGTACCCTGGCTGCCACCTTGTGTAGAGGACTCTAGTTGAGTGGGTATTTATTGACCTGAGTACTTTTACTTTGCTCTTTTAGGAAGACAGCTAGTTCTGTTATCTGACTTCTGAGTCCCTCGAATTCTTCTCGTGACACAAAACCTGACCTTTGTTGGCTACTTTCCTCCATATTAGTGGATAGGCTTTGTACCTTCTTAGATTTGGATCTGGTAATGGGACCAATCTTGCCTACAATAAAAGTAGGTAGTTTAGTCATGATAAACCCGAACAGTATGCATGCTCATGCAATGTGTTAGTTTTTAGGGGTTTTTTAATGTTTTCCTGCAAAACAGATGTCAGTTATTTTGATGACAGGATAGCATGACAGGATTTGAAATCTGTACATTAATGGAATTAACAAGGAATGGAAATGATATTTACATTTAATTGATATTTACATGATATTAAACTTTACATTGAATGGAAAGGGAAAGGCATGAAGAGATTTTCCTTCGCGTTTAGTTTATCAGAGGCTGACCTATCTTAGGTTTACTCTCACGGGCTTTTTAGCATGAACGATCCCAGATCATCGCATTCAACTAATAGGAAGTTAATCAGATCTTTCAACTGGAGTGAATTTGAGTGGCGCCTTTCATGAGCCTCATAGGATTAGTCTCCTCTTGAGTCCAGTAATCAACCACCAATTGGATTGCCTCCTAATGGAGGGACCACACAATATACATTCATCGCGTCTCACCATTATGCATGATGACATTGTGTGAAGCACTAATATAAAGCGTTGTAAAAAAAAATTCATTCACATCCATTCATTGTAAAGACAACATTCACACATATGCAGATAAAAAAGGGAATTAAAAAGATTGAAATGCGGCTTAAGCCCTCTACTGTCCCCAGCAAAGTCGTCACCTGTCGACGCCGAGAAAAATCCTCAATTCCTAGGTGTTTGGTTCTTTCCCTTTGTGTTTTCTATGTGGTTTAATTTATCTTGCTTTAAATGGTGAAATTTTAGGAAGAGAGTGACATATAATGTCGATAATTTGAAAAGTTTGATTTTAATTGATTGGAGAGCCGCCAGTTGGTATGAGTTAAATGGTTGTACCAACTCAACTGAAGTTTTGAAAGGTTTTACAATATGGCCCAATATGTGAATCTATTTAATTGGTCTTGGAAACCAAAATTCATAGAGTTTGGGGGCTTGTTTAAGCAAGGAGAAGGTGTTAGGCACCCCCTAACTTCCGTGAAATACGGTTACCGCGTCTTTTCAATTCCAAAAGCATGTAAAGTGTGTGTGTGTGTGTGTGTGTGTGATGCAGATAAATGTGATCAAAGTGTTTTATTTGAAAGTAGTGCTATACCTCTTTTGCACCTATATACAGAGGGTTTGACTTATCGAAAAGTTCAATTTTAAGCACAGAGTATAAAAGTGATGTTTTGAAAATAGGTTTTCAAACCCTTATGCTCAAATAGGAAATGTGGCCTCTGATATATACTTCCATTTTATTTAATATTTGGCTTTATTTGATTTTATTCAAGATGCGAAGCATCTTTGATAATTTATATATATATATATATATATATATATGTGTGTGTGTGTGTGTGTGTGTGTGTGTGTGTGTGTATGTGTGTGTGTGTGTCGGACTTCATATGGGCATGAAAACTATCAAAGGAAGTCCGAACATCACATGCATGACTTTCTCTATTTCGGGGCCTTAAACCCGTATAACCGTTTTACGGCCCTGGATTTACAAGTACAAAATTTGGCAAGCTAGTTGTACAACTGAAAAGTGTCCATCGTGAGAACCAGGTCTAGATCCATTAATGGGATCGTAGATCATGTAGCTCCTAGGCTCACATAATATCACATAAATAGCCTGCACCAAGAATATAATGCAATGAAATACATATTTACTTCTAGACATCGCAAAATAAAGGATATATCAGTTAAATCCTTGCATGTGCGTAGTCAAAGCTTCTAGCGTACTCTAGATACAGATCTAGGGCCGCGTGGTTGCTAAATACTTACAAAAACTAGAAAGAAAACTAGATCTGTACATATCTTAGCCATTCTAGCTTCCATGTTCAAGTTTTACAACCTTTGAACTGGTTAAAAGCTAGATCTGGCTAGATCTAGTACAGATCTAGTCAATAAAGCATAAATATTAACTATTTACAACAAATAAACGGTTAAAATGTCAGATATGGTGAATTTAAGTTACTAACTATATATATATATATATATATATATATATATATATATATATATATATATATATATATATATATATATATATGCGTAAGCGAAAAAAGCAGATCTGGTGAAATCTTACAGTATTGCACGAGAATGGCTATCGAACGGATTCTGGCGCCGCAAAACTCGTTTCCCACTAATTAAAATTTGATATGTTGTATTATATATGTATATGAGTGTTTACAAAGAAGTTTTACAGAAATCGAAGTAAGATAGAAGCTTTCTTTAGCTCTCATAGCCTCTTTTTCTCTAACCTGGACCCTCTCCTTCTATATTTCTCTCTATAAATGAACTGGGGGAGGGGTATTTATAGACTTGATCTGCCACGGGTTTACCTGTGGCTGGGCCCGACTGTCTCGAAGTATGTACACACCGACCAACATGCAGTCTTCTTGAACCTTAATAACTTGCAATCCGGGAATTCGATGGAGGCGCGCGATACCTTTCCAGATCTTTCCGAGAGATACGCAATGACATAGGTCTTGACCTTTTTTAAATCAGAGAAGATGGGTCCATGACCAGATCTTCAAGTCTTCACAGTCAGTCCGTTGAGCTATTTGGCGCAGTTTTCACTCAGGATTGTTGTGATGGTTCTGTATGACCTTACTCACAGTAATTTGATCTGAATGGATGTTGAGTTGGAAAAAATACCCTTTTGTCCTTCCAGCTTGGTTTTCGGGCTTGATGTGCTGTAACTGTCTTTCCCGGGGTTATCTTCGGGGTTTGACTACTGTTGACTTTTGTTTGTCCTCAGGGTTGTCTCTGAGATTGGTTTGATGATTTCTTGTGGCTGTCTCCGGGGTTTGGTTTGATGATGTCCTAGGGCTATCTCCGAGTCTGATTTGATGATTTTTTGCAGTTATTTCCGGGAGTCTTGTTTGATGATGTCTCGAGGCTGTCTCTGGGGTCTAGTTTGATGATTTCCTAGGGTTATCTCCGGGAGTCTGGTTTGATGATATAGACTTCCAGGGTTATCTCTGGAAGATAAAAGACAGTTTTGCCCTCCTACATAGTTAGTAATAGGAATGCAAAATTTCGAGTGTCTACAGTACTACTTCATAGTACCTTTCATTTACAACATTAGTTATAAATCATCCATTGTCTAACAGAATATTTGTTATTCACGATTTAATGTGATCACGTCGTGATCTTCTTCTTAATCGTTTAACACAACGATTTTCTTACTTTTCTCTCAGATTGTAGCCTAAGGTACTCATACCTAAGGTTTATAACCTATCAGCTCTGATACGAACTTGTGACGCCCCAAAATTCGATCTATATTCACACCCAGATTCCGTACGTCATGAGTACTTCTCATTATATGCATATATTGTTATATCATCAAGATTAACAATATATCTACTCAAAATTTCAGGTTCTATTACCTTAAAACCTTCATTCATTACAAATAATGATAATAACATTATTCTTTACATCTTACAAGAGTGACTTTCATCTGCCACAAAAGATACATTACAGTTCATTAAACTAATCTATAGTGTAATTAACTATTCTATATTATAAGTCTTAGCTTGATCTTCACGCTCATTCGTATAATGAATGGCACTTCATTAGGATACCGGTCAACTTGATCTTTAATGGATCCTTTAATACATTATATCATTGTTCATTGAAAATATTTTTATTTAAAGCAAGTATGAGCATTCTATTGCTCAGCAGGCCATAGCAGTTGAAAAAATAACATCTCAAGAATCACATATTCTTTTCAAACTTCAATAACCAAACAAAGGTTATGAAGCAGCTTGAATAACAGGAATACATCTGATTCCTATCATTTTAAAACATTAATCACATTCACTTTTACATCCTTTCATTTTTTTTACCTTTTTCATACACATTTTGTCTGGCTAGAATCATTAGCACAGAATTAACATTATCAGTTCATGAGTAAACAAAACTTTTTCATATTGAACAGTTCAATCATAGGACATTTCATTTCACAAAAACACCAAAGTGTTAAAATTGTGGCACAAGGCTGTTAGGTTTTGTGAAAATCAAAAACGCAATCAAATTGCAAAATTTAGCAGAAGTAAAGTAAAAACAAATTTTAAAAACATTTCACAAACCAATAACGTGGATTATCCTTTATGCATATTATTAATCAAAACGAAGAACAAGAAGTTATAGAATCATATCCTTGTAGATACGCGCTTCTACAGGTACGAGTTCAACTCCTACTTCTCCACTGTAGACACTCGAAATTTTGCATTCCTGTTACTAACCTTACAGGAGGGCAAAATCGTCTTCCAGAGACAACCCTGGAAGTCAAATTAGCTCAATCCCAAAGACAACCCTGGGATACTCAATTTTTAATCTCGAAGACAACCTCGAGATACTCAGTTGCAGTCCCGGAGACAACCGCAGGAGATTCAGTTCCAACCTCGGAGACAACCTCGAGATACTCAGTTGTAGTCCCGGAGACAACCCCAGGAGATTCAATTCGAACCTCGGAGACAACCCCGGGAGATTTAGTTCTAATCTCGGAGACATCCCCGAGATACTCAGTTGCAGTCCCGAAGATAACCCGAGAGATTCAGTTCTAACCTCGGAGACAACCCCAAGGAATGCAATTCCAGTTCTGAAGATAACCCCGGAGAAGTCAATTTTAACCTCGGAGGCAACCCCGAGGCACTCAGTTCCAACCCCGTAGATAACCTCAGGAGGTTAAGCACACCTCAAAAACACCCCCTAAGGACATTTAGCACTCGCAGCAGCCCAATCTCAGAGATAACTCTGAGCAACGACTGCTACATCAGCCCAGAGCCGGAGATAACCCGGTGAGGGGCAAAATTGTAATTTTGCCACCTTTATGCAACATTCACGTCGTTCCAACATCATTTCAAACCATATTTCATACAGAAGTGTCCCACAAGAACCATAGCTAAAATCCTGAGTGACTACTACACAAGACAGCACACCGGATAAAATTTGAAGACTTAAAGATCTGGTAATGGACCCATCCTCCTGGCTTTGTACAACCTCTTATCTCATGTCATTATGTAGCTCTCAACAACAGCATTCCAAAAAGGTACATCACGCCTCAATCGGATGCCCAGATTGGAAGTTATGAAGGTTCAAGTAGACAATACGTTGTACGAGTCCACATTCTTCGAGACGGTGGGACCCACAGAGCCCGGGGCACCCCGGGCAGCCGCAGGTAGACCCGCAGCTCCTCCCTCTATAAATAGAGGGCTTGGGGTGGCCATATTAAGAAGAGAAAAGGTGAGGAAACCCTGTCCATTTCACTTTGTACACACTTCTATAGTGCTCTAAATTGAGTGCTTCTTTTTTCTAAACACTTGTGAGCTCGTATTTTACAACATACTGAAATTTAACTGATGGAAACCGAGTTTTCAGGCACCAAAAGCTATCTGAAGTCTTCATGGTAGCCCACTTTAAGATATTTCAGATTTTTAAGCTTTTGTTCACTTTTATACATACATATCTATTCACGTTGAGAGTCGTGTTGTGTGTGTATGCTCGGATCGTCGATCGGTGGCTTTTATTGCTTTTATATATATATATATATATATATATATATATATATATATATATATATATATATATATATATATATATATATATATATCACTCAGACAATTGATAAGTTATTTAAAAAATTAAAAAATGAATCCGGTTCAAGTGGTACTATAGCTGTAATTGACCAGATTCAATCTGATGATGAAAGCGATAGTCCCTCAGAACAGTCAAATACAGTTTCCGATCATAATGACCAACTGAAAAAATTAACTGTTAGTAACACTAGTATTACTAGAAATTGATATTCTAGACCTACTCCTGCTGATTTACAGTTTGAGGAAAGAAATCTAGATAAACAATTCTCGGTTTCATCTAATAAAATTTATGAATGGAATATTGATGGTTTCAGTGAACAAGAGATTTTAAATAAATTAAATCATATGTTTGTGGTAGCTAATAGCTATATAACTAAGTTTAACAATTTGTCTCAGCCGGACATTGTTGAGTTATTAGCTAGTGGATTCACTGGTATTCTTAGGTCTTGGTGGGAAAAATATCTCACAGAAGACTCTAGAGTATCAATTATTCATGCTATCCAGTTAGACGACGACGGCAATCCCATCTTTGATGAAGATGCTGGCATTGGTCCGCCTGATGGAGTTAATACATTAATATTTACTATAATTAAGCACTTTGTAGGAACCCCCAGTAACATCACTGAAAGAATTCACGATCAGTTAAGTAACCTTACTTGTCCCACTCTAAGTGATTTTAGGTGGTATAAGGATGTATTTACTTCTCGTGTCATGATGCGAAATGATAGTAATAAACCGTTCTGGAAAGAAAAGTTCGTGAATGGTTTACCATCATTGTTTGCTCACAAAGTATGTGAAGAACTCAGTAAAAATCTAGGATATATTGATTATGACAACTTAACTTATGGTGATATTATTAGTAATATTCAAAAAATTGGTTTAAAAATGTGTATTGATTTTAAGTTAGCTAAACAAGCCGGTAAAGATAAAAATAAAGCTAAATATGAGTTAGGCACATTTTGCGAACAGTATGGTTTACCCCCTCTCCCTCTAGAAGAAAGCACAGGCATAAGCATATTGAGTCTCGCAAAGGTCATGTACGACATAAGAAAAAATGAAGTCATGATAAAAATAAAAATCAAGATAACTACGTTAATAAACCAAAATCACTTAATAAAAAATCATCTAAAAACCCTAAAAAAATTGACAAAAGTAAAATTGTTTGTCACATTTGTGGACAAAAGGAAGTGAGTGTAGAGTTAAGCAGAAGTTAGCTCAGCTGAATATCTCAGCTAAAGACACTAAACAGTTATTAGAATTAATAAGAATTGAAAACAATAGCAGTAGTGACGAAGCATCTGATATTCCAAACAATTCATGTAGTGATACTTGTAACGATGAATCAAATAGTGATAGCGAAGTTACCCTCTGTACAGATAATTGTATTAATAATTGTTGTGTCAAAACATTAAGTGTATTTACCAAAGAGGAAGAAGAAAGCTCTTTGCTTATTGATCTAATTAGTAAAATTACAGATCCTGAGTTAAAAATTCAGTACACCAAACAATTAAAAGATTTATTAACCAAAGATAAAGGAGTTAAAGACAGGTTAGTAAAGGCTAGGGAAAAGCCTATTTGTAGTCTTAATAAAAACTCTAGAAAGATTCAAAACTCCGGTTAAAGAAATCACTCTCCCAGAACTAAATCAAGAAGTTAATAAACTTAAAAAAGAAATAGCTAATCTGAAGTTAGAAATTTCTAATTTAAAAAAGGAAATTATTGATAAAAAATCAGATCTTCAAGTACATGATTCCTCCTCTAATGACGAGAGTCAAGATGAGCCTGAATAATCCGGTACAAAAGAAGAACCTGATCTTTTTATTCAAGGTCTTTCCCTTGAAAGAGTCAAAGATATCACCATACAGAAATGGTATATCTCTGTTAATTTAGTTATTGATAAAACTTTCTCGATATAGCTTCCTGCATTAGTGGATACTGGTGCTGATTTAAACTGTATTCAAGAAGGTCTTATCCCCACTACGTATTATAAGAAAACCAGTGAGAAACTTAATTCTGCTAACGGTAGTCAAATGGAAATAAAATATAAATTACCTAAGGTTCATATCTGTCCAGATAATATGTGTTTTAAAACCTCATTCGTTTTAATTCGCAATCTTACGGATAAAATCATTTTAGGTCTACCATTTATATATTTATTGTATCCATTTACTACTAGTAATAAAGGATTAAGTTGTGAGCATTTAGGGAAAAGAATAACGCTCAAGTTTCTTATTAAACCCAGAGAAAGAGACTTGAAATTTATTCAAGAAGAATCTATTTCTAAATCACTAAACCTATTAAGTTGCAAGTCCAGTCACTTGAAGTTTCAAATATATATATATATATATATATATATATATATATATATATATATATATATATATATACTTACAACTTATATATATATATATATATATATATATATATATATATATATATATAACTGTTTATCAGCCTACGGTTTATATTTGCCAAAATCTGGCTATCTCTCACTTTAACCGGTTCATGGTGACTAAACTGGAACCGTTGAAGCTGGAATGCTTAGATTTACTCAAATCTAATTCGTTTTCTAGCTTTTGCTATGGGCTAGATTTGTCTCAATCTAGCTATTTCTCACTTTAGTCGGTTCACGGTGACTGAACTGGAACCGATGAAGCTGAAATAGTTTAGATTTATTCAAATCTAGTTCTTGTTTTAGCTTTTGCATATTGCTTTGTCATGTGAGCCTAGAAATCATGTGATCACAGATTCAGTTCCTGAATCTAGATTCGGTTCCCGTGATGGACATTTTCAGCTGCAACCAGCTTGTAAATTATTCACGGTGTCTGAATTTCCTTAAATGGCTCTCATGCCCACAAGGAGTTCGGCGCTGCTATGTATCTTATTTTCTCGAAGATGCTTCTCATCTCGAAAACAATAAAAGTAATCCAATCGAACACGTAATAAAAATGGAAGTATCAAAGGCCTCAATTACTATTGAGCACAAGGGTTTAAAAAATCTGATTTACAAAATATTATTGCTATATCTTGTTAAAATTGAACTTTTATACAAAAATCAAACCCTTTGTATATAGGTGCAAACGAGGAATGGCACTACTTCCAGACAACTGCGCATAGACCTACACACACACACATTCAGATAAAAGTTTAAATTAAAAAGTGGCGGTAACCGTGTTATCACGGAAGTCGGGGGGTGCCTAACACCTTCCCTCCGCTTAATCAAGGCTCCGGACCCTAACGAATTTCAGTTTTGCAGATCAGGTAAACAGTGTCACATTACTAGGTCTATGTGCAAACTATTTCTCGGTTAAGTTGGTGCAACCATTTAAAAATACCAACTGGCGACTCTTACAGTCAAATCGTCGACATATATATGTCGGGCCTTTTCAAACTTGTTTTTTCAAACAAATCTCACCTAACATGAGAACACCAAAAGACAAGAACAGAAAGGGACAAATAAAAATTCCGACGTCGACAGGTGGCGAATCTGCTGGGGACACCAGTAAGAGGTCTTAAGCCGCTATCAAAGCTTTTCAAAACTTTTATTTACTTGTGTGTGGATGTTGCATTTACATTTTAATGAATTTGTACTAATGCTTTACTTACTGCACTTAGTGCTTCGCACCATATCTGCCTGTGATATTAGTGCTTCGCAAATGTCATCAATTACATACGGTGAGACGCGATGTATATGAATGTATATTGTGTGGTCCCTCCACCAGGAGGCTATCTTGTCGGTGTTTACTTATTGGACTCATCCGAAGACTAATTTCACGAGGCTCAGGAAAGGCACCACCTAGATTCGCTCCAGTTGAAAGATCGGATTAACTTCCCATCGAGTAAATTGCGATGATCTGGGAACCTTCATGCCAAAAAGTCGCGAGAGTAGCCTAAGATAGGTCAGCCTCTGATAAACCAAATACAGAGGGAAGTCTTTTAATACCTTCTCATTTCAATTACTTGTAATTTCATTTCCATGTCAGTCTCAATGTAATGGAAAATATAAAGGAATATGTGAACATACATTCCCTTTCATATCAAAACCTGTCATGCTATCTTGTCATTAAAATAGCTTACATCCATTTTGCAGGATAACACTCCTAAAAAACGGACACATTACAAGCATGTAACATTTCCACGCTTCCTTAAGACTAAACTACATAAGTCTTTTTGTAGTGAAACGATTGGTCCAGTTACCCATTCAAAGTCCAAAAAGATAACAAGCCTACAGCCAAACATGGCTACATCTAGCCAGCCTAATCCTACTCCTGTGTCTTGTGAGGAGTTCGAAGGGTTAAGCAATCAAATTACAGAGTTGGTTGTTTTACTCAAAGAATTACACAAGTCAACTTAGGGTACACAAATACCCATCCACACATTACCCTCTGCACATGGAGGAATCCAGGGTCAGGACAAAGAAGTTCCAACACTTGAGTCTCAGACTGATAAAATCAACAAAACCCTTGAAATCACCCATCTTAATGAAGATCAAGACATCAGTGATATTCGGAAGAAGGTTCTACAAATGGAAGAGACCATTAGGTCCATCAAAGGGATCAGAACACACGGGAGTGTTTCATATTCAGACCTTTGTATCTTCCCCGGGGTTCATTATCCGAAAAAATTCAAAACTCCTAACTTTTTGAAATATGATGGATTAGGAGATCCTTATACCCATTTAAAGATGTTCATTGGAGAGCTCAGATCTTATGTCGAAAATGAAAAGCTTAGAATGTAACTATTTCAGAAAAGTCTGACTGGAGAAGCTAGAGCATGGTACACCAGATTAGATAACTCCAAAATTCATAGCCGGAAGGAGTTAGCCCATGCTTTCCTTAGTCAATACCACTTTCAAACTCAGATGGCTCCAGACCGGTATCAAATTACCAAGGTCAAGAAACAAGTCAATGAGTCATTCAGGGAGTATGCCCAAAGATGGTGGTGTCTGGCTGCTCAAGTTATGCCATCTATGATAGAGTCCGAAATGGTGATGGCCTTCACAGACATTCAAGAAGCTCCATTTTATGAGAGGGTCCTAGCTGGTATAGGAAAGTCGTTCTCAGAAATGATTAAGAACAGAGAAATGGCTGAAATGGGATTGAAATCAGGAAAGATACAAGACCCTGTCACATTAAAAGTCGTAGCTGAACACATCCAATCTGGAAGTTATGGGAACAACCCTTGGAGGGTCCATAAGAAGAAAGAAGAGGATGTTTCCTTAATACTTCAAGGACAAAAAGGCAATCAAAACTTGACTAGTCGGAGGAGAAACTACTCCCCTTTTCAAGAACAGTCTTCAAACCCTCCATTGCCAAAAAGTGGAGAAGTCAGACGTACAAGAGTGTTCACAACCTTAGGGGACTCACTAGAAAAACATTCTAAAACTTCTGATAGCTCAGAAGAAAATCACTCATCTCCTTCCAACAGCCAACCCGAGTTGAAAGGGTTTCATTGCAAGCAAGAAGTGTGCTTACAATGCTAGAGCTCCAGGCCATGACACTCAGGATTGTTGGGCCCTTAAGCATAAGATCCAAGATTTAATTGACAATATTGAGATTGTGGTGACCAAGCCCGACCAACCTTACGTTCAAAAAAACCCTCTCCCTCAACACAATGAAGAGGAGGTTAACATGATCAACTGGGGCGGTTCAGAAAGCTCAAAATACTTCAAACATATGGGTGGTTTATCCCAAATCAGCAAGGATAATTCTGACAAATGGGATTATTCACAATTCCAGTTCATGATGGAACAAGAGTTAAAGTCTCTTGGCGAACAAGTCAATCAATTGGCGGAATTGGTTGTTCATCAACACCAAGTCACACGTCAGATGTTCAGTCAGGAGCATGCTAGCCTCCTTTCTCTAATTACAAATACTCCACCACTTATTCCAGTAAGTGAAACATTAGAGGAAAAGATTGCTAGAAAAGAAAAAGCTAAAGCTCGTCGGGACTTCACCAACAAAATGGAATTCACCTATTTAGGCCAACCGATAGAAGAGATGTTGCAGATGCTGATTAATGAGGGAAAGATCATAGCACTGCTACCTCCAGTCAACCCACGCTCAAAGTTGTATGATGCTAATGGAGTATGTCAATACCACTCCCACTCTCGCGGTCATAGCACTGAGGAATGTTGGGCACTCCGCCATCTTATTCAAAACATGATTGACAGTGGTGACCTGCAAATGGAAAATAACGACGCTGTATCATCTAAGAGTGGGGACACATTTCCTCTGGGATGGAAGGAAGTTGTAATAATTATATCCTCTGGAGGAGATTTGGCTGCCACACCACTTAAATTTCAACCAATTCAGCTCAAAGGCGTTGAACACCCTTTGAAAGTGACTGCACCAAAGCCAATCATATTGTCATTCAGGCCACAGTATCCTGTCATCAGTCTCTAGAAAGTGCCATGGAACTATGGAGAGGCTGAAGGATCTACATCCAATACAACTTTTACAGTGTCTAAAGAAAATCCACTGCATCTTCCTCAACGAGTGAGGAAGCATATCATCATATCTAGGGGGAAAATGCCCAGGGAAAAGATTAAAGAATTCCTCCGCAAGATGGGATACAATGAAGCCAAGGTGGTTCAAAGCTTGGGAGAAGCTCCATAACAGATCTCTATTTTGGACTTAGTTTTCTCTTCAGAAGATCACAGGAAGGTCTTACTGAAAATATTGGAAGAAGCCCACTTGCCAAAGACAGTGGATGTTAAAAAATTCCATCATCTGGTTGATCACATCTTCAATAGTAATGTAATATCCTTCATCGATGATGAAATACTCCCCGAAGGGATGGGTCATTGCAAACCATTGAATATAGCGGTTATGTCTTTCGAATATGTGGTCGGAAGAGTGCTAATAGATGGAGGATCATCCCTAAACATCTGCCCTTATGCCACATTTGAAAAAATGAACATCAATCTCAATAGGATTCAAAGCAGCCATACAATCATTAAAGCTTTTGATGGATCTAGGCGAAATGCTATCAGAGAGATTGAGTTACTCGTGGAAATCGCTCCACATACATTGTATATATCTTTCCAAGTGCTCAAGATCATTACAGGATACAATTTACTATTGGGGAGACCTTGGATTCATATGGCAGGAGTCGTCCCATCCACTCTTCATCAGCAACTCAAATATATCATTAACAGTAATCTGGTCACTGTCAGTGCTAAGCCAGAATGTTCTATTCAAAGTGATATACCCCTTATCAATTTCAATGCAGAAGTTGAGCAAGTCAGTTTCCAAGCCCTTGAGGTGAGCAACACTCACTATCACCCCATTAGGGCACCACCTCTGAAACCTAGAGTTTCTGTTGACGTTATGTCGACAAGTCAAGAGATGATATCCTTGGGCTTTCAACCTGGACAGGGGTAAGGAAAGGATCATCAGGGAATCAAATGCCCAATACAAGTTCCCAGCCAGATAGGGACAGTCAGACTAGGCTATTTTTCTGGTTCTAATAACAGAAACCCTCATAAGCATAAACAGGTTCCTTCATCCACAAGGCGTCTGCCTAAACCTACAGGTGATAACCCTATACGAACTTTATTAAGGTTCATGCCCCTGTGGTAACCATATTATTTCCTAAGCCGATACCGGTGAAAAAAAAAAGAAGTCATGATTCCAGACCCGAAGGCAGAGGAAAGGAATCAAAGGCGCAAATAAGAGATAAATAAATATATGTCAAACATACGCGTCCTGATCCATACGGAGGGTATGAATAGAGATATTCCAGATAATGATTGCCCAGATATCATGGTCATCATTCAAGAGAAGGAGGATGACAACAGCCCTTTCATTATAGCTATCCACCAAGACTTGACCCTTGGCAATTGGATCAGCACTCCTTGCATTTGCCGACCAGGGTAAAAAGGGCAGAAACTCCATCTGCCCTGTAGATAACAATAACTTCTTACTTTTATTGTACAGTATTAGTAGTTATTTTTGTCATTTCATGCTAACACTTTGTATGATTGAACATCTTCATATATTAAGCGAAAGCATTTTGTTTCAGGACTCTAAAGTTAGATGTGCCTAAACTTACTGATGAGGTGCTTATTCTTCACAAGGACTGTAACTTTGATGTAAAGTTCGACTCAGACTTGATGGAGATTGAACAAGAGGACTATGAGATACCTCAGAAGATCAAAGAATGGGTCGAAGACAAACTCAAGCCAAATCTTGATCAAACCACCTCTTTTAACCTTGGAACCTCAGAAAACTCCAAACAAATCCAGATTAGTCAGACCTTACTCCAAACCAAAGAATGAAATGGTTACTCTATTGACCCAATTCTAGGATATGTTTGCATGGTCTCATAAAGACATGGTCAGTTTGTCAACTGACATCATCATTCATCGCTTTCCCATCAAAGAGGGATTCAAGCCAGTCAGGCAGAAACTCAAGCGATTAAAACCTAAGTGGAGTTTAAAAGTTAAAGAAGAAATTGTGAAACAATTTCAAGCTGGCATTATCATGGTATCAACATACCCTGAGTGGCTATTCAACATAGTCCCCGTGCCTAAACCTGGAGGAAAGGTGCGAGTTTACGTGGACTACAGGGATCTGAACAATGCTTGTCTCAAAGATAGCTTTCTCGTGCCATTCATCCACATACTCATTGACAATACAACTCAATATGACATGTACTCCTTTGTTGATTATTTTGCGAGGTACCATCAAATCATGGTTGCTGAAGAGGATCGTGAGAAAACTGCATTCATCACTCCTTGCGGAACCTTTTGCTACTGACGGTTGTCATTCAGCCTCATAAATGCCGGAGCTACCTATCAGCGAGCCATGATGGCTCTTTTTCATAATCTAATACACAAAGAGATAGAAGTCTATGTGGACGACATCATTGTCAAATCCCGAAGAGAAGAAGACCACCTAGATCATCTCAAAAAGCTCTTTAACAGGTTGCGTAAGTATAACTTGAAGCTAAACCTAGCCAAGTGCGCCTTTGGAGTTAAATCAGGCAAATTGCTAGGATTCCTAGTAAGCCACAAAGGGATTAAGCTGGATCCTACAATAATCCTGGCCATCGCGAAAATGCCCATACCCCAGACATAGAAGTAAATACGAGGATTTTTAGGAAGAATTAACTTCATCAGTCGATTCATCTCCCAACTCACAGCACCCTGTGAACCCATCTTCAAGTTGTTAAGGAAGAACTCCTCCATGAAATGGAATGATGAGTGTCAGAAAGGTTTCCTTGTAATCAAAGAGCAGCTAATCAAAGCTCCTATTTTGGTACCTCCCAGGGATGGTGTTCCCCTATTTATGTACCTATCAATCAATGACAATGCCATGGGTTTTATTCTGGGACAGAAAGATGATAAAGGTTAAGAAAGAGCTATTTATTATCTCATTCAAAGATTCAGCAGCAGTGAACACAAGTACACTCTGATTGAGAAAACTTATTATGTTGTAGCATGGGTTTACATGAGGTTACAGCATTACCTCCATGGTCACACAACCCATCTCATATCCTATGTGGATCCTCTCAAGTACGTGTTCAGTAAACCCATGTTGAATTTTTGACTGTTCAAATGGCAATTGATCCTACAACAATTAGACATCGTCTGCGTGACTCAAAAGTCTATCAAATGTTAAGGAATTGCGGATCAACTGGCCTCCGCACCTTCAGGGGATTATAAACCCTTGGAAACATACTTCCCCAATGAAAGGGTAATGGCAGTTCAGCAACAACATCAGGACAATACACACCAATCATGGAAGATGTATTTTGATAGAGTTGTAAACATGAAGGGTTCTAGGGCCAGAGCGATTCTAATATCCATTATGGGGGAGCAGTATCTCGTTGCCGTTAAATTGCAGTTTGCCAACACCAACAACACAGCTGAGTATGAAGGTTGTATCATGGGGTTAAAACTAGCCCAATTCATGGGCATCAGACGGTTAACTATCTTTGGAGATTCTGAATTGGTAATCAGACAAACCATTGGGATCTATCACACCAAAGAACTACATTTGCTGCCTTACCATCGGTAAGTTATCTAGATGGCTTCGAAGTTTGAAGAAATAACCTTCCTCCATATTCCTCGGAATAGGAATGACTTTGCGGACGCACTAGCAACTTTGGCCTCCTTGATCAACATACTTGACAAGGAAGAAATGCCAAAAATCTCTCGGTACTCTGGTTGAAGAGTTTGGTACAGAGAGTGTATACTAAACCAGTTCCCTCGAGGCTATGTAAAGCCGGGAACCTGCATCACAATGCAAATCAACATCAGAATCCTGGCTCCTCATCAATAGGAAAAATGAAGATCAAACACAGCTTTTACCTCGTTCACTTGCAAATAGATCGAGGGGTGGCGACTCAAATCATCCAGAAGCTCTGGATTCATCACATTTATGGCTAGTAACTCCCTGCGGGGAATAGAAGCAGCAGGACCTGGAGCCGCAACCAGTACATCCTCCTCCTCATCCTCAACATCCGGTACCTCAACCCGGAGAGGGTGAATTACTGACTCCATCAACCGATGAGGTTGTCGGGCTGGGCAAAGCTGAGGCACATTAGAAGCTCTCCTCCTCACACCTGAAGAGGTCTTACGGGAGCTACTCGGCTGGTCTGGATTCATATATATGGACACAAGTCTCCAAATTACCTCAAAAAGGGTGTGGTAAATTCTAACTTGGAGCTTTTTAAATGTATTTTATATCTATATGCATGCATGCATTACTTTAACATATGACTACAGTAGAGTTAAAAATGCATGATTCATTAAATGCCTAGGCTCATGGAAATTTTTTCCAAAGTCTCCTTTATAAAAAGGACTATCCACATGCACGTAGGCATGGCTAGGTGGTCATTCAGTAGCACACCAATCCACAGTCATAAACATCCTATATGCATAAAAATATCAAAGTCATAATTCATAAAGGTATTCTAATTACCAGGATTACTTTGCGTTACAACCTTTGCTCATTTGTCCTAAAATAAGACAAGAAATAGTAGAAAAAGGTGCCAATTTGACTGTTTCAAAAGTCAAATTTTTTTACATCAATATATTCAGCATGTCTAAATACTAACATTTACTATGTTGAATATTTTTTATCAAGTCATATGAGCATGCATATTCAATAATATGTGTTTAAAAGCATTTCATGTGATAACTCATTTTCCAACGGACAAAAATAGAAAAGAAGATATGCATACGTTACCAAGATAGTGTAGAACACTTGTACGGTGACGAATTTTGAAGAACACAGCCGGAACTCAATAGATATAAAGAAGAACTCTCGGATTCTCTATGTGGCATCAAAAGAAAATGACTTGTGAAAGGGAAAGCTGCCTCAAATAAACCCACGGATGGTCGCGGGTCTACCTGCATCCCACCCCCTCCGGTTCGATCCAATTTGAGTTGCAAAGGAGGTCCCACAAGCTTAAAAGTGTTGAAAAGCTAAGATGAACAACCCTATTATTAGGGGTTATGCTTAGTTTATACTTTGCGCTGAAATGTTTGTGCACAATATATTGTACGAAGGATTTATCCTCCTAAGTACGTGGAGTCCTTATAGTCTTATGACTGTTAAAGTTAAAGTTGAAAGATTGCTTATAACTGTGGACATGGTTCGTGGTCATTAGACCCTCAGTTGAATGCTTGCACTCTAAATTCTGAGATGAACAACTCTTTTATTAGAGGTTACACTTAGTTTACAATTTGCGTTGAAATTTTATGCACAATACATTGTACGAAGGGCTTAACACCCTAAGTACGGAGGTCCATATAGTCTTATGACTGTTAAAGGTTCAAGTCGAGATATACTTAATAACCTGGGGACGTAGTTCAAGGTCTTGTGACCCTCAGCATGATTGGATAATCTTTTAAAATCCTGAGTTGTTCATATTGCTTCCCAATTATTGAGTAATTGTGAAAGATTCCTGATATTATAAAAGGTGAATATGGTAAGGATGATATTCCTTAGAAAGAAGTAAGTCGTAGAGTGCGACACTAAATGATGAATATATTAAATAAGTGAGAAAAGAGATTTTGAAATGAGAAGGAGATGAGTTATCAATGAATAATGTAAAATTTTTAATAGAAAAGTTAATAATTGTAGAAAGATATTTGTGGAAATAAAGTGGTTATAGAACCTAATCAATGAATAAAGTATTAACGTAAAATTTATTTTGATAGATTGAATGAATGAAGAGTAATAAATAAAATTTCGAGGACGAAATTCTTAGAAGAATGGGTGAATGTAATATCCCTAGTGTTTATGATAACGATCCTTAGAAAAGGAAATGAATGGGTTAAAGATTATGTAATACTCAAATATAATTGAGTCTAAGTAAAGGTTATGAAATAAAACCTAGAATTTGTTGAAGAAATGAATGTACTAGGAAATATTAGACTTATATTAAGGTAAGGTGTTGAAGATATTCGACGATAAATTTTGAAAATAGATTTGGTGAAAATCGAGTTAGGGAGGTTTCGTTAATTCCGAGGATGAAATCCTTATAAGGAGGGAAGAATGTGACAATCCAAGATTTTAGTAATTGTAATTTAAAATATTTATTAAGTGAAATAAATATTTTATTGATATGATTAGTAAATATTTATGACTAGATAATATTATAAATTAAATTAATTTATAATTTAGAGAGTTGTGATTCGGGGGACAGAATTCTTGTAAGGAGGGAATGATGTAACATTCCAGAATTTTAATTGTAATATTAAATATTTATTGAATTATATAAATATTTAATGGATGTGTTTATCATTAAATAAATATTTGTTTAATTGATTTGATTTTATTTGGTTAATTATTTATTAAATAAATAATTAATGAATTAATGAAATTATTATTATGTTGATATTTCAAATTGATGGTTAATTATTTGTATTGAGTTATGTGATTAAATGATTTATTTAATTAATTGTTATTTGAATTAATTAAATTAAGCATGAAAGCTTGATTAAATATAGTGTGGCAAATAACTATATTATAAGGAGTATTAAAATAAATTAAAGTAGTTTTAATTGAGTTTAACCAAGCAAGGCTTTAATATTTTAAGTCTTTAATTTTAAAGGGTTTTTGCCAAACAAAGCCTTATGAATTTTGGATTTCTATTTTTTGAATTTAAATAAAATAAAATGAATATAATATAATTATAATCTATACGTTATGTGTTTGGTAACTGATATTTTTAATAAGGTTATTAGTAGGCGTATTATTATTTTTCATTGGCTAGCCTATCAGTTAGTTTACGCTAAATAGCTTAACTCTTATACTGAGAAAAGAGAAGAGAAGAAGTTACAGAGGATTTTAGAGAGAATTGCTTGAGAGAATTTGAGAGAGAACGTGAGCAATTTCCAGCAGTTAGCAAGGATTATGTTAGCAAATTGAAGGTATGTTCATAATCTTAGTATTTCATATACATATATGTTCTAATATGTTGTACGGCATGAAGTTTCATACTCTGTGAATTTCATAGGTCTAGAATTGTTGCTATATAATCCAACTATGATGATTACATGTGTTTATGATGATTAGAGATTATGTTTAAATAAGAATTGCATGCTAATTTCGGTTGACAGTAGGAAGAAAATAATGTTAGTATATGTATTTTCATATGATTCATGAAAAGTATCAATTGTAGTGGCCAATTACTATGTGAAATTATAAATTGAAGCTTGATTATGTTAGTTCATTAAGAAACGAGCATATCGTAATTTGAATGGAGTGATTTGGCCAAGTATTGAATTCACAATGATGATTTTTGGGATGAATATCAAAATATGAGTATTATATGAAAATCATGGAATTTGAGAAATTAACCTAGCTTAAATTGTTGTTAAATTGTTTTAATTGATGGAACATGTTCACAAATATGTTTGTGATAGTTTTATATCAATTATAGATGTTGGTTTCACTGTTTTATGGGTGAAATTCGTGTTAGTTGGCCGAAAAACTGTGCCGAAACACATTCTGCAAAACTGAGTTCTGTGTGTCGCGTGGGTGCGCAGCCTTTAGGCGCGGGCGCGCAGTCTCCCAGTACAAAACTCGCGCGGCCGCGCGAGTGCCCATTTTCAGACACTGAAGTCTGCTAATTCTACAGACTTTGGTCGTTCTTTGTAGCTAGCTAAAGGTTATGGTAATGTGTTCAACACGTAACAACAAAGCTACAACAAAGTTGTGTTATGGGGTTAGTGAATTCAAAGTGGTAAAAATGATTAGAAAATTTCGAACGCGTTATGTGATAACTTAGTGTACACAATGAATGTTAGACAAGTGTTGCGAAGTAAACATTTAGAATTTCTAAAATGTAAATGGTAAAGAAAGACTTGTGCTAAAATAGTAAGTTTAGCTAGAAATGTACATGTTATGGTATGTTAGCATATCTAATAGATAATATGATTCCTAGTTGTTTTCAACAAGTGTAATACATCTAATATAGGGTAATGGAATCTATGACGACTTTAATGAACGTTAAGTGTTGGTTTCGAAAGAAGTTTAAAGAAACACAAAATGAGATTATGTAATGATAAGTGTCAACGAAGAGGAGTAAACACCTGAAGATATGTGTTAAGTCTCAAAGAGATGCAAGTTATAAAAGATTAAGACTAAGAGTCGTTGTGGTTTCGTTATATGTGTAACTAATGCATGTGATTATGAACCTTTGAACTGTTTTAGGAGGTATGCAAAGCATTTAACCTGTTTTTGGTAATTGGTAATCTACGAACCAGGCAAGTCTTTCAGTTCCTATTTGCTACGTGAACTTGATAATTAATTATTTTAAGTCTTTATTGCAAATAACATGATATGTGTTATATGTATGTAAAAGCATGAAACGTCAAAGTCAACTTATAACTACATTAATTGAGTAAAGCATGTCGAATGAGTAAGGAACTCAATCTTTATATTTGTTATATGAACTGTAGCACATATGTTATGATAGTTTAATGTTTAAGAGATATATGTTGAGCATGATATTATATGCTACGTGTTGCATGAAAACTGTTAGATTTTGCTGGGCTGTCGAGCTCAACCTTGCAAATAACCATTTTTGCAGGTTAAGATTTCAAGGTAAATCTATATGTTACCTGAAAGTTATGAATCCGACGTGATACTTGAAGATTCCTTATGTTTTATGAGAAATGTATTTAATATTTTGAATGTAACATGATATTGAATTGTAAGTGGAACTATCCGGTATATATGGATATCTATTGATGATGTAAGACTTTGTATAGTCATTTTGTTGTAATGATTCATGATATAAATTTGAATCGAAGAGATGTAATGTAAAGGTTAAAAGTTCTGGGAACGAGAACAGTTTGTAAATAGAAAATCTTAATTGTAATAGAACATTTTGATTATTTCGCAAATTTCAATGGTTGTATTATCGTTTAATGATATAAAATTAGAGGTTGAATGTATTATTAACCATCGAAGTTGAGAATTAAATTGTATGAATTTTGGGGACGTTACAACAACCCTTGAACCAGGGGAATCTATTAACGCATAGCCGTTACACGCTAGGATGATCACCTAACATACTAAAAGATGGTAGTTTACATTCTTTGTGATTGTAAACATACATGTCAAAGAATGTTATAAGATATGTTAAAACCTAGTTAAGAGTTCATGGTCTTTATGACCCCTTGGCATGATATGAAAAAGTTTTAAAAGAATTCATTTTATTTCCTAGTTGTTCATACCACTTCATAATTATTGAAAATTGTGAAGACTCCAGTTAGAGGGGGTAGAAAAGAGAAGTTGATTATATGATGTGATCCTTATAGGAGGACGGAGTAATAAACTCGTTAGTGGAGAACGTAAGCGGATGCTATTAGTTAGAGGTCAAATTGAAAACCAGTTTTGGTGAATAGAATGAGCAGAGATTAGTATGTTGTAATTTCGATGACGAAATTCTTAGAGGAGGGGATGAATGTGATATTCCGAATAATTAATTATGATGTTTAATTTATGATGATTGTGATAAATGATAATCCTTAGAAAATGGAGTTAATGATTTAAAGAATGGATAAATATAAACGAGTTTAATAAGGGTTATGAAATACAACCTATTATAATTTGTTGATGAAAGAAATGAAGTAGGTAATATAAAGCCTAAATGAATTAGTACGTTGAAGCTATTCAAAAAGGAAAAGGGAGGAAGTATAAGTAAAGGAAAGAGTAGCGGTAAATAAACACTCGTTCAAAAAAATAAGTATAAATAAGATAATACCTTTAATAAAGGTTACAAGGATAAGACATCTATGTTTTGATGTTTTAAGTAGTGATTCCAGGGATGAAATTCTTATAAGGAGGGAAGAATGTGACGACCCGAAAAATTTTACTTAGTTTAAAAATTGAAGTATTATTGAATAAAATAATATTTTATGATTTTTGCCCTATTGAGATATGTTAAAATGAGAATTTTTGAGGTGGAACGGAAATCTATGATAGAATTTACGAGTTTTAGGATCGTATTGGAAAATAAAAAAAAATTGACAGAAAAAGCCGAAAAATTATTGTTCATCCGATAACGTAAAAACATTTATTTTAATTATTCGAAGAATATGCCAATGTTAATATAATGAGGAAAGATGAAATAAAAATTTTAAGAACGAAAAACAAAAAATTTCGACTGCGTAACAGATTCCGGGAAGTGAATGAAAGATAAAATTGGAAGAATAATACAAGAATAAATCTAAGATGCCACCAATTATGTGTGTCATGCCACCAATTATTTAACCATGACACCAATTATATGTCATGGGGAGGTAAGTGTAATTAAAATTATATGTCACGGGGAGGAAAGTGTAATTAACCATGCCACCAATTATATGCCATGGGGGAAAGTGTAATTAGCCAAGCCACCAATTATATGTCCAGGGGGTCTAAGTGTAATTATCCAACAAAAGCTAGGGAAAAGACTAAAATACCCTCACTCTTAAACCCCTATAAATAACAAGCTTCCCTTCTCATTTTTCCTCACAAATTCACAAGTTTCCAAAGAGAAACACTAGATTATATACTAGAGAAAGTGAGAGCTCGGGTTTTGTTCAAGAAAAGGCGAGGAAACGCTACCGAAGTCGTTAGTAAACTCAAAAAAATGAAAATTCCAAAGAGGTAAGAATGAAAACTCAACTCTTTTAATTATTTAAAGTTTTGTAGTATAGAAAGGATGAATCAGTGGCTATAAATCACTGTTGATTTAAATAAGATGAGAAACGATGGTTAAAAATGAAGAACGAATGAAAATGTGTAGGCAAGCCATTCAATTTATTTTTTGTGGCTTAGATAAAGAAATTCGAAGGGATGATATTGTGTTCAATTAAAATATATGATTGTTCCAAGTGGAATGGATTAAAAACACGCTATAACGAAGGTATAGCTAAATTTTAAGTAAAATACGCTAATATTGAAAATATAGTATGAACGAATTACTAATGATAATTAATGATCTGGAATAATGAACTTTTACTGGAGAACATAGACACGATTAAAATAGAGACGTGGGCTCAAGAACGGACTCATTCCGACTTCAGATGAAGAAGTTATGAAGGTTTGAAAACTTAAAACGTAAAGAATGTAAAGTTGAAAAACTGAGTGGCAAGAGATTTTTGAGCTAATTAAAAGCCTAGTCAGAATGTGAGAAAAACATTTTTGTCCGGGGGGATTTGAAGTATGCTAGGAAAGCTAGAGAATGGCTCGGGAATGGTCTAATTCTGAGTTTAAACGATTAAGTTATGATTTTGTAAAGTAGATGTTAGGATCATGGTTTTAAACTTAAATTTGTTTAAGGGTTTTAGCCTGGTGCCGCTGCGTCGGCCAACTCATTCTACAGAGTTGCGTCGCAACGCCAGGAAAAGGAAGGGAAACCGGCGTCGACCCTAAGTTTTGCTCAATAAAGAGATTTTAAAGCAGAAAAGAAGGGGAAACTTATGAAGTAAAAATGAAGGTAAATGTTAATTAATTATAATATCTTGTTAATGATATTCAAACCATAATCTAATGTTTGAAACTACAATTGAATGAATGAAGCAACATGAATGTAAAATACCGAAATGAAGTAATGGTTCTGTGTTTGTATAAGATAAATATATT
This sequence comes from Panax notoginseng, assembly GCA_016801055.1. NCBI lineage: Eukaryota > Viridiplantae > Streptophyta > Magnoliopsida > Apiales > Araliaceae > Panax > Panax notoginseng. The sequence goes on from CM029019.1 coordinate 80,353,843, forward strand.
TAACACACAAGTATGCATAACGTGAACATTTAAGTTACTGAATGTCAAGAAACGGTAATGAATGCTAATGTTTCATGATGAACTTAATGTATAACTTAAGTTTAACTTATTAAACGATGTAATGCTAAGGAATAATCATAAAGTTTAATCACGTAAATAATTTATAAGCGTGAATCATAAGAAATGAAATGAAGATAGAAAAGACCTAAAGAGTGACCTTGAGATTTAATTCTCAACTACGAACGATGTTAAGAGAAGTATTATGAGTCTAACGACGTGATCATAAAAGAAATGAATAAAGTTAACGTAAACCAATAATTAACGTCTATACTTGATTAATTGATGTGATATCCTTATATGTTGTATATGGTATTTGAAGAACGATATAGTGTAAAGTTGTAAGCAGCACCTAAGGCAAGTTTCCTAACATGTACACTATATTACTCTGTGCAAGTTTCTATAACCTACTCAAATGTGGTAACTGAGTAAGATATTATTTGTGTGCAAATGTTTTATATTTATTCAAGATAGTTATCAATGTTTTTTGCTATGTGCTAATTATTCGTACTTATGTACTTGTAAGATGAACTGCTCTGTTGTTCAAGTTGTTATAGCTTTGATAAAGTATGAACTGCGTAAGAAAGTGTCTTAGAGGTTGTAATAACCGAGATTTTCTATGTAATTTAACAATTTCAATAAACGAACTTATGTGAAATTCTTATGTGATAATTATTTACTACATGTATCTATGTTTACTTATATGTTATGTGATGAGATGTGTTTGAATGGCTGGTTCTGTTTAATTCAACTATTTAAAATGGGTAAGAATGGAATTAATGCTATTAATTTCGTGGGATGACTTTAAAGCATGCCTTTGAGTTCGAAGCGGAATTTAGTAACGCGGACAGCGTATTTGAGTCCGGAGCGTCGAAATTAGTCAAGATAGACTGTAACCACGAAAGTGCGTCACGGTTGACTTTTTGGTCAAAGTCAACCGGTTGACTCTTTTAGGAGAAAAGTCAACTACGAATTTTAAAGTTGAGTTTGACGAAACGGATAGTTCCATGACGTCCGGGACTTCGACTTTAGTAGGAGTCGATATAGGTATTGACATCTTTGACTACAGAGGGTAAAACGGTCAAAATGATTATTTAACTGATTAAATGATAAAAATAATATTTTTTATGTACATATGAACAGTAGCTGGGGCCATGTGACCTGCATATTGGGACAAAAAGGAAGGAGTATACACGTATATAGTAAAATAGAAGAGGAGGGAGCTAGTTTATTCTCTAAACTCAAACCTTTTCATTTTCTAAACCCCCTCCATAACTAGGCTAATAATTAGAGGAATGAATGGTATCATAATGATATCTGATCATGGGGGAGTTACAAGGGGCTGGAGAGTTCAGTTGAATGCACCATATATGATATATGTACATACCATCAAAGTTTTTCTTCCCTTCACAACAAGTTCCAACCGAGAGAGAAATATATTGGGAGTTGAGAGTGGTGCTAGGTGGCCTAAGAATTCTGGAGGTTACAAAGGAGTTAGCAAGCCAAGGGGTGAGACTCTAGCAAGATTCAACCAAGAGGAAATTTCGTCCAAAAAGGTAAGCTTCAAACCATTTCTTATGTTATGAGAAAACTAGTAAGAAAATTTTTGTATAAACATGGTAGATGGTTTGTTTTGACTTTGTAATGTCATGCTAGGGTCTGTTTCAGATATGTGGTAGTAGAGAGTGAAAATTCTGGTTTAGTACATGCTCTAATTCATAGAAAGTCAAGAAATCATGCCATGTATGCTAACTATTTGATGAAATGCCTCTTAGATGCTAATTTGATGAAAACATGAAAAGTTAGAGAATTGAATGGCTGTAACATGTGTATATATGTTATTAGAAGTGGTCTGGATAATAGAAATCAAACCCATGCATGCTAGAATCAAAATCATGATTTTCTCAAAAGTTGGGTTAAACTAGTTTGCATGATTTTTCAAGATTTTTGGTCACTCGAAATCATGTCTTAGATAATCCATTTGTTGCATGTAATAATTTTGTAAAATAGTATGTAACATGAAGTATAATCAGTCCAAAGTTCATTCGGATCGAAGCTATATTGAGTGAGATATGAAAATCGTAAGCAAGCATGTTAGAAACCGGAAAAAAAAACTGTGAACTGCTGACCCTAAGGACAAAATTCGGGGCTAGCGACAGTTTCCAGAAAATTGTGGGCTTTTGGGTTATTATATTACACTGAATAAGCTTTCTATAGACTCCGGAACGGACTAATTCCGACTTCGGAGCAAGGAGTTATGACTTTTCAAAGTAGTTGTGTCAAATCTGTCCAACAACTTCGGGGCAGTCCTCTTGCACAGGTTTTCTGGAATTTTGTGCTTGGAATTTGAAGATGGTCCCTGAACGAAAGTTGTAGCCCAAGAAGTTAGCTTCACGTGGGCATAAGAATCGCTCAAAAATGTTTTAAAACGAATGAGTTATGAATGTTTTAGCGAGGTATGGTAAAGCTGAGAAAAAATAAATAAATAATAAAAAACTGTTATGTTTGGGCATTTTTGTGACGCCCCCAAAATAGGTATACAACACCCATTCTGAGTCGCCAAATATATGGTACAGAAAGCAAACTACAACTTCAATAATACAAATGTCGTGCAAAATATGACAACACATACTGTGAGTTTAAATACAAATATTGTCTTCTGGACAATATCCACACTCAAATAAATCGTCATTATAATTATTCAAACACTATTTTACAGAAATAGTGAGGACTGCTAAAACATCTTTCTAGAACCATCACTCCATACTCTAACTAGATCCTACTATGTTCTCACCTCCTGAGAAGAAAAATGGAACAAAAAGGAAAAGGGTGAGCTCAACTAGCCAAGTAAAGAATATTATGACTAAGATAATATACAACAAATTATCATTAGTCCTCAACAGGGAAAAATCTGATAGAATATAATCGACAACAAGTTTTAGATCAACAACTGCAGCGGAAACAACAAACCATTAGAAGAGTCAAGTAGAGAAAGAATTCTACTATCTTCTAAGATTTAAAAGTTCATCATCAATATTTTATCCCTATAACATCAATTAATAATCATTTTTATACAAATATTCATTTTTGCACTTCAGGCCAAAGATATTCATTTGTATCACCTGTCAGTCATGTTCATCTCAACACCTGTTCATCTTTGCACTACAGGCCAAAGATATTCATCAAGTAATCATACATCTTTGCACTACAGGCCAAAGATATTCAGTAATATCATCATTTAGGACTGAGGATGATGAAAAATATCTTAAAGAGAACGAATCCAGTGAGACAGAAGGACAAATATTGGGGATTCGTATAACAGTTTATCCAAGATCAATAATACTTCATAATAATCAATTGTGAAGCAGAATTCAAAAATAAAGATCAAAACATGGATACGATCAAAGATAGTAACCATAATAGACATCTTGGACAAAAAGAAAAAATTTTATTTTTCGATGAATAGTGTCGTATTCGTGAATAGTACCGTATACGTGAATAGTGCCGTATACGTGAATAGTAACCCCGACACAAAAAGTTCTAAATTTGATAAAAACTCATATCAATATTTCAGCATAATGATATTGAAGAAAATAATATCATTAAGAAGAAAATAATATCCCTTACAATTCCTTACTATCCCTTACCTCAAAATATCAGTACTTCTGGTCGGAATACCGGTATAAGGCTGAAAAAAACTTGCTCTGATGAATAGAAACTCTCAAAGTATCTAAATACTCACAAAATATACTCAATAATTTAGAGAGAGAAAGATAGAAAACTTATTTCTGGTGTGATTTTTAATTCTAACTTAGCCCTCTATTTATAGGAAAATGTTAGCACGCCGAAGCAGACTTAACCTGCAACCTGATGGCTTTACCTGCTACTATTCCCACCCACCACATTTGAATAAAAATCTCAGCACATTTTTTCACCAACCAAGAGTAGGGCCCACCAATTCTAGAATTTTCCACCAAAATGATTAACTCCGAAAATTCAATAATTTCTGAACCAGTCATCTCGTAAAATTCACAATAAATCATACGTTCATTTTTAACGGTTCAAAATTTGTGGACATATACTCAACTTATATATGTATAACATATCCAAAAATTACCACGATCCAACGGTCGGATTAAAAATTATAACCCCCGCAAAATATCTCAAAAACCCTAATTTTTAATACCTCCATTCCGACAAAAATATTAATAAAAACCTCAACATTAACTCCTTCATTTTTAACCACAAAAATATATCCCACATTTATATCCACATAAAATAAATATTTCCTTATCATATGAATCAATAATTAATTATTCACAAATAATATTACAGAATCACATTTATGACAACCAGGCCGTTCCCAAGAAAGAGGGGGCTTTCCAATAAGGATTTCTCCTTACTGGCGCGCAATTAGATGACCAAACCTCTCCTTAGATAGAACTTTCTAGACATTGCCAATAATGTTATCTAATAATATTATTCAAATAATATGAATTATTGATCTGATAATGGAAAATACTGTGCAGCAACAATTATTGAAACAACAATAATATAAAATATCAACGCAATAATTATTTAATCAATAAAATAAAATATTAAACAATAACTACTGTAACAATTATTGAGTAGTGCCTTCTTACGTAAGAATCAATAATTGGTGCAATACCGTGTGCTACTGTATTTTAACCACCGGGTATTCCAACAGCATTAACGGTAACAACTACGCCGTTATTTATAAACAACTTATACTTGTCATTTTTTTCATCCAATCTCTTTTCGTTATGGGGCCCACACAAGGCTGCGCCGTCGTACGAATATTCCCCAACAGCAAGAATATTCCACGACCAAACGAATATTCCCCGACAAAATGAATATTTTATAACCACTTGCTTATTTTGCAAAATTTGCACATTTCACCCATAACCAAAGTATTATATCAAATTAACCCCTTATTATTCATAATAATATTTAGAGAAAATTTGATTTTACTCATTAATAAGTTGGGGTCTTACAATTTTTAAGTTCTTTTTTGGGCTGCCTATGATATCTAAAATGGGTGGCATATATTTTCTAAATATATTCTCTTTTGATGTTTATAGCATATCCAATAGGAGACCCTTATACTTCAAACAAGATTGTGTATGAATGGTGATTAACGAGACACATGTGATTAGGTTATGTGAAGGTTAACTGCTAGCATTAATTGTAACAGGCTTATCAGGCAAGTTTCCTAACCCTCATTTCTATTGGGTATTTATTAAATCCTTGCTAATATTATTGCAGTAAGGGTAAGTATTGGACTTGTGCTAGTTATTTATTCGTGCAAGTTTCTTCGTTGAAAAGTCATACAAACTTCAATTATCTTGCAAGCTTATCGATGATTATTCAGTTATTATTTTTAACTGCCATATGTTTAAATTTCATTTCATTATCGAACCGTCCTAAGTATGTTCCTGGCCTTTGTTTCCGGCTAGTTATTATTGATGGAAAAAGTGATTTAAAACAAATCTTTCGAAGACTAAATGTTTACCAATCCAAATTGCTTTGGTGCGGTCTCACATGATTACTAAGATGAACAACCCGAATAAACGGGCAAACAGATGTCGGGAAAATAGTCCCATTTCGCTTATGCAGCTTAAAACTTAATACTTGTGCACAACGTAGGGTACAATAGGCTGATCACCTGGCGTACTTGCAGAGACCGTTTACAGTCTATTGGATTGTTAAACCGTCTGATGATTTTTGATGAAAGAAAATATGTTCAGGGTATTTTACACCCCATAGTATGATATTGAAAATTCTTAAATTTTCATTTTGATGTTCCTATTTAACGCTTGATAATCATTTCAACTGTTGAGGTTTAGCTATTCATCTGTTTTCCACTCTTGATGTATGTTTTCAAATTTCTGTATATACTTGCTGGGCAATTCGTGCTCATTCTTGCTTAAATCTTTCAGTTAAGGGTGAGAAGGCTGAGGGTTCGGGCAAGGACAAGGGAAAGTCCAAGATGAAGTGATGCTAATGGTTATGTAATAAGTTAGTTATTTCCGTATATGTGTAATGTAGCGATAAACGCTAAGACTAAGTTCCAGTATGTTTTAAGGTTGTAAAGACTTGGGATTTTATTTCGACTATTGATGTAATGGGTAATATAATGTTATTATTATTGTTAAAGTTTACTTAGATAGATAGTGTTGTATGTTGTATCGTGAGCACCAAGTCCTGTAATCGATGTTACACGGATTTGGGGGCGTCACAGGTTAGTATCAAAGCCTTAGGTTATAAACTTTGGGTGGGGAAACCTTAGACTATAACCTTAGGGAAGTTAGTGGAGGAAATAAGGAGATGAACTCATGTAGAGTTCTAGGGGTTGTGTAAAAAATATATATTTTTTTCCTAAAAACAAAAACATCTATTTTAAAATACTAACCGAGTTATTTTGTCTTGTTTGAAGGATGTCAGGAGAAGACGAGGTTAGAGATATCCACGTTGTGAGTGAGCAGTTGGTGACAGCTGTACCTGAGCCTATAGCTGAGGCAGCAGTTGACTCAGACCCAGAGGAGTATCCTGAAGAGGAAGAGGAGCCCGAGGAGGACTCGGAAGAAGTACCTGAGGATACTTTATTGGATGAGTTGAAGGATAGGATTACGGAGTTGGACGACAAGGTCCATGAGTTGATTGAGCTGTATCAGGGGGAGCAGCAAGCTGCAGCATTGCTTGAGGCATTGGTACACCACCTAATAATTAGGAACGGGGATCTGGCTGACAAGCTGCTGGCATCAGACCAGAAGGCGGATAGGCTGGAGGATGAGAAAGAAGCTATTAGGACCCACTTGGGACATACCATTAATGGGTTGGAGTCGAGGATTCAGAGTCTCCAACTTGACAAGCAGATTATTACCACTTTCTGGGGAGATAAGAGAAGAAACCGTGTTCGGGCTGAGAAGCTAATCGGAGAGTTGGAGGGAGAAGTTAGAGAAAGAAGATTAAGATAGACAAGATGAAATACGTGTTTAAGTCGGCACATGGAAGGTTCCAACATAGGGTGCGTCACTTTCCACGTGAGGAGCGTCGGTCTGGCCGTGTTATAAGCCGAGAGCTGGTGAAAGAGATAGCGGATGAGGAGCATGAGGACGCCATTAGGCGGGGTCTTTAGTTATTATGATAAACTTTTTCCTAGTAGCAAATAAAATGCTTATCTATGTAATAAAAAGCTTGGTTTCTGTTTTACCAAGTGATTGATGCAATGTGATGTAAATGGCATAATGCCATAAAACGATGAAATACTTTGAGTATTATGTTTATAAATAAATATGTTTTTATTTAAGTATTTGATGTGATGGTTCAGTTTTTACGAATTCTATATACTATAGAGTAAATTATGAGATAATAATAATAAGTTCATTTTGAACAGATAGATGGCTAGAGGAAGACGTCGCCAAGCACCCGAGGGGTCAAACGGTAATGCTGGGGATCCACCAAACCCTATGCAGCAGTTTGTAGACATGTTAGTAGGGGCACTTCAAAATCGAACCCCGAATGTCAACAACCCTCCAGTGGCCCTAGTGGCACACTTTAAAGACTTCAAAAGCACGGGACCACCTGAGTTCAAAGGAACTACAGAACCCATCGAAGCCCAGACTTGGGTTAAGGAAATCGAAAAGGCATTCGCTATCGCCCGAGTAGGAGACGGCCAGAAAACTATCTTTGCCACGTATATGCTAAAAGGTGAAGCCAACTACTGGTGGGAGGCAAATCAGACCCGAGCTGGAGATAGTGTGATACCTTGGGAAGGGTTCAAGAAAATCTTTTTCGAGAACTATTTTCCTGTTAGTATGCAGAGTCGCATGGAGATGCGATTCCTGGAGCCGAAACAAGAAGATATGACGGTACCGCAGTACGCTGCAAGGTTTAACGAGCTGGCGAGGTTCGCACCTCATCAGGTCGACACTGAGGAGAGAAAGATGAGGAGGTTTGAGCAAGGCCTCAAACCATGGCTATACAGCAGACTTTCGGTGCTGCAGACGAACAATTTCGTGACTCTTCTGGAGAAAGCTATAATCGCTGAAGGCGGAAGTGAAGCCCTAATGAAGTTCAACAAGGAGAAAAAGAAGAAGACTGAAGGAGGAAACCGTGGAGAAGGCAGCAGCAGCAACGGTGCAAATAAGAGGAAGTGGAACAGCAACAACAATAACAACAACAACAATAGTGTCAACTCAGGAAACCCTGGGGGCAAACCAGGGGAAGCAAAGAAGAGGACTGAGGCGTGCAAGGAGTGTGGAAGGAATCACTCGGGGGCGTGTCTAAAGGGGAAGAATGTCTGTTTCAATTACGGGCAGGAGGGGCACATCTCTCCCAACTGCTCTGCACCAAAGAGAAATGGATATTTCAACTGTGGAGCATTAGATCATCAGGCGAGGAGCTGCCCAAAGAAGAACTCAGCAGGAGGAAATGGAGGGAGGGGACCAAGCGGTGGAACTCTCACAATTGGTGGACCACCAACTCAGAATCGACCAACAGCAAGGACTTTCAACATGACGGTTCAGGATGCGGTTGCATCCAGGGACATGGTTTAAGGTATCATTTTGATCAATGATATATCTGCTTACATATTATTTGATTCGGGTGCTACTTGTTCCTTCGTTTCGCATGAAATCTCCCAACGATTAAACTTACCTTAGGAAGAATTAGACTATCCTATGAACATAGAAGTTAATAATAAGGAAGTCATTCCCGTTAACCATGTCCATAGGAATTGCGTTGTAGATATCAGGGGATATAAGTTACCTGTGGATTTAATCCCAATTCAATTAGGAGAATTTGATGTAATCCTAGGAATGGATTGGTTATTTTAACCATGGAGCGATGATAGATTGCTAGAAAAAGTGTATAAACCTTAATACTCCTGAGCAGTCTAAGGTAGTGTTCTATGGGAGTAGGTCGCCGAGACACTCGAGCTGTCTGACGATGATGCAAGCGAGAAAGTTACTAAGAAAGGGTTGTGTAGGATATTTGGCCCATATTGTCGATACTCAGAAAGTAGGGTTAGAAATGGGACAGATACCTGTGGTGAATGAATTTTCAGATGTATTCCTGGAAGAATTGCCAAGTCTTCCACCGGATAGAGAGGTCGAATTCGTTATAGATTTAGTACCGGGAACGGCGCCGATTTCGAAAGCCCCGTACAGAATGGCACCGACAGAGATGAAGGAGCTGATGGTACAGTTGCAGGAATTATTGGATAGGAAGTATATTCAACTGAGTGTGTCTCCCTGGGGAGCACCAGTGTTGTTTGTGAAAAAGAAGGACGGGTCGATGAGACTGTGCATCGATTATCGAGAGCTGAACAAGGTGACGATCAAGTATAAGTACCCGTTACCTAGGATAGATGACCTATTTGATCAGTTGAAGAGAGCAAAATATTTTTCCAAAATTGATTTGAGGACGGGGTATCACCAGTTGAAGGTGAGAAAGGAGGATGTACCTAAGACAGCGTTCAGAACTCGTTACGGTCACTACGAGTTTCTGGTAATGTCGTTCGGGTTAACAAACGCTCCAGCAGCGTTTATAGACATGATGAATCGGGTATTCAAACAGTATTTAGATAAATTCGTAGTTGTGTTCATAGATGATATCCTAATCTATTCTAAGACTCAGGAAGATCATGCTGAACATTTAAGGTTGGTATTGGAGGCGTTGAGAAGGGATGAATTATACGCAAAATTTTCGAAGTGCGAGTTCTGGTTGGAGAAGGTTCAGTTTCTAGGTCACGTAATCGACAAGGAAGGAATCTCCGTGGATCCAGCAAAGGTGGAAGCGGTACAGAATTGGGAGCAACCAAGAACACCGACTGAGGTGAGAAGTTTCTTAGGATTGGCGGGCTACTACAGGCGGTTCATCCAAGATTTTTCGAAGATAGCGGGAACGTTAATAAATTTAACGAAAAAGTCGGTGAAGTTTGTCTAGACTGAGAAGTGTGAAGAGAGTTTTCGAGAACTCAAGAAGAGATTGAGTAAGGCACCGATATTGTCGTTACCAGACGATACAGATGACTTCGTGATTTTTAGTGATGCGTCACACAAGGGGCTTGGCTGTGTGCTTATGCAACATGGTAAAGTCATTGCGTACGCATCGCGCCAATTAAAAGATTATGAGAAGGGATATCCTACCCATGACCTGGAATTGGCAGCGGTAGTATTTGCCCTCAAGATTTAGAGACACTATTTATATGGTGTGAAGTGTGAAATATACACAGACCATAAAAGTCTGAAGTATATTTTCACGCAAAAGGAGTTAAATATGAGGCAGAGAAGATGGTTGGAGCTAATAAAGGATTACGATTGCGATATTTTGTATCATCCGGGGAAAGCGAACGTGGCAGCGGATGCGTTAAGCAGAAAGGGCAGTGGTAGATTGGCAATGCTAACAGCTCAGGAGGAGTTAATCAAGGAGATGGCCAGTTTGGAGCCAGAGATAAAGAGGCCGAGAGAGCCAGATGGGAAATTGTTCGCAGTGGAAGTTCGTCTGACTCTATTGGACAAGATCAAGGAAGCACAAGGCGGTAATGAAGAATGTGAGAAAATGAAGAAAAGAATTTCTAACGGAGAGGAGCTTAAATTCAACATAGGTGGTGATGGTCTGTTAAAATTTGAGGAGAGAATTTGGGTGCCAGCGGTATCTGAGTTAAAGGAAGAAATCTTGCAGGAAGCTCATAGCTCAAGTTACTCGATCCACCCGGGGAGCACAAAAATGTATCAGGATCTTCGTCAATATTATTGGTGGCCCAATATGAAAAGAGAAGTAGCAGAGTGCGTCAGCAAGTGTTTAACATGCCAGCGGGTCAAGGCGGAACATCAGAAATTGAGCGGGTTACTTCAACCGTTAGAAATTCTGGAATGGAAGTGGGAGCATATCACGATGGATTTTGCGGTAGGACTTCCAACCACGCAGAAGGGTTACGATGCAGTGTGGGTGATCGTCGACCGATTGACCAAGTCAGCGCATTTCTTGCCAATCAAGATCAGATATACCTTGGATCAGTTGACAAAGCTTTATATCAAAGAGATCGTTTCCAGGCACGGTGTACCAGTATCAATTGTGTCAGATCGCGATCTGCGGTTCACAGTGAATTTCTGGAGAAGTTTTCAAGAATGCATGGGAATGCAACTGAGGTTGAGCACCGCGTATCATCCTCAAACAGATGGGCAGAGTGAGAGAACTATTCAAACGTTAGAGGACGTGCTGAGAGCATGTGTGATGGATTTTAAAGGGAGTTGGGATGACCACCTACCGTTGGTGGAATTTGCATACAACAACAGCTACCATGCGAGCATCGGGATGCCACCTTATGAAGCTTTATATGGAAGGAAATGCAGAAAGCCATTGTGCTGGGATGAAGTAGGAGAACGTCAACTACTAGGGCCAGAATTGGTACAGCAGACTGCAGATATGATCAAAACTATTCGAGCGAGGCTAGTGACGGCTCAGGATCGACAGAAGAAATATGTTGATCAACACCGGCAACAACGAGACTTCAACGTCGACACTTATGTGTTCCTGAAAGTGTCACCTTGGAAGGGGAAAACGAGATTGGGAAGAAGGGAAAACTTAGTCCCAGATTCATAGGACCCTTTGAAGTTCTGAGACGAGTCGGTGAGGTAACTTATGAAATAGCTTTACCTCCGGAGCTAGAACATATACACAACGTATTCCACATTTCGGTCTTAAGACCCTATAAACAGGACTACAAGCATGTTATAGAGTTTGAACCCATTCAGTTCGAAAAAGACTTAACTTACGAAGAGGTTCCAGTGCAGATAATTAATAGAAAAGAACAAGTGTTAAGAAATAAAATAATACCTTCTGTTAAGGTAGTATGGAGGAACCACAATGCTGAGGAGGCTACGTGGGAACTCGAGGAGAAAATGATGAAAAATTACCCTAATCTCTTTGTTTGATGTGTAATGATTCCGAGAACGGAATCCTTATAAGGGAGGGTGAATGTAATAACCGAGATTTTCTATGTAATTTAACAATTTTAATAAACGAACTTATGTGAAATTCTTATGTGATAATTATTTACTACATGTATCTATGTTTACTTATATGTTATGTGATGAGATGTGTTTGAATGGCTGGTTCCGTTTAATTCAACTATTTAAAATGGATAAGAATGGAAATAATGTTATTAATTTCGTGGGATGACTTTAAAGCATGACTTTGAGTTCGGAGTGGAATTTAGTGACGCGGACAGCGTATTTGAGTCCGGAACGTCGAAATTAGTCAAGATAGACTATAACCACGAAAATGCGTCACGGTTGACTTTTTGGTCAAAGTCAACTGGTTGACTTTTTCGGGAGAAAAGTCAACTACGAATTTTAAAGTTGAGTTTGACGAAACGGATAGTTTCATGACGTCCGGGACGTCGACTTTAGTAGGAGTCGATATAAGTATTGACATCTTTGACTACAGAGGGTAAAACGGTCAAAATAATTATTTAACTGATTAAATGATAAAAATAATATTTTTTATGTACATATGAACAGTAGCTGGGGCCATGTGACCTGCATATTGGGACAAAAAGGAAGGAGTATACACGTATATAGTAAAATAGAAGAGGAGGGAGCTAGTTTATTCTCTAAACTCAAACCTTTTCATTTTCTAAACCCCCTCCATAACTAGGCTAATAATTAGAGGAATGAATGGTATCATAATGATATCTGATCATGGGGGAGTTACAAGGGGCTGGAGAGTTCAGTTGAATGCACCATATATGATATATGTACATACCATCAAAGTTTTTCTTCCCTTCACAACAAGTTCCAACCGAGAGAGAAATATATTGGGAGTTGAGAGTGGTGCTAGGTGGCCTAAGAATTCTGGAGGTTACAAAGGAGTTAGCAAGCCAAGGGGTGAGACTCTAGCAAGATTCAACCAAGAGGAAATTTCGTCCAAAAAGGTAAGCTTCAAACCATTTCTTATGTTATGAGAAAACTAGTAAGAAAATTTTTGTATAAACATGGTAGATGGTTTGTTTTGACTTTGTAATGTCATGCTAGGGTCTGTTTCGGATATGTGGTAGTAGAGAGTGAAAATTCTGGTTTAGTACATGCTCTAATTCATAGAAAGTCAAGAAATCATGCCATGTATGCTAACTATTTGATGAAATGCCTCTTAGATGCTAATTTGATGAAAACATGAAAAGTTAGAGAATTGAATGGCTGTAACATGTGTATATATGTTATTAGAAGTGGTCTGGATAATAGGAATCAAACCCATGCATGCTAGAATCAAAATCATGATTTTCTCAAAAGTTGGGTTAAACTAGTTTGCATGATTTTTCAAGATTTTTGGTCACTCGAAATCATGTCTTAGATAATCCATTTGTTGCATGTAATAATTTTGTAAAATAGTATGTAACATGAAGTATAATCAGTCCAAAGTTCATTCGGATCGAAGCTATATTGAGTGAGATATGAAAATCGTAAGTAAGCATGTTAGAAACTGGAAAAAAAACTGTGAACTGCTGACCCTAAGGACAAAATTCGGGGCTAGCTACAGTTTCCAGAAAATTGTGGGCTTTTGGGTTATTATAGTACACTGAATAAGCTTTCCATAGACTCCGGAACGGACTAATTCCGACTTCGGAGCAAGGAGTTATGACTTTTCAAAGTAGTTGTGTCAAATCTGTCCAACAACTTCGGGTCAGTCCTCTTGCACAGGTTTTCTGGAATTTTTGCTTGGAATTTGAAGATGGTCCCTGAACGAAAGTTGTAGCCCCAGAAGTTAGCTTCGCGTGGGCATAAGAATCGCTCAAAAATGTTTTAAAACGAATGAGTTATGGCTGTTTTAGCGAGGTATGGTAAAGCTGAGAAAAAAAAATAATAAAAAACTGTTATGTTTGGGCATTTTAAAGTTCTGTTTTGGGCTGCCTATGATGTCTAAAATGGGTGGCATATATTTTCTAAATATATTATATTTTGATGTTTATAGCATATCCAATAGGAGACCCTTATACTTCAAACAAGATTGTGTATGAATGGTGATTAACGAGACACATGTGATTAGGTTATGTGAAGGTTAACTGCTAGCGTTAATTGTAGCAGGCTTATCAGGCAAGTTTCCTAACCCTCATTTCTATTGGGTATTTATTAAATCCTTGCAAATATTATCGCAGTAAGGGTAAGTATTGGACTTGTGCTAGTTATTTATTCGTGCAAGTTTCTTCGTCGAAAAGTCATACAAACTTCAATTATCTTGCAAGCTTATCGATGATTATTCAGTTATTATTTTTAACTGCCATATGTTTAAATTTCATTTCATTATCGAACCGTTCCAAGTATGTTCCTGGCCTTTATTTCCGGCTAGTTATTATTGATGGAAAAAGTGATTTAAAACAAATCTTTCGAAGACTAAATGTTTACCAATCCAAATTACTTTGGTGGGGTCTCACATGATTACTAAGATGAACAACCCGAATAAACGGGCAAACAGATGTCGGGCAAATAGTCTCATTTCGCTTATGCAGCTTAAAACTTAATACTTGTGCACAACGTAGGGTACAATAGACTGATCACCTGGCGTACTTGCAGAGACCGTTTACAGTCTATTGGATTGTTAAACCGTCTGATGATTTTTGATGAAAGAAAATATGTTCAGGGTATTTTACACCCCTTAGTATGATATTGAAAACTCTTAAATTTTCATTCTTGATGGTCCTATTTAACGCTTGATAATCATTTCAACTGTTGAGGTTTAGCTATTCATCTGCTTTCCACTCCTGATGTATGTTTTCAAATTTCTGTATATACTTGTTGGGCAATTCATGCTCATTCTTGCTTAAACCTTTCAGTTAAGGGTGAGAAGGCTGAGGGTTCGGGCAAGGACAAGGGAAAGTCCAAGATGAAGTGATGCTAATGGTTATGTAATAAGTTAGTTATTTCTGCATATGTGTAATGTAGCGATAAACGCTAAGACTAAGTTCCAGTATGTTTTAAGGTTGTAAAGACTTGGGATTTTATTTCGACTATTGATGTAATGGGTAATATAATGTTATTATTATTGTTAAAGTTTACTTAGATAGATAGTGTTGTATGTTGTATCGTGAGCACCAAGTCCTGTAATCGATGTTATACGGATTTGGGGGTGTCACAGAGGTTTCGTAAAAATCGTTAATATCAATGATTATATAATGATAAATGTTAGAAATGTAGCTCTTTGGTGTGACAGATTCCTGTGGTTTATCTGATTACCAATTCGAAATCCCCAATGACAGTTAACCGTCTGATGCCCATTGATCGGGCAAGTTTTAGCCCCACGATACAGCCTTCATACTCAGCTGTGTTGTTGGTGTTGGCAAACTATAATTTGACGGCGACAGGATGCTGCTCCCCCGTCATGGATACTAGAACTGCTCCGACTCCAGAGCCTGCCACGTTTACAGCTCCATCAAACTACATCTTCTATGATTGGTATGTATCGTCCTGATGGTGTTGCTGAACTGTCATTACCCCTTCATCGGGGAAGTATATTTCCAAGGGTTTGCAATCCCCTGAAGGTGCGGCGGCCAGTTGATCCGCAATTCCTTGACCTTTGATGGACTTCTGTGTGACGTAGATGATGTCAAATTGTTATAGGATCAACTTCCATCTGGACAGTCTGTAATTCAGCATGGGTTTACTAAACACGTACTTGAGAGGATTCGCACGGGATATGAGATGGGTTATGTGACCATGGAGGTAATGTTATAACCTCATGGAAGCCCATGCTAAAGCACAACAAGTTTTCTCAATCAAAGTGTACTTGTGTTCACTGCTGCTGAATCTTTTGCTAAGGTAGTAGATAGCTCGCTCTTGGCCTCTATCGTCTTTTTGGCCTAGCATGCAGCCCATAGCATTGTCATTAATGGATGGGTACATAAATAGGGGAACATCATCCCTGGGAGGTACCAAAAAAGAAGCGCTGACTAGCTATTTTTTGATTGTAAGGAAGGCTTTCTGGCACTCATCATTCCATTTCATAGAGGAGTTCTTCCTTAACAACTTGAAGATAGGTTCACAGGTTGCTGTGAGTTGGGAGATGAATCTGCTAATGAAGTTGATTCTTCCCAAAAATCCCCGTATATCCTTCTCTGTCTATGGAATGGGCATTTCCGTAATGGCCTGGATTTTGGTGGGATCCAGCTCAATCCCCTTGTGGCTATCTAGGAAACCTAGCAACTTGCCTGATTTCACGCCAAAGGCGCACTTGGCTAAATTCAACTTTAAGTTATACTTACGCAACCTGTTGAAGAGCTTTCTGAGATGGTCTAGGTGGTCTTCTTCCCTTTAGGTCTTGACAATGATGTCATCCACATAGATCTCTATCTCTTTGTGCATTAAATCGTGGAAAAGAGCCATCATGGCTCGCTGGTAGGTAGCTCCGGCATTAATGAGGCCGAATGACAATCGTCTGTAGCAAAAGGTTCACTAAGGAGTGATGAATGCAGTTTTCTCAAGATCTTCTTCAGCAACCATGATTTGATGGTACCCCGCAAAACAATTAGCAAAGGAGTACATGCCATATTGAGCTGTATTATCAGTGAATATGTGGATAAATGGCACGGGAAAGCTATCTTTGAGGCAAGCTTTATTCAAATCCCTATAGTCCACGTAGACTTGCACCTTCCCTCCAGGTTTGGGCACTAGAACTATGTTGGATAACCATTCAAGGTATGTTGACACCATGATGATGCCTGCTTGAAATTGTTTCATAATTTCTTCTTTAACTTTTAAACTCCACTCAGGTTTTAATCGTCTGAGCTTTTGCCTGACTGGCTTGAATCCCTCTTTGATGGGGAGGCGATGAATAACAATGTCAGTAGACAAACCGACCATGTCTTCCTGAGACCACGCAAACATATCCTGGAATTGGGTCAATAGAGTAACCATGTCATTCTTTTGGTTTGGAGTGAGGTCCGTACCAATCTAGATTTGTTTGGGGTTTTCTAATGGTCCGAGGTTAAAAGAGGTGGTTTGATCAAGATTTGGCTTGGGTTTGTCTTCGACCCATTCTTTGATCTCCTAAGGTATCTCATAGTCCTCTTGTATTTCTATCAAGTCTGAGTCCAACTTTACATCAAAGTTACAGTCCTTGTGGAGAAAAAGCACCTCATCAGCAAGTATAGGCACATCTAACTTTAGAGTCCTGAAACAAAATGCTTTCACTTAATATATGAAACTGTTCAATCTTACAAAGTGTTAGCATGAAATGACAAAACAACTGCTAATATTGTACAAAAAGTAAGTAGTTATTGTTATCTACAGGGCAAAGGGAGTTTCTGCCCTTTTTACCCTTGTCGACAAATGCAAGTAGTGCTGCTCCAATTGCCAAGGGTGAAGTCCTGGTGGACTGCTGTGACGGAGGGGCTGTTGTCTTCCTCCTTATCCCGAATGATGACCATGATATCTGGGCAATCATCGTCTGTGGTAATTCTGTTTATACTGTCCGTATGGACTATGGTGCGTATGTTTGGTAAGCGCCTGGCAATGTCCTGCTTACGCCTCCGATCCTCTTCCTCCACCTCCGGATCCGGTATCAAAAATTTTTTTCCTTTGACCGGTATCAGCTTAGGAAATAACATGGTCATCACATGTGCAGGAACCTTTACTGAAGTCTGTATGGATTCAGCTCCTGTAGGTGCAAGCAATCGTCGTATGGCTAAAGATGAAGGAACCTGTTTGTGTTTGTGAGGATTCCTGTTAGTGGAGCTAGCAGAATAGCCTAATCCGGTTGTCCCTGTTTGACTGGGCACTTTAATTGGGTGTTTGATGCCCTGATGGTCTTTGCCCAACCCTTGTCCAGGTTGATAGCCCAAAGATAACATTTCTTGGCTTGTCGACATTACCTCGGTAGAAACTCTGGGTATCAGAAGTGGTGCCCCAATGGGAAGGTAGTGAGTGTTGCTCACCTCCAGGGCATGGAAGCTGACAGGCTCAACTTTTGAATTAAAACTGATTCTGGCTCAGCATTAACAGTGACTAAGCTGTTGTTAATGATGTATTTAAGCTGCTGATAAACGGTGGACGGGACGGCTCTAGCCATATGAATCCACAGTCTTCCCAAGAGCAGGTTGTATCCTGTATCTATTTTGAGCACATGAAAGGATACGCAGAATGTATGTGGACCAATCTCCACAGGAAGTTCAATCTCCCCAACAGCATTTCATCGGGATCCATCGAAAGATTTGATAATTGTATGGCTTCTTCGGACTCTGTTAAGATTGATATTCATCTTCTCCAAGGTGGCATAAGGGCAGATATTCAAGGAGGACCCTCCATCTATCAACACTTCTGCGACCACGTATTCGGAGGACATAACTGCTATGTGCAACGGCTTGCAATGACAAGTCCCTTCAGGCGGTATGTCATCATCAGTGAAAGATATCACATTGTTGTTAAGAATGTGATCAACCAGGTGATGGAACTTTTCGATATCCACTGATTTTGGTAAATGAGCTTCTTCTAAAACTCTCAGTAATACCTTCAGGTGATCCTCTGAGGAGAATACTAAATCCAGTATGGAAACCTATTGTGGAGCTTCTTTCAAGATTAAAACCACCTTGGTTTCATTATGTCTCATAGTACGGAGGAATTGTTCAATCTTCTCCATGAAAACTTTCCCCTTTGATTTGATGGCGGGCTTCATCACCCGTTGGGGAAGATAAAGTGGATTCTCTTTCGACACTACAGCAGTTGCATGGGATGTGGATCCTTCAACCTCTCCATAATTCCAGGGAACTTTCTGTAGGCTGACAATAGGATATTATGGTCTGAATGGTAATATGATTGGCTCTGGCGCAACCACTTTCAAAGGATTCTCAATACCATTGAGTTGAATAGGTTGAATTATATGTGAGGGGGTAGCTAAATTTGTCTTAGAAGATATGACTGCTACGATTTCCTTCCATTTTGTAGGAAATGTGTCCGCACTCTCAAGTATTATAATGTCATCATCTGCCAATTGCAGGACACCGCTGTCATTTAGATTCTTAATAAGGTGGCGGAGTGCCCAGCATTCTTCAGTGCTGTGATCGCGAGAGTGGGAGTGGTATTGGCACACTCCATTGAAATTAAACCGTCTTGAACGCGGGCTGATTGGAGGTAGCAGAGCTGTGATTCTTCCTTCATTGATCAGCATCTGAAATATCTCTTCCATCGGTTGGCCTAGGTATGTAAATTCCCTTTTGTTGGCTAAGTCCCGACGGGCTTTGGCATTTACTCTTTTCGCAACTTTATCCTCCAGCATTTCATTTTCTAGAGTATGCGGTGGAGTGTTTGTAATAAGAGGAAGGAGGATAGCATGGAGTGTTTGTAACAAGAGGAAGGAGGATAACATGCTCCTGGCTGAATAATTGATGTGTGACTTGGTGCTGATGTACCACCAGTTCTGCCAATTGGTTAACTTGCTCATGCAAAGCCTTCATTTTCCATTCCATCATAAATTTGAACTGTGCATAATCCCACTTGTTAGCACTATCCTTGCTAGTTTGGGAAGATCCGCCAATGGAGTGGGAAGTCTGTCCACTACTCCAATTAATCATATTAACCTCCCCTTCTTTGTGTTAAGGAAGAGGGTTGTCTTGCACATGGGGTTAGTCGGGTTTAGTCACCACGACTCACCATTGTCGATTAAATCCTGGATCTTGTGCTTCAAGGCCCAGCAATCCTGAGTTTCATGACCTGAAGCTCCAGCATGATAAGCACATTTTCGGCTAGCATTGAAACCCTTCCCACTCGGGTTGGCCGGTGGAAGAAGATGGGTAATTTTCTTCTGAGTTGTCAGAAGATTGAGAATGTTCTCGAGTGAGTCCCCTAAGGGTGTGAACACTCAAGTGCGTCTGACTTCTCCACTTTTTGGCAATGGAGAGTTTGAAGACTGAGCTGGAAAAGGAGAGTAGTTTCTCCTCTGAATAGGCAGATTTTGATGGCCTTTTTGCCTTTGTAGTATCAAGGAAACATCCTCCTCTTTCTTCTTATGGAGCCTTCGGGGTTGTTTCCATATAACTTCTAGACTGGATGTGCTCAGATACAGCTTTGAGAGCGACAAGGTCTTGAATCTATTCAGACTTCAATCCCATCTCAGCCATTTCTCCATGTTTGATCATTTCAGAGAATGGTTTGCCAATGCCAGCTAAAACTCTCTCGTAGAAGGGATCTTCTTGAATGTCTATGAAGGTCATCACCATTTCAGACTCAGTCATAGAGGGAATAACTTGAGCAGCCAGATGCCTCCACCTTTGGGCATACTCTCTGAAAGACTCACTAGCTTGTTTCTTGACCATGGTAATTTGGTACCGGTCAGGAGCCATTTAAGTTTGGAAACTGTACTAACTGAGGAACGCATGAGCTAGCTCCTCCCAGCTATGAATGTTTGAGTTGTCTAATCTGGAATACCATGATCTAGCTTCACCAGTCAAACTCTTTTGAAACAACTGCATTCTGAGCTTTTCATCCTCGACATAAGATCTGAGTTCCCCAATAAAGACTTTCAAATGTATGTAAGGATATCCCAACCCGTCATACTTTTCAAAGTCAGGAATTTTGAATTTCTCTGGATAATGTACACCAGGAAATATACAAAGGTCTACATATGAAACACTCCCATGTGTTCCAATTTCTTTGATAGACCGAATGGTCTCTTCCATTTGTAGGACTTTTTTTCCTTATATCACCGGTGTCTGGATCTTCTCTGAGAAGGCTATTTTTAGGATTTTTGTTGGTTTTGTCCAACTGAGATTCGGGTACAGGAATTTCTTTATCTAATCCCTGAGCTCCTCCATGTGTAGAGGATTCTGTATGTATGGGCATTCGTGGACCCTGAGTGGACTTGTGTAGTTCTTTAAGAAGAACAACTAACTCTGTAATTTGGTTGCTTAGTCCTTCGAACTCCTCGTGAGAGACAGGAGTAGGACTAGACTAGCTAGATGAAGTCATGCTTGGTTGTAGGCTCGTTGCCTTTTTGGATTTTGAATGGGTTACTGGACCAATTATATCCCTACAAAAAGACTTATATAGTTTAGTCTTAGTGAATGTAGAAATATTATGAAATGTGTCCGTTTAGGAGTGTTGTCCTGCGAAACGGATGTTAGTTGATAAGATAGTATGTCAAGTTTTGATATAAAAGGAATGCATGTACACATTTTTCTTATATTTTCCATTACATTGAGTTTGACATGGAAATGAAATTACAAGTAATTGAATTTACAATTAATTTTGAGATGTGAAAGTATGAAGAGACTTTCCTCCGTGTTTGGTTTATCAGAGGCTGACCTATCTTAGGCTATTCTCATGGTTTTTTGGCATGAAGGTTCCCAAATCATCGCAATTTACTTGACGGGAAGTTAATCCGATCTTTCAACTGGAGCGAATTTGGGTGGTGCCTTTCCTGAGCCTTGTTGGAATTAGTCTTCCTACGAGTCCAGTAATCAAACACCGATAGGATAGCCTTCTGGTGGAGGAACCATACAACATACATTCACATACAACGTGTCTCACCGTATGGAAATGATGACATGTGCGAAGCACTAATATCACAAACAGATATGGTACGAAGCACTAAGTGCAATAAGTAAATGCATTCGTACACATTCATTCAAATGTAAATGTAACAATCAACACACAAGCAGATAATAGTTTTCAAAAGTTTGTAATAACGGCTTAAGCCCTCTTACTGGATATCCCCAGCAGAGTCGCCACCTGTCGACATCGGGATTTTTATTTGTCCCTTTTCTGTTCTTGTCTTTTGGTGTTCTCATGTTAGGTGAGATTTGTTTAAAAAAATAAGTTGTGAAAAGGTCCGACATGTATATGTCGACGATTGGACTGTAAGAGTCGCCAGTTGGTATTTTTAAATAGTTGCACCAACTCAACCGAGAAAAGGTTTGCACATTGACCTAGTGATATGACACTATTTAACAGGTCTATGAAACTGAGATTTGTTAGTGTCCGGGAGCTTAATTATGTGGAGGGAAGGTGTTAGGAACCCCCCGACATCCGTGTTACCACGGTGACCGCCACTTTTTAATTTTAACCATTATCTGAATGTGTGTGTGTGTAGATCAATGTGCAATTATCTAGAAGTAGTGCTATGCCTCGTTTGCACCTATATACAAAGAGTTTGAATTTTGTATAAAAGTTCAGTTTTAACAAGATATAACAATGATGTTTTGTGAAAGAGGTTTTTCAAACCCTTGTGCTCAATAGTAATTGAGGCCTTTGATACTTCCATTTTATTATGTGTTCGGCTTAATTACTTTTATTTTCGAGATGCGAAGCATCTTCAAGAAAACAAGAAAAAAGCAGTGCCGAATTCCTTGTGGGTATGAGAACCGTCTAAGAAAATTCAAACACCATGAATAATTTACAAGCCATGTACAGGTGAAAATGTCTGTCACGGGAACCGAATCTAGATTCAGTAAACTGAATCTGTGATCACATGATTCCTAGGCTCACATGATGTAGCAATTCGTATGAAAGCTGTAAACAGTTTTATATATGTATATATATATATATATATATATATATATATATATATATATATATATATATATATATATATATATATATATATATATATATATATATAAGCGGTAAACGCACCGGATGTAAATCCAGGCTCAATCAAACAGACTTTGATGATAACAGTATATATATAGATATAAGTATTTGTATATATATATATATATATATATATATATATATATAAGCAGTAAACGCTCCAGATGTAAATCCAGGCTCAATCAAACAGAGTTTGATGATAGGAGGTATATATATAAGTATTTATATATATAAATAAAAGTAATAAACGCTCCGAATATTATATTCAGGCTCAATCGAGATAAATCGATAATATATATATATATATATATATATATATATATATATATATATATATATATATATATATATATATATATTGTAAGACCCCAACTTTTATAAATAAAGATGAATTTTCTATAAATATCATTTTTGAATATTATGGAGTTAATTTGATATAATGTTATAGTTGTGGGTAATATTTATAAATTTTGCAAAGTAAGCAAGTTGTTATAAAATATTCGTTTGGTCGGAGAATATTCTTTTTGTCGGGGAATATTCGTACGACGGCACAATCATTGGTGGACCCCACAACGGAATTATTGTCGGATTGAGAAAACGACAGAATTATCTTTCTATAAAAAATAACGGCTGAGGTGTTACCGTTAAAACCGTTAAAACTGTTGAACTACTCGGTAGTAAAAGTACAGTAATACGCGTGGTTGCATAGTAGCACACGGTATTGATTATTGATGCTTACGTGAGAAGTCACTCAGCTATACTCAATTATTGCTACAGTAATTGCTGCATCATATCTCTTAAATTATTGTCATAGTATCATCTGTATAATATGTTATATTATTAAATCAATAATTGAGACGTTGTGGTAAGTTTGGTTATTTTATGGGGGGCCATATGTCATCATCTAAGAGTCTCTTCGTCAATAGTAATTACCTTCGTCAATAGTATTTACCTTGGTCAATAGTAATTACCTTCGTCAATAGTATTTACCTTGGTCAATAGTAATTACCTTCGTCAATAGTATTTACCTTGGTCAATAGTAATTACTTTCGTCAATAGTAGTTGTCCCTTCAATATTACCAAGAGTCATTTGACCCTTCGTTAAGACCAAGAGTCATTTGACCCTTCGTTAAGACCAAGAGCCACCCTCAGTTTTTCTATAAATAGAGGCCTAGGGCTTCATTATTTTTCACGAATTCATTCAAGCTATAGAGAGAGAAAGTATAGAGAGAATAAGAGAGAGAGAGAATAAAAGTATTCTGCTACATCACTTTTCCAATATCCAGTTCTTTTAAGGTAGGGAATATTATTTCTTTTATATTCATGAAGAGAACTTCTGTTATTCCATTCGTTATTATTCTGTTGGAATAACCAGTATACGCGGTCTACCCTATACTTGGTGACATTCTTCTATTATTCTGTTGGAACATCCTGTCTGTGTGTTTTACACCGGACCTGGTTCCGTTTATTATTCTGTTGGAACATCCTGTCTGTGTGTTTTACACCGGACCTGGTTCCGTTTTTATTATTATTCTGTTGGAACATCCTGTCTGTGTGTTTTACACCGGACCTGGTTCCATTATTTATTATTCTGTCGGAATATCCTGTCTGTGCGTTTACGCCGGACCTGGTTCCATTATTTATTATTCTGTTGGAATAACCTGTCTGTGCGGTCTATCGCATGCATGGTGATTTCTTTTGTTATTCCATTCTTTATTATACTCAGTTGGTTAAGTTTTGACTTCTATACTCCATGAAATTTGTGGAATATCCTTGATAGTTGCGTTTCATCCAGTATCTTTTCAAGAAAATATTCTTCTAAGCATTCTTGAATTTTACTCCACAATGCAGTATCATGTTGACAATTTGGACGTTGTTAATTCCTGGATAAATTAATTCTTGAACTTGTTTTATTGAATTCTTATATCATTGTCATCATCCTCATGTTTATAAAATGTTGAAAGTCATCTGTGGCCTGTAGTGCATAGATGGACTTGGTATGATTATGACCAGGGATTATTCGGTATAATCATGACCGTAATGTTACAAATGATGTGGTAAAAGTCCTCATTGGCCCGTAGTGCATTGATGGACAGTTGTTGGCATGATCATGACCATTAATGAATACACGAATATCCTTGGCCGTAGTGCAGGGGTGATTCGATGATGTGGATTATTTTATTAAGCTGAGTCTCAGCGATCACAGTGTTGAAAAACCTTTTAAATCATAAAAGATAGTAGAGTTTATTTTCTACTTGACTCTTTTAATGGATTGCTTGTTCCGCTGCAGTTAAACTTGATGTCTATTATATTTTATCAGTTTAACATTGTTGAAGGCTAATGATAATTTATTCTGCATTATCTTAGTCATAATATTTCTTACTGGGCTAGTTGAGCTCACCCTTTCTTTCACTGTTCTCTTCAGGAAATGAGAACGTAGCTGGGGCAAGTCGGGGAACGGAGTGATGGTCCGAAGATAGTATTAGTTAGTAGTCCTCACTATTCTATGTAATGGTGTGTTAATAAATGTAATGAGGACTCCTTTTGAGTATGAATACTCTCTAGAAGATAATATTTGTATTCAAACTCACAGTTTATGTTTTGTCGTATTGTACACGACAGTTGTATTATTAAGTTGTATTTGTATTCTGTACTATGTATCTGACGACTCAAGATGGGTGATGTATACCTATTTTTGGGGGCGTCACAGTTGGTATCAGAGCTTGAGTATGTGATCCTGGATCAGTGTAGGGGATAGGTACCTTGTGAGGTGGATGGGATGTCACAGTTGGTATCAGAGCTTAGGGATATGATCCCTGGCTAAGATGTGAGAATAGAACTAGGAGGGGAGAGACGGGGAATTCTTCGCTAGTATGACATACCTAAGTTTATTTGCATGGTATTTAATTGGTCGGTCATAATATAAGGATAATATATGACATATCAATTAATTTTTATTTTGTGGCAGTATCTGAAAATGGCATCTGAGAATGTTGAGAATAGCAATGGAGCACAGACGACTGTTGATTCACCACATATCAATAATCAGGATAATGTGCATCAGGAAGGTGTCAATCCTCATGCAAACAACAACACTGACCAAATGATGAATGATCAAATGTTCAGAGGCTTTATGCAATTCATGCAACAACAGGTGAAAGCGGCTCCTGTCCACAACGTAGGTGGAAATACTGGAAACTCTCTGGCGGTCACCGCTAAACAGTTTAAGGAGCTGGGACCACCGGAGTTTAAGGGAGAACCCAAACCACTTGTAGCTGAAACATGGATAAAGCAGATCACCAAGATATTTGATGTCTTGGGTTGCTCCGAGGAGCAAAAGGTTCCCTTTGCCGCCTTTATGTTGCGAGGAGAGGCAGATTACTGGTGGGAATCGATAAAGCGTACTCAACCTGCCGCACTGAAGATGTCCTGGGAGAAGTTCCAAGAGCTGTTTAACGACAAATACTTTCCCGAGAGTATTCGTCACATGAAGGAGGTGGAGTTCATCAAATTGGAGCAGAATAATATGACCGTGTCGCAGTACGAGGCAAAATTTGCGGAGTTATCCCGGTTTGCGTCCCACCTGGTGGATAATGAAGAAAGAATGACGCGGATGTTTTTAAGAGGTTTGAAGCCGGAGATACGTCAACATCTTGTTTCTCATAAACTGTGTTTGTATTCAGATGTTGTAAATAGGGCTCAGTTGGTGGAGCGCGATAACGAGACAACGCAACCAAAAGAGAGCAGCCGGCAAAATGATAATACCAGTGAGAGCAGTCATCGAAGCGGTGACAACAAGCGTGGAGGGAATCAACAGGCCAGAAATGGTAACCACTTCGGTGGTAATCAGGGCCAAAACAATAAGAATGGACATTTCAAGAAGAGGAGATTCAACAATGATGGAAAGACGTCAGCACCAGCACCTGTCGTTAAGGAAGGAGAACGACCACCTATCATATGTTTCAAATGCGGAGGGGAGGGGCACATCAGTCCAAACTGCGCGATGCCGTCCAAAGCATGTTATAATTGTGGAAGAGAAGGTCATTTAGCCCGATTTTGTCGTTTACCGAAGACAAATTCAGCTAGGATGGAGGCACCAAAAGCCGTCCCAGAAAAGTCAAAACCGGTTGTGCAAGGGAGAGCGTTTGTTGTGAACTCCCAGAGAGCAAGGAACCCGAATGAGGTCATCACGGGTAAGCTTATTATAAACTCTAAAGAAGTTTATACTTTATTTGATACCGGTTCAACCCATTCTTTTATTTCTCCTACTTGCGCTCATCGATTAAATTTGATTCCGGAGAAATTAGACTTTGACTTATCTGTGGAAACTCCGTTGGGAGAAACCTTCATTACCTCCACTGTTTATAAGTCTTGTTTGGTTCAAGTTGGTACCCACACATTACCTATCGATCTGATTTCATTAAAAATACTTGCATTTGACGTGATTCTAGGGATTGATTGGTTAACTACTCATTATGCAAAAATTGATTGTTTTCGTAAGGTTGTTAGCTTTCATATTCCTAATCGACCTATTATGCGAATTCAAGCAACCAAACCATTAAAATCAATCGCTGTCATCTCAAGCCATAAAGCTATTCGTTTATTGAAAAACGGATGTCAAGCTTTCTTAGCTCATGTCACAGATCTAAACAAAAATACGTCAGTTTTGAATGATATTTCTATTGTTAATAAATTCCCTGACGTATTCCCTGAAGAACTTCCTGGCCTACCCCCAGAGCGTGAAATTGAATTTTGTATCGACCTTGAACCCGGTACAAAACCCATTTCCAAAGCCCCATATCGAATGGCTCCTATTGAACTTCAGGAGTTAAAGATCCAACTGCAGGAATTGTTAGACATTGGCTTTATTCGTCCTAGTACTTCTCCTTGGGGAGCTCCTGTTCTATTCGTGAAGAAGAAAGATGGAAGTATGCGACTTTGTATTGATTATCGGGAGTTGAATCATGTCACCATCAAAAACAGGTACCCATTGCCACGTATTGATGACCTGTTTGACCAGTTGCAAGGAGCACAATTCTTTTCAAAGATCGATCTTCGTTCTGGATATCATCAGCTGAAGGTTAGAACTGAGGATATTCCAAAGACGGCTTTTAGAACTCGGTATGGGCATTATGAATTCTTAGTTATGTCCTTTGGATTGACTAATGCTCCTGCTGCCTTCATGGATATGATGAACCGGGTATTCAAGGAATATTTGGATCACTTTGTGGTCGTCTTTATTGATGACATCCTTATTTATTCCAAAAGCCGTGAAGATCATGAGCAACACTTGAGGCTGGTACTCCAAAAGCTTCGTGAATACAAGCTTTATGCCAAGTTGAAGAAATGCGAGTTCTGGCTGGAGGAGGTAGCATTCCTTGGGCACGTAGTATCAAGTCGTGGAATATCGGTTGACCCGGCAAAGATTGAAGCTATTCAAAGCTGGGAGCAACCTAAATCAGTGACCGAGGTACGTAGCTTTCTTGGTTTAGCTGGTTATTATCGGAGATTCGTGGAAGGATTTTCTCGAATCGCTACTCCATTAACTCAGCTGACTCGGAAAGATACAAAGTTTGGTTGGAGCGAAGAATGTGAGCAGAGTTTTCAAGAACTCAAGAGGAGACTCATTTCAGCACCTGTTCTAACAATACCATCTGGCTCGGAGGGATTTGTCATCTACAGTGATGCTTCGAGCAAAGGGTTGGGATGCGTTCTCATGCAACATGGAAAAGTCATAGCCTATGCATCAAGACAACTCAAGGAATATGAGAGGAATTATCCTACTCATGATCTAGAGTTGGCAGCTGTTGTCTTTGCACTTAAAATTTGGAGGCATTACTTGTATGGGGAGAAAGTGGAGATCTTTACGGATCATAAAAGCCTCAAATATTTCTTCACTCAAAAGGAACTCAACATGCGACAACGACGTTGGCTTGAACTGTTGAAAGATTATGATCATACCATTCAATACCATCCTGGAAAAGCGAACGTGGTAGCTGACGCATTGAGTAGAAGATCATATGCGGGTACAAGTGCAATATTAACAACGCAAAGGCCCATTTTGTGTGACTTGCAAAGGATGGAGATAGAGTTGAAGACTCCAGGGACCCATGTGATGATGGCGAATATACGAGTAGAACCGACTTTAATCGATAAAGTTAAAGCTGCTCAAGCTACAGACCTGGAGCTGATGCGTATGAGGAAGAAAGTGCAAGAAGGTTCTATGCCGGAAGCAAGAATCGATGAAGAAGGAATACTTCGAGTCAACTCCAGACTTTGTGTTCCTAACAACCCTGATTTAAAGTATGAAATCATGATGGAGGCGCACAACACACCGTTTGCAATCCATCCTGGAAGTACCAAAATGTATCATGATCTTCGTCATACATTTTGGTGGAGCAATATGAAGAGAGAGATAGCGTTGTTTATCTCAAGGTGTCTAACTTGTCAACGAGTCAAAGCGGAGCATCAAGTACCAAAAGGTCCATTGCAACCACTTGAAATTCCAGAATGGAAGTGGGAGCACATTACCATGGATTTCGTTACCGGTCTTCCTAGGGTTTCTCAAGGTATTGATGCGATTTGGGTCATTGTTGATAGATTGACCAAGTCTGCTCATTTCTTACCGATACGAGAAACTTATACACTTGAACGTCTTGCTCGTATGTACATAAACGAGATTGTAAGACTGCATGGTATGCCAGTATCCATAATTTCTGATCGAGACCCAAGATTCACTTCACGATTTTGGGTTAGTTTACAAAAAGCTATGGGCACGGAGTTACGATTTAGTTCAGCATATCATCCTCAGACGGACGGACAATCAGAGAGGACTATTCAAACTCTTGAAGATCTATTAAGACTCTGTGTCTTTGACTTCAAGGGAAGTTGGGACAAGTTCTTACCATTGGTGGAGTTTTCCTACAACAACAGTTATCAAGCAAGTATTGGCATGGCTCCATTCGAAGCATTGTATGGAAGAAAATGTCGTTCTCCAGTATGCTGGGATGAGGTGGGCGAAGCAACGTTGTTGGGACCGGAGTTGGTACGTATGACTACAGAAAAGATTCAAACGATCCGACAACGTATAAAAACCTCACAAGATCGACAAAAGAGTTATGCTGATCTTCATCGAAAGGACGTGGAATTTGATGTAGGAGATCATGTGTTCTTACGTGTTGCTCCATGGAAAGGAGTTACGAGATTTGGAAAGAGAGGAAAGCTAAATCCTCGATTCATCGGTCCATTTTTAATCCTCGATCGAGTAGGAACTGTGGCTTATAGACTCGCTTTACCGCCAAGTATGTCTCGTGTTCATAACGTTTTCCACATATCCATGTTACGCAAATATGTGGAAGACCCGAACCACATTATTGAGTTAGAACCGGACGAAATAGCGGAGGATTTGACGTATGAAGAAGTTCCTGTTCAAATCTTGGATAAGAAGGAACATATTCTACGCTCCAAGGTTATACCTCAAGTTAAAGTTTTGTGGAGAAACCACGATGTTGAGGAAATGACTTGGGAGTTAGAATCAGAAATGAAATCAAGGTATCCTTACCTCTTCGACATACCAGGTACGTACCCTAATTTCGAGGGCGAAATTTCATAAGAAGGGGAGGTTGTAAGACCCCAACTTTTATAAATAAAGATGAATTTTCTATAAATATCATTTTTGAATATTATGGAGTTAATTTGATATAATGTTATAGTTGTGGGTAATATTTATAAATTTTGCAAAGTAAGCAAGTTGTTATAAAATATTCGTTTGGTCGGAGAATATTCTTTTTGTCGGGGAATATTCGTACGACGGCACAATCATTGGTGGACCCCACAACGGAATTATTGTCGGATTGAGAAAACGACAGAATTATCTTTCTATAAAAATAACGGCTGAGGTGTTACCGTTAAAACCGTTAAAACTGTTGAACTACTCGGTAGTAAAAGTACAGTAATACGCGTGGTTGCATAGTAGCACACGGTATTGATTATTGATGCTTACGTGAGAAGTCACTCAGCTATACTCAATTATTGCTACAGTAATTGCTGCATCATATCTCTTAAATTATTGTCATAGTATCATCTATATAATATGTTATATTATTAAATCAATAATTGAGACGTTGTAGTAAGTTTGGTTATTTTATGGGGGGCCATATGTCATCATCTAAGAGTCTCTTCGTCAATAGTAATTACCTTCGTCAATAGTATTTACCTTGGTCAATAGTAATTACCTTCGTCAATAGTAATTACCTTCGTCAATAGTATTTACCTTGGTCAATAGTAATTACCTTCGTCAATAGTATTTACCTTGGTCAATAGTAATTACTTTCGTCAATAGTAGTTGTCCCTTCAATATTACCAAGAGTCATTTGACCCTTCGTTAAGACCAAGAGTCATTTGACCCTTCGTTAAGACCAAGAGCCACCCTCAGTTTTTCTATAAATAGAGGCCTAGGGCTTCATTATTTTTCACGAATTCATTCAAGCTATAGAGAGAGAAAGTATAGAGAGAATAAGAGAGAGAGAGAGAATAAAAGTATTCTGCTACATCACTTTTCCAATATCCAGTTCTTTTAAGGTAGGGAATATTATTTCTTTTATATTCATGAAGAGAACTTCTGTTATTCCATTCGTTATTATTCTGTTGGAATAACCAGTATACGCGGTCTACCCTATACTTGGTGACATTCTTCTATTATTCTGTTGGAACATCCTGTCTGTGTGTTTTACACCGGACCTGGTTCCGTTTATTATTCTGTTGGAACATCCTGTCTGTGTGTTTTACACCGGACCTGGTTCCGTTTTTATTATTATTCTGTTGGAACATCCTGTCTGTGTGTTTTACACCGGACCTGGTTCCATTATTTATTATTCTGTCGGAATATCCTGTCTGTGCGTTTACGCCGGACCTGGTTCCATTATTTATTATTCTGTTGGAATAACCTGTCTGTGCGGTCTATCGCATGCATGGTGATTTCTTTTGTTATTCCATTCTTTATTATACTCAGTTGGTTAAGTTTTGACTTCTATACTCCATGAAATTTGTGGAATATCCTTGATAGTTGCGTTTCATCCAGTATCTTTTCAAGAAAATATTCTTCTAAGCATTCTTGAATTTTACTCCACAATGCAGTATCATGTTGACAATTTGGACGTTGTTAATTCCTGGATAAATTAATTCTTGAACTTGTTTTATTGAATTCTTATATCATTGTCATCATCCTCATGTTTATAAAATGTTGAAAGTCATCTGTGGCCTGTAGTGCATAGATGGACTTGGTATGATTATGACCAGGGATTATTCGGTATAATCATGACCGTAATGTTACAA
The DNA here is from genome assembly GCA_016801055.1 of Panax notoginseng. NCBI lineage: Eukaryota > Viridiplantae > Streptophyta > Magnoliopsida > Apiales > Araliaceae > Panax > Panax notoginseng. The sequence goes on from CM029019.1 coordinate 80,385,831, forward strand.
ATGATGTGGTAAAAGTCCTCATTGGCCCGTAGTGCATTGATGGACAGTTGTTGGCATGATCATGACCATTAATGAATACACGAATATCCTTGGCCGTAGTGCAGGGGTGATTCGATGATGTGGATTATTTTATTAAGCTGAGTCTCAGCGATCACAGTGTTGAAAAACCTTTTAAATCATAAAAGATAGTAGAGTTTATTTTCTACTTGACTCTTTTAATGGATTGCTTGTTCCGCTGCAGTTAAACTTGATGTCTATTATATTTTATCAGTTTAACATTGTTGAAGGCTAATGATAATTTATTCTGCATTATCTTAGTCATAATATTTCTTACTGGGCTAGTTGAGCTCACCCTTTCTTTCACTGTTCTCTTCAGGAAATGAGAACGTAGCTGGGGCAAGTCGGGGAACGAAGTGATGGTCCGAAGATAGTATTAGTTAGTAGTCCTCACTATTCTATATAATGGTGTGTTAATAAATGTAATGAGGACTCCTTTTGAGTATGAATACTCTCTAGAAGATAATATTTGTATTCAAACTCACAGTTTATGTTTTGTCGTATTGTACACGACAGTTGTATTATTAAGTTGTATTTGTATTCTGTACTATGTATCTGACGACTCAAGATGGGTGATGTATACCTATTTTTGGGGGCGTCACACACACACATATATATATATTATATATATATAATATATATATATATATATATACATACATATATAAGCAATAAACCACAGACCAACGGTCCGGGCATACACACGTATGCGACTCTCAACGTGAATAATAGTGTGTGCAAGAAGTGAAGAAAAGGCTTTAAATAAAGCAAGAAGGCTTACAGTGGACTGCTAAAGAAGACTTCAATAGCTTTAAATAGATGAACACTCGATTCCCACCGATAAAAAGTAGCCAAATATAAGCTCACAAGTGTTTGAAATGAGAAAGCACTCAATTTATAGCGTGTATAGAGTAAATTGGACAGGGTTTCCTCGCCGTTTTCTTATGCAAAATAGCCACCCCAAGCCCTCTATTTATAGAGGAGGAGCTGCAGGTGTACCTGCGGCTGCCCGGGGTGCCCCGGGCTCTGCGGGTCCCGCCATCTCGAAGTACGTGCATGCGTGCAACGTGATGTCTGCTCGAACTTTTAGAACTTTAATTCGGGCATTTGATCGAGGTGTATAAAACCTTTTTCGGCATACTGTTGTCAAGAGCTACACAATGACATGGGAGTAGAGGTTGTACGAAGTTAGGAAGATGGGACCATGCCCTGAGTCTTTAAGTCTTCAAATTCTATCTGGTGTGCTGTCCTGTGTAGTAGTCACTCAGGATTGGAGCTATTTAGTTCTTGTAGGAAATTCCTGTGTGTAATGTATGTTGAAATATTGTTGAGACAGCGCCATGTGGGATCGAGGTGGCAAAATGATAATTTTACCCCTCACCGGGGTTATCTCCGATTTGGGCTGATTTAGCAGTCGTTGCTCAGGGTTATCTCTGAGATTGGACTACTGCAAGTGCTGAATGTCCTCAGGGTTGTCTCTGAGGTATGCCTGTCCTCCCGGGGTTATCTCCGGGTTCGAAACTGAGTGCCTCGGGGCTATCACCGAGTGTTGAAGCTAATCGCAGGGGTTTGAAACAAGCATTTTTGGGGTTATCTCCAGAACTGCAACTGTATGTCTCGGGGTTGTCTCCGAGATGGAACTAAGGATTCTGGAGTTGGCTCCAAAATTGGAATAGCATTCCTCGGGGTTGTCTCCGAGGTTGAAACTGAATCTCCTGGGGTTGTCTCCGAGACTGGAACTGAATATCTCGGGGTTGTCTCCGAGATGGCAAATTGAGTATCCCGGGGTTGTCTCCGGGACGATTCTGCATTGACTTCCAGGGTTATCTCTGGAGGACGACTTTGTCCTCCTGCAAGGTTAGTAACAGGAATGCAAAAATTTCGAGTGCCTAAACCAATTAAAATTATTGAATTAAAGAAAAAGAATGAATAAAACACCACCCTTTTTCTATAACTTCAATCTGCAATTATCGTGAATTTCCTCTTCAAATCCTTCCTCCAATGCTCTTGCTCAAAAATTTCGTCTTCTAATTGTTAATTGATTGTATAATACCATCTCCCTTGTTGTTTCTTGTTAAATTACAGCCTAAGACACGTATTCTGCTCATAATTCGGCGCCCAATGGAATTCCAACCTATGCTAACATCTATTCTCCACGCCTCTGCAGTAGTACAGTTCAAACAGAAGTCTTACTTTTCCCGTACCCCCCGCCCCGACAGGGGTTTTCCTTCATTAATAGTCCGCCCCGACGGGCAGTGCTTCTGTCTTTCGATCAGGTACCCCAGCCCCAACGGGGGTTTTGTGTGTAATAAGTCTGCCCCGACGGGGGGTTAATCTGTTGCATTCCAGTTCTAGCTCATTTTGTTGCCCACTTTAGCCATGAATCCACCGTTTAAGTCCCAATGCTACGCCACCATACCTAAACATAAAAAATAACACTAAACAAGTAAAATGAAACACAAACATGACAAAGTAACACTGTTTAAGCTCGAATTAGAGGTTGATTCGTAGGTATAAAACTCACTCATCATATACCAGTCGGAATTGCTCTCTTTTTGAGGTAAGGGGTATTATTTATTTCATATTCGCTTACGATATTATTTTTCGTATTCGTAAGAAATTTTATTTCGTTCAATATTCGTGAGGAATATTATTTTCGTACAATATTCGTAGAGATATTGTCTTCGTTTAATATTCGTAAGGAATATTATTTTTGTTCAATAATTGTAAGGGATGTTATTTTTGTTCAATATTTGTAAGAAATAATATTTTCTTTCATACTCTGTAGTATGTAAGTAATATTATTTTATTTCAAATTCTGAATTTTACACTCATTTTGTTAAGTATTGCTTCTATACTCCTTGAAATTAGTAGAATATCCTTGAAATTTACGCTTCATCTAGTATCGTTTCACAAGAATATTTTTATGAATATTCTTGTTCATTTTTAAGCTTTTCATGTCGGAGTACTATTCATGGGTACTATTCATTTATACGGCACTATTTATACGTACGGCACTATTCATACGTACGGATACTATTCACAAAGTACTATTCACAGGATACTATTCATGATAAAAATTAATTTATTTTCTGTCCAAATTATTTTCGGAATATTATTCTTGAATTTTACTCCACAAAGCAGTATCATGTTGACAATTTGGACATTTTTAAACTCTGGATAATTATAAATCTTTAAAATTTATCCTTGCTTGCATTTGATTAATGCTTATATCATTGTTGTCATCCTCATGTTTATATTGTGATGAAAGTCATCTTTGGCCCGTAGTGCATAGATGAACTGTTGATTGGTATGGTTATGACCATGGATCATTCGGTATAATCATGACATGTAATGTTACAAATGATGTGGTAAAAGTTCTCATTGGCCCGTAGTGCATTGGTGGACAGTTGTTGGTATGATCATGACCATGCGTTCTCTTCGGCCAAGGGTGCAAAAATGAATTATTGTTTGGCATGTTCAAGACCATTGGTGAAAACACGAATATCCTTGGCCCGTAGTGCATGGATAATTCAGTGATGTGGATTATTTATTAAGTTGAGTCTCAGCGATAAAATTGATGATAAACTTTTAAATCATAGAAGATAGTAGATATCATGCTCTACTTGACTCTTCTAATGGATTGCTTATTCCGCTGCAGTTGTTGATCTAAAACTTGTTGTCTATTGTATTCTATCAGTTGTTATACTGTTGAAGGCTAACGATAATTTATTCTGCATTATCTTAGTCATAATATTTCTTACTGGGCTAGTTGAGCTCACCCTTTTCTTTCATTGTTCTCTTCAGGAAATGAGAATATAGATGGGACTAGTCAGGGAATGGAGTGATAGTCCGAGATGGTTGCTATAGTAGTCCTCACTATTCTATAAAATAGTGTGATAATAATTGTAATGGAAACTTATTTTGAGCTTGGATATTGTCTAGGTGACAATATTTGTATTAAAACTCATAGCTTATGTTTTGTTGTATTATGCACGACACTTGTTGGTCGCAAAACCAATCACTAAACACGCACAAGTATACGTGGTCAAACAAGTAATACAGTGATAAGGAAAGTGTCGTACCCACAGTTAGCTATGCTTCATCAAACTTCCTACCCTTCTCTCTTTGGTCTTAGTGGTCACGACAGTTTGTCGACCGAGAACACACAAGTGTTCATACACCTCTGTCGAGGTATGTACAAACATATCCTCTCTAGATCCACCCGATAGGGAATAGAACAGAAAAGAACGTCCAAGCTAGGTGATAATCCTACATATGTCCATGTGAATTAACCATAACAAGGATTTAAATCTTAAGTTCTCAATTAGGTCACACGTGGCGCACAGATATATGTTTATTCTATACACAACTTATGCAGTCGAAACAAGTCGACAACTCATAATCACATGCCAATATATTTAGGTGTAAATCTACAATCCCTCTTTCAACATCATATAGATTACCAAAATCATCACTAATGTCTTAGCAAGAATCATGAAGCATGAATATATGAAACCAAACAATATGGTGCCAACCAAAGAGATAAGACAATCAATTCAAATAATCAAAGGGTTCCATTATAACCTTAGAGTCAATACTTAGTTCATAGCTCTTGAACAAAATATAAGTAGCAATAAAGACAACATTTATCGATTACAAAATCAAAGGAAACAAATGGATAAGAATAAACTCTATCAAAGCTCTTCAGTCTCGAAGAATTCCACTCCTTTCAAGCTTTCCAATCCGTGCTGCTCACTGCTCTTGAGCTTCAAGGAATCCCAAACTTCTCCCTAATGTAGCTAAACTATATTTATAGACATTACCTAAGAGATAGAGAGAGAAATTACAAAAGAGGAGAGAGAGACTATCCCAGAGGGGGAGATAACCGATTATGTCTGCAGAGGCTAGCTTTTCATATATATATGCTAGTTTTTCTTTAAGCTAGGTCAAAGCCAGCTCTTTACTGCCAGAAAATTGGAGGTCGCACTGCAGCGCGAGGATTATAACTTAGGGTGGCGCTACAGCGCCACATCAGCACCAAAAACACCAGAGGTTGAGCTGCATCGCGAGTTCATGAAGGAACTGTGGCGCTGCAGCGCCATGCTGACGTCATCGTTGACCAGGTTGGGGCGCTGCAGCGCCAAGTTTAAGCCTGGCATTGGCACTGCAGCGCCAGTGTAGGGAAATTGACCGTTTTGCCCCCTAAAAGTAGGAAAAGACATATTAAGCCCTGCAACACATCGGTTAAACAAAATAATACTATAATCATATAAAAGATATATAAAAACTATGAAGATCAAGCAACTATTTAAGCAATAAAGGATCCAATTCGCTGGTACAAATCCCACTCATCAAATACTCCCAAACTTAAGTCTTTGATTGTCCTCAAGTAAACTATCTAACACAAAATTGTAATAATAAAACACACGCAAAAGAAGTATAAAACTATATAATAGCATCATGGCTTCTAAGCTCAATCATAGCTACTCCTAGAGAACAGGACAAACACAGATATGAATAAGGGTTCATTCAATTTCAAGCATAAGACTGTATTTGATCCATTCTATGTGCGTGTGTGAAGACCAACCATCCTAACAAATCATAGCTCAAATTAAATTCACACAGTCGATTGTTAATACCAATATGCTAACTCTGCAACTCGAACAATCAACAAGCATTAAGAACAAGACGCAAATGCAAGAAAGGATCAAAAGGCTCTAGCATGAAGACAGTAAAATCTGATTCGGATAGTACTTAATTACCTTAGGCTATTCAGAGCTACCCATTAATGAGCTTTTGATCAATGACTCCCAAGCCAAACGACTTTAGGACACTAGGTGTAAAGCACCCCTATGAATCTAATAACTCGAGCAGCAAAGGCCACGTAATCAACATAAGCCAAATTAGACTTTACGAAATCCAAAGATTATTAGGTGAGTGCATTTTATGCTCCATCTCAACATCGGCCTGGGTTTCTGGGCGAGAGCGTTTCACACTCCATCTCGACCCACCGCACGACTTTCGATATTTATATATTTTCTTCTTCTATTTTTTTTATATATAAGATAACATGCCAGAATCCAAGATCTGAAACTGTATAAACGTCTAAACCTTTTATTACCTTGAAATCATGAAAGTTTAAAAGAGTGAACATATTCTCAAAGCAATAAACACCCAAACTAAATTTGAAATATAACTAGTTAAAATAGTTGGTTGGTGCTTGCTAAGAAGGACGGATCAATAACAGTCTCAACTTAGCGACTGAACACACCCATAGCTCACACATGCTTGATAGACATAATCACTTGGCTCTTGTAATTAGCCACAATCAAATATTAATAAATTATATAAAACCCTTGCATAATAATAGCTCAAAATAGGATAATAACGCTATTAACATGGCACAAGCATACAAATCTGTATAAGTCCCAAAAAGATGGTTAAAAATCAAACAAACATGTTGATAATAATCAAAGCATACATCCATAATAATTATAATTGTTCATGGCATCCATCCAAAATAATACCAAAACATAATACCACAAGCTATTAAAGCCCAAAATGATGTCTAAAACGCAGTTCATACATGACTGCACTACAATACTGATAAAAATATAAGCAAAATACTAAGATATGGCAACCTATCATGGCAGTAGATAGAATAAAACAGATAATAAACCATAATACCCCCAAACTTAAGATGAGCAATGCCCTCATTGCTAAGCATAAATCAATCAATACAAGAGGGCTTCCCTGAATTCTGGTCACTCGGCCTCAGCATCATCCTCGTCAGCGTCTGCGGGTGGTGATGGGGGAGGGTATGGTGGGAAAACAGGAGGTTCTGGAAATTGGAATGGCATGAAATGAACATCCTCGCCACTATAAACAGTGTAGATGCTCTGCATAGTGTTGACCAGCTCAGCCTGATACTACATAGCGATGTCTTGCCTCTGGGCAACCGCTGCAATGTGCCTCTGCTGCCTCTGAGCATTAGCGTCTTGGTTCTTATGTAGCAGGGTGAGGGATGCCATAATCTCTGCCAGTAGTCCTTATGAAGATGAGCCTGACTCTGGTGGCTGCGAGTGTCCGTCCTCTGATATAGGAGGCAGCTCAGTAGGTGGCCCATACCCCTCATCTCTGACATGTGAGACCGCCCTGTCCCATACATTGAAGCGTGAGATGACGTGATGGTCGATGACTAACATGGGCGGCAAAGTTATCTCTTCTGGTCCCCAATGAATACATGTCCTTTTGCACAATTGAGTGATCAAGGATGGATGTGGAAGTCCCGCAGAGGTGGCACTCTTGATAGCCTTCAAGATGGACTCAAGAATGAGAACTCCGATATCCACATCCAGACCCGTGACAATGGTAAATAATAGGATCGCTCTATCCTTAGTCACGTCGCTAAGGTGACGAGTAGGGATCATGTTGGCATATATAAAACTGAACCACGCCTTCCCATAGCGACTGACTACATGATGCGGGAAACAGGCCTTCTCACCTATCATGTCATTTGTTTTCCATGTTGTCCCGGGCTTGCAAAGCCTCCTAACAATATCGTTCAAGTCATAGCTGTGAAGCCCCTGCTCCAAATTGTCCTTGCCATCATAGCTAGGTGTCACGAAAAGTGCATTGATGGCTTGGCTTCCAAACGCCACTAATTTCCCCTAACTTGAACAACAACAGGACCATCGGCACTGGCATTTGCATAGAACTCACGAACCACAGATACGATGGCTGACTCGGGTGGTTTTGTGAAGTGCACCCACTTGCGTCCCAGGATTATGGCTGCCAGCTAGCCATCCTTTGTTTGATCCCAATATTAATTTAATTCAATTTAGTCTTAATTTGAATGTATATATATATTTCTTTTATTTGTTTGATCTTCCTTTTTGTTTTTTTAAGTTTATAGGTTATGGACAATCATTGTTATCAATGGCCTTTTGAGAGGACGGCACAACCAAGATCGAAAGTAGGACTTGAGCGATTGCAAGATCACATTTCAAATCTCTTGAGGTTTTCTAACAATCTTGAGTGCCAGTCCACTCAGTCTGCTTACTATCAGGATCGAGCTGACATTGAACCGATTTATTATCATCCTAACTGTTAGGGTTATCCAAACTCTTGGGACTACAGTCAAGAGCGGTATCATGATCCGAATTACTTCTATCCGAATCAATTTGAATATCAGTCTCTGCCGTAATATAAGGTGACATCTCAACCCAATGAGAGTTTTTCTGAATACTCAACACGAGAAGAAGAGAAAAGGCTTGAAGAGCTCCTCACCAACTTTATAGAGAGAAATGAGGTTCAAATGGCGAACCAAGACGCCTTATTGAAGAGCCTCGAAAGTCAATTGGGACAACTCATCAATGCCATCACAAATCCACCACAAGGCAACCTACCGGTCATAATTGATCTCAGTGATGAAGAAGTAGAGCATTGCACGGTGGATACGAAAGGAAAAGGTGGTGAGTCTGGCAAAGTTGTTGAGGAAGATGTCAAGGTGCAAATTAACCAACCTGTGGAGTCAGAAGTAGGATAAGAAAGGAAGAAGAGTGGTTGTATTGTCAAGACTAATCAAAAGTTGGAAACCACGCTCACGATTGTGGAAACCCTAGAGCGCCCGCTAACGCACAAAGAACGCTTTCAGATTGATGAAAAAGGCAAATTAGTGGATAATTTCAGTGGTGAAAGATTCTTCGTGCCGATGGGTGAAGAAAAGGGGGATGACCAATCATCCATGTCTGCCATAAATTTAAAGGAATTGATAAATAGGCGGCATGAAATGGTCATTTTTGCATATGAGCCAGACTGAACGGCAACGGAATTGTGACAACCCCAAAATAGGTCCATTCCATCCAACCCATTCTGAGTCGCCAAATACATGGTACAGAAAATAACTATAACTTTATTACAACAATACAACAACACATATGCTGTGAGTTTGGATACAAATATATACCAAACGTGACTCATCTCCCAACCGTGGACAGCACCTCACAATGACATCTTACATAAAGGTATAGTCAAAAACTATTTTAGAAATTAGAATCTTTGAGAAGTGCTCAAGGAAACCTTCGTACATGGGAAGCCATGCTTCTAGGTTATGATAGATATCATATGGCCACAGAATTATCCTTGGTTGACCCAATAGACCCCAAAGAAAAACAAGAAGATTACTATCATATTCTTTTCAATGGTGAGTCTTCTCTTGACTTATCATTATCTCCACTGTCTCTAATTAAGAATTATACTTCAAACAAACACCAAGATTATATAGGTAGTGCTCATAGATATACTCAGCAAGTGGATGAGCACATCCCTGTCTTATGATGACACGAGGTTGTATGTCATTAGACATCTTGTATGATAGTGACAAAATACCCTTCCAACGTTGAGTTCACTTCACCCTAGATGATTCACCAAATATAACTACTAAATGATGACCACCGTTCTATTCCCCTGTTACCCTCGCTCAACCCAGCTACACTCTTATTACCTGAAAGGAATTGTGAACAGAAGGGTGAGCACAACTAGCCCAGTAAAGAATATCATGACTAAAGATAAATAAATTATCAATAGTCTTCATCAGTAATAAATCAGAGATTTAGAACATATGGTAGATGATAAAAATTTTCAACCATAGTTGCAGCGGAACGAGCAATCCATTAGAAGAGTCAAATAGACCATAAAGTCTATTATCTTCTCCATGTTAAAAATCCACCAACAATGATTTATCCCTGTAACATCACTCAACAGTTCCTTTCTACAATCATATGAATAACTCATAATCATAATTGTGATTCTAAATTTTTCTTTGCACCCAGGACGAAGAATATTTTTATCACCTGTCTTTACCTGAAACATCAAAGATCATGGTTATACCAAATCATAGTTCATGTTCATAATCATACTAATAAATCCATCTTTGCACTACGACCAAAGATATTCAACAACAGTTCATCTTTACACTACAGGCCAAAGATATTCATCAACAGACCATCTTTACACTACAGGCCAAAGATATTCAACAACAGTTCATCTTTGCACTACAGGCCAAAGATATTAATATCTCAAAGAAATATATAATCATTTCAGAATTTATATAAACAATAATTATAACCATGTTAATCAATTCATCTTTACACTTAAGCTAAAGATATTCAATTATAAATTCAATGATCATGATCATACCAGTTAACAATTCATCTTTGCACTACAGGCCAAAGATATTCCTCAGTCACGATCATACCAATAATTTACCCATCTTTACACTCAAGTGAAAGAGAAATTCAACATCAGGGTTATAAAAATGTTATATATGATAATAAAAATAATATTATCAACAACTGCATTTATTTTCAAGAGCAACAATCATAAATCAACGATAATTTGGTCAGAAAAAGAAACCAATTTTTCTGTGAATAGTAACTCGTGAATAGTAACTCGTGAATAGTAACTCCGACATGAAAAAGGTAAAAATTACACAATAAAATCCATATCAATATTTTGGCATAATGATATTGAAAGAATAATATTTTCTAACCTTATAAATAATTTATTTAAATTGTTTACACTTTACTAATTAATGCATTTAATCATCATAAAATGCCAACTCTTAAGATTTCATCACCAATAACCAAAACCCTCATCAAAAATCTGCATATAACTCATATATGATTCTCAAGCCATAAAATCATATTTTCTAATTTTCTTACTTCACATAACATATTTAATTCATTTACTCATAACTAGACCATTTTCATGAAAAATACCAAATCAGTCCCAAAAATATTTCTTTTCTAAGGTTTTGCAGAATATAGTCCTATATTGAACATATATTTTTCTCGGAATTTTTAAAATTCATTTACTCTTTTTCATATGGCCAAAACCGCCGAATATTTAGACATTTATCATAAATTGTACTTTTATCCAAAAATTCTGAAATTCACAGAGTATACTGATATTATATAGACATACTTCCAATAAAAATTTCATCAATTTTGGAGTTAACCACAAGGAATTATAAGCGGTTACTTTTAAAATAGTCTTTTCTCATGAAATTCATAACTCTCAATCTATACATCCAAAAATTACCATTTTTGGACACAATCAATAAAACTCATCAAAATATCATTTCAAATTTTTCCAAAATTTTCTGAAGTTCAGAAGAATTACGAACTGAAAAACATAATAACCCTTAAAATCCTTTACTATCCCTTATCTCAAAAGTACAGTATTTCTGACTGGAATGCAAAGCCGAAGGAAACTTGCACTGAATAACAACTCTCAAAGTTTCTAAATACTCACAAAATATGCTTCATAATATGGAGAGAGAAAGAGAGAAAGCTTATGTTTCTGGTGTGATTTTTAATTCTAATTTAGCCCTCTATTTATAGGAAAATGTTAGCACGCCGAAGCAGACTTAATCTGCAACCTGATGGCTTTACCTGCTACTATTCCCACCCACCATATTTGAATAAAAATCTCAGCACATTTCTTCACCAACCAAGAGTGGGGCCCACCAATTCTAGAATTTTCCACCAAAATGATAAACTCCGAAAATTCAACAATTTCTGAACTAGTCATCTCGTAAAATTCAAAATAAATCATACATTTATTTTTAACGGTTCAAAATTTGTGGACATATACTCAACTTATATATGTATAACATATCCAAAAATTACCACGATCCAACGGTCGGATTAAAATTTATAACCCCCGTAAAATATCTCAAAAACCCTGATTTTTAATACCTCCATTCCGACAAAAAAAACTGGTAAAAACCTCAACATTAACTCCTTCATTTTTAACCACAAAAATATCTCCCTCATTTATATCCACATAAAATAAATATTTCCTTATCATATGAATCAATAATTAATTATTCACAAATAATATTATAGAATCACATTTATGACAACCAGGCCGTTCCCAGGAAAGAGGGGGCTTTTCAATAAGGATTTCTCCTTACTAGCGCGCAATTAGATGACCAAACCTCTCCTTAGACAGAACTTTCTAGACATTGCCATTAATGTTATCTAATAATATTATTTAAATAATATGAATTATTGATCTGATAATGGAAAATACTGTGCAGCAATAATTATTGAAATAACAATAATATAAAATATCAACGCAACAATTATTGAATCAATAAAATAAAATATTGAACAGTAACTACTGTAACAATTATTGAGTAGTGTCTTCTTACGTAAGAATTAATAATTGAAAAAAATACTGTGCAATACCGTGTGCTACTGTGCAACTACGCGTATTATTGTATTTTAACCACCAGGTATTCCAACAGTGTTAACGGTAACAACTACGCTGTTATTTATAAAAACTTAATTTTGTCGTTTTCTTCATCCAATCGCTTTCCGTTATGGGGCCCACAAATAGCTTTGTCGTCGTACGAATATTCCCCGACAGAAAGAATATTCCACGACCAAACGAATATTCTCCGACAAAATGAATATTTTATAACCACTTGCTTATTTTGAAAAATATTCATATAACACCCTTAACTTTAACTTTTTATCAATTTAACCATTTACTAAATAGAAAAATTGAATACTTTTATTTCATAAAATTTGGAGTCTTACAGAAATAGTCAAGCCAACGACTTTAAAACAAGCGCTTGGTGGGGAGGCAACCCCATCTCAGTATCAATTTCTTTGTTTTTCTTTACTTATGTCTAGTTTACTTTGTGTCTTTTCCCTTTAGCATGCTTTTGTGGCTATCGTATGCAGGCATCATATTTATGTATATTGTATTGTATATATATAGTCATTTTATGATTTTTGATAATGTATGTTGGCTTTTGTAGTGTATTTTCTTATCCTTGTCTTGGCATTTGCAGAAAATAGATAGAAAACATTTATTGAAGGCCGGCGCTGCAGCGCCAAATTTTGCACTAAAGGTCGCGCCGCAGCGCCAAGTAACTAAGGGGACCTCGCGCCGCAGCGCCACTATATGGCCTGACCTACTGCATTCTCGCGCTGCAGCGTCATCAGATTGCTATGTTCCGCGCCGCAGTGCCACAAACAAGTCCAACCTACTATTTTCTCTCACCGCAGTGCCTCTCAATGAATGAAACCTCGCGTCGCAGCGCCGGTAGCGCGTCCCAGTTGATTAAGTGTATTGTTTAAATTGCTTTTGCTCTATGCCAACCAACCCATTGTCAGTTACAACCCCTCTTCTCCACAAAAAAAAACCCTCTACCAGCATGACCCCTCAATAACTCCAGCCGATTTTTGCTCCACGCTCACCAACATAAGAATTGGGCTCAAATCGATAACACAACTAGGGTCTGTCCAGACGACTACCATTGCTAAGGTTCTCCACTAAGGTATTCATCGGGGATTTCAGTCAAAATTTTTGTTTGTGTTTTGGGGTTTTCCATGTTCATTAATTGATTGGCTTGGGAAAATCCTTGCCTACTTCTGACTTTGGGGCTAGTGTTATTGTGTTATTACACTTGGGTTCGAGGAGTTCAAAACAGTACTAGGAAAGTTGGGTTAAGGTAGCGCATGCTAAGTGTTTGTTTTATTGTCTGAGTGGGATGTACTTGCACTTTGTTGCTGTTGTGGTATACTTGGGCCTGCGATTGGTCTTCAAGGTGTTTTAGCCAGTTAATTAAGGCTCAGTTGGATGTTATTGGTTGGGTTCCTTTGCTTTGTGGTATATTATTAACTGCAAATTCGAAAATGGCTACAAAGAGGCAACGACTTAGCGTCGGCGGCTCCTTGTCCGCAGCACCACAGACTTGGGACAAAACTAAATTCGTTAGAGAAGATGCATGGCAACGGCGCAAAAAACTTGTTGGTCAGAAAATCGATCACTAAACACGCGCAAGTATACGCGGTCTAACAAGTAATACAGTGATAAGGAAAGTGTCATTCCCACGAGGAACTATCACTCATATTTACCAAATACCGACTTTGTATCGTTTAAGTCTTCTTCGAACAGCAGAATAATAGAAGTGTGATTAACACTATAAAAAAATGGGGCTTCAGTAACAACCGATTTTCGTTGCTAAAGGTGCCAAATTTCGTTGCTAAAGGGTTTTGGCAACGACTTTACTATCGTTGCGTCTTTCGTTGTGCAATGAGCGTTACTAATTGTTTCGCAACGAACGTATTTTTTTCATTGCCAGAAGTAATACATTTTGTAACGAAATTTGACTTTCGTAAAGAGACATCGATCCTTTAGCAACAAAATGTATTGTTGCAGAATAATTAAAATGTTGTTGCTAAAAACCCCATTTCGTTGCAAAAGCCTACTAATTGGCAACGAAATGAACTCTTTTTTTTTTTGCGACGACGATGCATTTTCGTTGTAATTGACACCATTTTGCAACGACATTTTTCGTTGCAATAAATTATGAAAATTGTTTCCTAAGCTTGCTTTCGTTGCGGAATGTAAACTTTTTAGCAACGATTTTCGTTGCTGATTATATTATTTGGCAACGACATTATGTTGAATCAGCAACGAAAATGTTTGTTGCTGGTTATTTTTTAATAACAACGAAAGTCGTCGATTAGCAACGACATTATATGTTGTTTCTTTATATGTGCAACGAAAGTTGATATGATTTGCAATGATAAAAAATGTTGCCTTTTATTTTAGTATTAGCAACAATATCCTCTCTGTTATTAGGTTAATTTTTTGTTGCCAAATATTATATTTTTAATGTCATTAGCAACGAAAATTTGTTGCTAAATGTATAAAAAAAATTTGCTATATTAAAATTTATTCAATGCTTTGGTAACGAATTATATTGTTGCCAAATCAAAATTTGACATTCTTTTTGTGTACCTGACTAGCTCAATGTCCCCATAGCAAATAATGGCAAAAATACAAAAAACTAAAATATTATTAACTTAATAAAATCATTCACTACATAATCATTCATTATCTTTACAATTAACCATCTAAAGCTACCACAGTTCTTCAATCAAAGTATATATCTACATATATAGAGAGAGTACACTTCATAATTTCGTCCCTTGTCTTCCGTAAACGTAGCACGAAAATTTGATACCCAGTATTGTAAGGCAGGTCATAGAAGCAGTCTTCCTGCACATTTAAAAATAATAGCAAGTCAGGAAAATGAAGCAAATAGGTCACCAGAGGAAAAATCAATACACAAAGACAATAAAGTTGCTACGTGGTACTAATATACATCGTATTGCTCATAAGCAGAAAAAGACAAATAGGCAATCATAATATCATTTACTACAAATCCAAATAGGCAATCACATCTCTATGGATGCGTCCATATGCATGAAGATAAACAACAGCTTGAATGTACGGAATATACCTCACAAATTAATACTTAATTTATTTTTATATACCTCACAAATTAATGTACAGAATATTTGAAACTATACAATCAGAATCCTTCCTTTATAAGATGGATCTAATTGGTTGGTTACTCGCCACTCCTTGAGCCTAGCCTACCGCATAAACTAACACGTGCGACATTGAACTATCATCATCAATCATCATCATGACCTGGAGACTAGCTTTTAGAATTCTTATGTTGGGATTTTGTACTTACAGAACTAATAAAAGACACAAGTTTAACTTTCCCTGCACATATTAGTGTAGACAAATGTTTAACTTTTTAATTACTACCATAGTGCTTGCAAGCAAAACAGATTGATCACACAACATTCTTTAGGTTGGAAAACACAAAATCTACATCACCCAACACAAACTAATTTTAAAATCCCATAAACTCGGGTCAAATTCAATAGTTCATCAAAAAATGTTGATTATCACACATATCAGAAACCTAGTACAATAAGAATGCATTTAATTTAAAAGCATTTCACAAAAACAGAATTTTTTAAAAGTATAACATTTTGAGTGAAAACTTAATATATGGTGAAGGAGCAAATAGATAGCAATCAAGCACAAACTTGAAGATCTTACCACAAAGAATAAATAAATCTTCAACCAAATAATCATGTTGGCGAAGGTTCACTGAAAGAGCATTGGGCACCTGAAGTGAAGAAGCAAACTCCCGCGAAAAAAATCTTCACTGAAAGATGCAAAATTCTCTCAAATTAAACTTTTTCAAATTAAGTATTGACTTGAGCATGAAGTATGCAACCACGACCAGAAAAGAGGATTGGCAGAGTAAATCAGTTGGGGGAAGATATTGTGTAGAAATTCATCAAGATATGGCATATCTTCACTGTCTACCTCCTTCTGTGGAGCCTCGTGTCTCCAATAACGTGCCACATATCATCGATATGATTAAACAGGTGCTTGGTTTACCTATAATTTATTATTTTGGATAGTTATTAACGACCTGTTTGTCTTGCGCAAGATGACGACATTCATTGATACTCTATTTGGCCTGCAGTTTAATGAAAAGTGCAGTTTAGTGAACACTAGTTTACTTTAAGAACTTTAATTATGAATATTATAAACTATATAAGTACTACTCTAGTTATCAGTTTTAGTTCCAAATTTAATTGAATATCATGAAATTTAAATTTTAAAAATGAATATTATATAGGGAGTATATAAATTGACAGTATTGATATCTTGTTGTTATGTTTCATCTCCAGAGATCGGAGAAGTTTCGTGAATTAGACCCTTTACTGTATTCAAATGTGGTTAAGATATTGAAGAAAGAAAAGTGAAGTCCTTGCAATACAGACTACCAGCTGCAGTAGACCCTTTACTGTATTCAAATGTGGTTATTCTTATTTTTTTTTATTAGTTTAAACACACTTTTCCTTAGTTATTGTCAAGGTTTGAACTTCTACCATCTTAGTTATTTACTTAATTATTTTCTCTAAAAATTGTTGACCGCTCAATTTTTTTATATATTATTTTTTCTCTCTTTAAAAATTTTATACTATATTTTTTTATGCTCTCTCTAAACTTTTTAAATTTGTAAAATTTCTCTCTAAAAATTGTATACACATACATATACTTATAGAACTTATTTAATTAGTATAACACATACATATACTTATAGAACTTATTACAGCGCATACAATATCTCATTTTATAAAGAAAATTATATACCTTTGATATTTAAAAAATATTTCTAGTAAACTAATGTATATATCAATATATTAACTACGATTATGTAAAAAAAATAAATTTTTTTTTAAAAAATATTTCAATTCATAATATACATTATTATAAAAATGGTATATTTAAAAATTATTTCTACAAATTATTATACATCAAAAAATTATATTTGCTGTAAGACCCTAACTTATTATAAATAAAACTGAATTTTCCTCTATTTATTATTCTAAATTAATAAGTTATTAATTTGATATAATGCTTTGAATATGGGTAAAATATCAAAATTTTGCAATATAAGCAAGTGGTTATAAAATAATCATTGTTGTCGGGGAATATTCGTTTGGTCGTGAAATATTCTTGTTGTCGGGGAATATTCGTACGACGACGCAGTCATTTGTGGGCCCCATAAAAGAATAACTGTCGGATGAAGAAAACGACAAAGTTTGAGTTTTTATAAATAACGGCGTAGTTGTTACCATTAACACTGTTGGATTATCCTAGTGGTTAAAATACAGTAATACGCGTGATTGGACAGTAGCATACGGTATTGCACAGTATTGTTGAATTATTGATTTTTACGTAAGAAGGCACTACTTAATAATTGTTACAGTAGTTACTGTTCAATATTTTATTTTATTGATTCAATAATTGTTGCGTTGATATTTTATATTATTGTTGTTTCAATAATTGTCACTGCACAGAATTTTCCATTATCAGATCAATAATTCATATTATTTGAATAATATTATTAGATAGTATTATTGGCAATGTCTAGAAAGTTCTGTGAATGAGAGGTTTGGTCACCTAATTGCGCGCCAGTAAGGAGAAATCCTTATTGGAAAGCCCCCTCTTTCCTGGGAACGGCTTGGTTGTCATAATTGTGATTCTGTAATATTATTTGTGAATAATTAATTATTGATTTATATGATAAGGAAATATTTATTTGATGTGGTTATAAATGATGGATTTATTTTTTTGTGGATTTAATTGAAGGAAATTATGCAGGAATTATTTGTTGAAAGTTGGCAATTATTTTCTCCGATAAAATATTCATTCATATGTATTATTGTATTATATTATAATTGTTGAATAATAATATTATTATAATATATAAGCATGTGATTAAAGGATGGAAGGATGGCGTAAGCAAATTGCATTCGAACGCATAGCAGTATATCTTTGAATTTCCTAATTTGGTTGGTGAGAATTCTTCTGCAAAATTTGATTTTCAATTTGTGGAATAAAGGCATTGATTGGTGGAATTAGTTGGTGGGTGGAAGAAATTCTTCCAAGTGTGGGCCTGCAAGTTGAGCAATTCCTTTCAAACTCTTCCTGCAAAGCTATATTTCAAAGGGTGGCCCCCACCTTTATGGGAAAAAATGAGAAAAGGTTAGGCAGGAAAGAAGTTAGGCATTTGCCTTCGTCCGAATTTCAGTATAAATAGGGGGTAACCCTCCTTCCTCAATCACACCTTCATAAATCAGAAATTCTTATTCTAAAGTATTGTGAGTATTTTTCTCGAGTACAGGAATATTTTGAGCGTAGTTTTTCTGCAAGATTTTCTCAGAATAATATTTGATATTTCAGTCAAATCCAGTTTCTACAAAGGTAAAGGATATTATTTTATTTCAATACTCGTAAGAAATATTATTTTCTTTCATACTCTATAGTATGGAAGGGATATTATTTCATTTCATATTCTCTAAATTTGAACTTACTATGGTAAGTATTGCTTCTATAATTCCTGAAATAATTAGAAATTTCATTTCATCTAATATCATTTCATAGGAATACTGGTCTGAACTTTTTATCAAATTTGGAACTTTTCATGACGGGTACTGTTCACGGGTACTGTTCACGAGTATTGTTCACAGTTACTGTTCACGGGTACTGTTCACAAAAGAAAAAAAATTATATTTTTTTTCTCCCAAGTTATCTGTTGTGACCCTTATTCTTGAAATTAAATCCATGTTTTGATCTTCATTCTTGAATTTTACTCCACTATAGTTTATTATGGAGTATTATTGAACTTGGATAAACTGAAATACGAATCCCTAATATTTGTCCTTCTGTCTCACTGGATTCGTTCTTTAAAATATTTTTCATCATCCTCAGTCCTAAATGATGATATAATTGAATATCTTTGGCCCGTAGTGCAAAGATGAATGATTAACTGATGAATATCTTTGCCCCGTAGTGCAAAGATGAACAGGTGTTGAGATGAACATGACCGACTGGTGATACAAATGAATATCTTTGGCATGTAGTGCAAAGATGAATATTTGATTAAAGATGTATATTGATTGTTGTTACAGAGATAAAATATTAATGATGGACTTTTAAATCTTAGAAGATAGTAGAATTCATTCTCTACGTGACTCTTCTAATGGATTGCTGTTTCTGCTGCATTTGTTGATCTAAAATTTGTTGTCTATTATATTCTATCAGATTTTTTTTCTGTTGAAGACTAATGATAATTTGTTGTATATTATCTTAGTCATAATATTCTTTACTGGGCTAGTTGAGCTCATCCTTTTCCTTTTTGTTCCATTTTTCTTCTCAGGAGGTGAGAACATAGCAGGATCTAGTCGGGGTATGGAGTAATGGTTCTAGAAAGATGTTTTAGCAGTCCTCACTATTTCTGTAAAATAATGTTTAAATAATTGTAATGAGGACTTATTTCAGTATAGATATTGTCTAGAAGATAATATTTATATTTAAACTCACAGTATGTATTGTCGTATTTCACACGACATTTGTATTATTGAAGTTGTAGTTTGCTTTATGTACCATGTATTTGGCGACTCAGAATGGGTGTTGTATACCTATTTTGGGGGCATCACAGTTGGTATCAAAGCTGAGGGATATGGTCTCTGACGGAGATCGGGAAATAGAACTAAGAGGGGAGAGACGAATAAATCCTTCGCTAGTGTGTCCTACCTAAGCTTATTTGTTGGTTAGTCATAATATAGAGATATTATGTGATATGTTAATTTGTTTAATTAACCCTTGTTTTGTGGCAGTATTTGAGAATGGCAGCCGAGAACGTTAACAATGGAGTATATGAAACTGTGGAACAACCTTTAGTCACAAACCAGGAGAACGTTCAACAGGAAGGCAATATTCCTCCTGTAAACAACGTTACTGAGCAAACGATGAATGATGGAATGTTTAGGAGCTTTTTGCAGTTCATGCAAAACTAGACGAGGGAGACTAGTGCACAAAATACGGGTGAAAATGCTAGCAATGCGCGGCTTGTCACAACCAAGCAGTTCAAAGAATTGGGACTACCAGAATTTAAGGGAAAGCCGGATCCGATCATGGTGGAAAGGTGGGTCAAGCAAATTACTAAGATATTCGATGTCTTGGGATACACAGAGGAACAGAAGGTTGCATTCGCCCCTTTATGTTCCGCGGTGAGGCAGACTACTGGTGGGAGTCTGTGAAGCGTACCCAGCCTGACGCACTCAACATGTCCTGGGAAACATTTCAAAAACTGTTTAATGACAAGTACTTTCCTGAAAGTATTCGTCATATGAAGGAGGTAGAGTTTATCAGACTGGAACAAAACAACATGACGGTGTCCCAGTACGAGGCGAAGTTCACTGAGTTATCCAGGTTTGCACCTCATTTGGTAGAGAATGAGGAACGAATGATAAGGATGTTTCTAAGAGGTCTAAAATCCGAGATTCGTCAATACCTTATCTCTCATAAATTTTCTCTGTATTCAGATGTTGTCAACAGGACTAAATTATTAGAGCGAGATAATGAGTATATTCAACCGAGGGAACACAACCAAGGTAATACCGGTGGCAGCGGCCATCGGACCAATGAAAACCAGCAAGGAGGAAAACATTCGGACAAAAGCGGTAACCACTCTGGTGTTAATCATGGCCGTGATAATAGAAGGAGCGAGTCGGGAGGAGATTTCAAGAATATAAGGTACAACAATGATAACCTAAAAACGTCAGCACAAACACCAACAACAAATTCTAGGGGAGGAGAACGACCGCCAGTTAGATGTTACAAATGCGGGAAAGAGGGACATATCAGCCCAAACTGTCCACAACAATCCAAGGTATGTTACAACTGTGGAAAGGAAGGCCACATAGCTCGGGATTGTCCTGTAGCAAAACCAAGTTCAACGGGGATAGTGACTCCAAGGGCTGTCCCGGATAAGTCGAAATCAACGGTTCATGGAAGAGCGTTTGTTGTGACTGGCCAAAATGTGAGGAACCCGAACGAGGTGATCACAAGTCAGCTAATCTTGAATTCTGGCGAAGTTTATACCTTACTAGATACCGGTTCTGTCCATTCTTTTATCTCTCCTACTTGTGCTCAACGTTTAAACTTGACTCCGGAGAAATTGGACTTTGACTTATCTGTTGAAACTCCGTTGGGTGAAACCTTCGTTACATCTACAGTTTATAAATCTTGCATGATCCAAGTTGGCACTATCACATTACCTGTTGATCTTATCTCTTTAAAGATACTTTCTTTTGATGTGATTTTAGGAATTGATTGATTAACCACTCATCATGCTAAAATTGATTATTTTCGTAAGGTTGTTAGTTTTCATATTCCTAACCAACCTGTCATACGAATTCCAACTACTAAACCACTAAAATCAGTCACTGTCATATCAAGCCACAAAGCTATTCATTTATTGAAAAACGGATGTCAAGTTTTTTTAGCCCATGTTATGGATTTGAACAAAGACAAGTCAGATTTGAATAATATTTCTATTGTTAGAGAATTTTCCGATGCATTTCCTGAAGAACTTCTCGGTCTACCTCCAGAACGTGAAGTTGAATTCTTTATTGACCTTGAACCAGGTACAACACCCATTTTTAAAACCCCATATCGAATGGCTCCTATTGAACTTCAGGAGTTAAAAGTCCAACTACAGGAGTTATTAGACATCGGTTTCATTCGTCCTAGTACATCTCCTTGGGGTGCTCCTATTTTATTCGTAAAGACGAAAGACGGGAGTATGCGACTTTATATTGACTACCGAGAATTAAACCATGGAACCATCAAGAATAGGTATCCGTTACCTCGCATTGATGACCTGTTCGACCAGTTGCAAGGAGCACAATTCTTTTCAAAGATCGATCTTCGTTCTAGATATCATCAGCTGAAGATTCAAACTGAAGATATTCCAAAAACTGCCTTCAGAACTCGGTACGGGCATTATGAATTCTTAGTCATGTCTTTTGGATTGACTAATGCTCCTGCTGCCTTCATGGATATGATGAACCGTGTATTCAAAGAATATTTAGATCAGTTCGTTGTTATCTTTATTGATGACATCCTCATCTATTTCAAAAGCCGTGAAGATCATGACCACCATTTAAAGCTGGTACTGCAAAGGCTTCGTGAAAACAAGCTATATGCCAAGCTGAAGAAATGCGAGTTCTGGCTTGAGGAAGTAGCATTCCTTGGGCACGTGGTGTCAAAACATGGAGTATCTGTTGACCCGGCGAAGATTGAAGCAATACAAAGTTGGGAGCAACCGAAGTCGGTGACCGAAGTACGCAGCTTTCTGGGCTTAGCTGGTTATTATCGAGGATTTGTGGAAGGATTTTCTCGAATCGCTACTCCGTTAACTCAGCTGACTCGGAAAGATACAAAATTTGTATGGAGCGAGGAATGCGAGAAGAGTTTCCAAGAGCTCAAAAGGAGACTCATTTCGGCACCTGTTCTGGAAATACCATCTGGTACGGATGGATTTGTTATCTACAACGATGCTTCAGGCAAAGGGTTAGGATGTGTTCTCATGCAACATGAGAAAGTCATAGCCTATACCTCACGACAACTCAAAGAATGTGAGGGAAATTATCCTACTCATGATCTGGAGTAGGCAGCAGTCGTATTCGCGTTGAAAATTTGGAGACACTACTTGTATGGGGAGAAAGTGGAGATTTATACGGACCATAAAAGCCTCAAATATTTCTTCACCCAAAAAGAACTCAACATGCGGCAACGACGTTGGCTCGAGCTGTTGAAAGATCACGATCATACCATCCAATATCATCATGGAAAAGCGAACGTAGTAGCTGACGCATTGAGTAGAAGATCATACGCAGGTACGAGTGCAATGTTGTTAACACAAAGGCCCATTTTGTTTGACTTGCAAAGGATGGAGATAGAGATGAAGGCTCCATGTACACACGTGATGATATCAAACATATGAGTAGAACCGACTTTAATCGATAAAGTTAAAGCTACTCAACCTACGGACCTGGAGCTGATGCGTATGAAGAAGAAAGTGTAAGAAGGTGTTATTCCAGAAGCAATAATCGATAAAGAAGGAATACTTCGAGTCAATTCCAGACTTTGCGTTCCTAACGATTCTGACTTGAAGCATAGAATCATGATGGAGGCACACAACACACCATTTGCAATCCATCCTGGGAGTACCAAAATGTATCACGATCTTCGACATACATATTGGTGGAGCAATATGAAAAGAGAGATCGCGGAGTTTATCTCGAGGTGTTTAACTTGTCAACGTGTAAAAGCGGAGCATCAAGTACCAAAGGGTCCATTGCAACCACTTGAGATTCCAGAATGGAAGTGGGAACACATTACTATAGATTTCGTTACAGGTCTTCCCAAAGTTTCTCAAGGCATAGATGCGATTTGGGTTATTGTTGATAGATTAACCTAGTTTGCCTATTTCATGCCCATACGTGAGACTTATTCCCTTGAACGTCTTGCTCGTATGTACGTGAATGAGATTGTGAGATTGCATGGCATGCCAGTATCTATGTTTCGGATCATGACCCAAGATTCACTTCACGATTTTGGGTTAGCTTGCAGAAAGCTATGGGCACAGATTTACGATTTAGTTCAGCATACCATCCTCAAACAGGCGAACAATCAGAGAGGACTATTCAAATTCTTGAAGATCTATTAATACTCTGTGTCCTAAATTTCAAAGGTAGTTGGGATAAGTACCTACCATTGGTGGAATTCTCCTACAACAACAGTTATCAAGCAAGTATAGGCATGGATCCATTCGAGGCATTGTATGGAAGAAAATGTCGCTCTCCAGTATGCTGGGACGAGGTGGGAGAAGCAATGTTGTTGGGACCAAAATTAGTATGCATAACTACAGAAAAGATCCAAATGATTCAACAACGTATTCAAACCTCACAAGATCGATAAAAGAGTTATGCTGATCTTCATCGAAAGGACGTAGAATTTAATATTGGAGATCATGTATTATTACGTGTTGCAAGGGAGTTACAAGATTTGGAAAGAGAGGAAAGCTCAATCCAAGATTTGTTGGTCCATTTGAGATTCTTGACCGAATAGGAAATGTGGCCTATAGACTCGCATTACCTCCAAGTATGTCTCGTGTTCATAATGTTTTTCATATATCCATACTTCGTAAATATGTGAAAGACCCGAACCATATTATTGCGTTAGAACCAGACGAGATAGCCAAAGATTTAACGTACGAAGAGATACCTGTTAAGATCTTGGATAGGAAAGAGCATGTCCTACGCACCAAGGTTATACCACAAGTTAAGGTTTTGTGGAAGAACCATGCTATTGAAAAAATGACCTGGGAGTTGGAATCGGAAATGAAAGCAAGGTACCCTCACCTGTTCGAAACACCAGGTACGTACGACAATTTCGAGGATGAAATTTTATAAGGAGGGGAGGTTGTAAGACCCCAACTTATTATAAATAAAAGTGAATTTTCCTCTATTCATTATTCTAAATTAATAAGGTATTAATTTGATATAATGCTTTGGATATGGGTGAAATATGAAAATTTTGCAATATAAGCAAGTGGTTATAAAATAATCATTGTTGTCGGGAAATATTCTTGTTGTCGGGAAATATTCGTACGACGGTGCAGTCATTTGTGGGCCCCATAACAGAATAACTGTCGGATGAAGAAAATGACAAAGTTTGAGTTTTTATAAATAACGACGTAGTTGTTACCGTTAACACTGTTGGATTACCTGGCGGTTAAAATAGAGTAATGCACGTGGTTACACAGTATTGTTGAATTATTGATTCTTACGTAAGAAGGCACTACTCAATAATTGCTGCAGTAGTTACTGTTTAATATTTTATTTTATAGATTCAATAATTGCTGCGTTGATATTTTATATTATTGTTGTTTCAATAATTGTCACTGTACAGTATTTTCCATTATCAGATCAATAATTCATATTATTTGAATAATATTATTAGATAGCATTATTGACAATGTCTAGAAAGTTCTGTTAATGAGAGGTTTGGTCACCTAATTGCGCGCCAGTAAGGAGAAATCCTTATTGGAAAGCCCTATCTTTCCTGGAAATGGCCTGGTTGTCATAATTATGATTCTGTAATATTATTTGTGAATAATTAATTATTGATTTATATGATAAGAAAATATTTATTTGATGTGGTTATAAATGATGGATTTATTTTTTTGTGGATTTAATTGAAGGAAATTATGCAGGAATTATTTGTTGAAAGTTGGCAATTATTTTCTCCGATAAAATATTCATTCATATGTATTATTGTATTATATTATAATTGTTTAATTATAATATTATTATAATATATAAGCATGTGATTAAAGGATGGAGTAAGCAAATTGCATTCGAACGCATAGCAGTATATCTTTGCATTTCCTAAATTGGTTGGTGAGAATTCTTCTGCAAAATTTGATTTTCAATTTGTGGAATAAAGGCATTGATTGGTGGAATTAGTTGGTGGGTGGAAGAAATTCTTCCAAGTGTGGGCCTGCAAGTTGAGCAATTCCTTATAAACTCTTCCTGCAAAGCTATATTTCAAAGGGTGGCCCCCACCTTTATGGGAAAAAATGAGAAAAGGTTAGGCAGGAAAGAAGTTAGGCATTTGTCTTCGTCCGAATTTCAGTATAAATAGGGGGGTAACCCTCCTTCCTCAATCACACCTTCATAAATCAAAAATTCTTATTCTAAAGTATTGTGAGTATTTTTCTCGAGTACAGGAATATTTTGAGCGTAGTTTTTCTGCAAGATTTTCTCAGAATAATATTTGATATTCCAGTCAAATCCAGTTTCTACAAAGTTAAAGGATATTATTTTATTTCAATACTCGTAAGAAATATTATTTTCTTTCATACTCCATAGTATGGAAGGGATATTATTTCATTTCATATTCTCTAAATTTGAACTTACTATGGTAAGTATTGCTTCTATAATTCCTGAAATAATTAGAAATTTCGTTTCATATAATATCATTTCATAGGAATATTGGTCTGAACTTTTTATCAAATTTGGAACTTTTCATGACGGGTACTGTTCACTGGTACTGTTCCCAGTTACTATTCACGAGTACTGTTAACAGTTATTGTTCACGGGTACTGTTCACAAAAGAAAAAAAATATATTTTTTTTCTCCCAAATTATCTGTTGTGACCCTTATTCTTGAAATTAAATCAATTTTTTGATCTTCATTCTTGAATTTTACTTCACTATAGTTTATTATGGAGTATTATTGAACTTGGATAAACTGAAATACGAATCTCTAATATTTGTCCTTATGTCTCACTGGATTCGTTCTTTAAAATATTTTTCATCATCCTCAGTCCTAAATGATGATATTACTGAATATCTTTGGCCCGTAGTGCAAAGATGAATGATTAACTGATGAATATCTTTGGCCCGTAGTGCAAAGATGAACAGGTGTTGAGATGAACATGACCGATTGATGATACAAATGAATATCTTTGGCCTGTAGTGCAAAGATAAATATTTGATTAAAGATGTATATTGATTGTTGTTACAGGGATAAAATATTGATGATGGACTTTTAAATCTTAGAAGATAGTAGAATTCATTCTCTACGTGACTCTTCTAATGGATTGTTGTTTCCGCTGCATTTGTTGATCTAAAACTTGTTGTCTATTATATTCTATCAGATTTTTTCCTGTTGAAGACTAATGATAATTTGTTGTATATTATCTTAGTCATAATATTCTTTACTGGGCTAGTTGAGCTCACCCTTTTTCCTTTTTGTTCCATTTTTCTTCTCAGGGGGTCAGAGCATAGCAGGATCAAGTCGGGGAATAGAGTAATGGTTCTAGAAAGATGTTTTAGCAGTCCTCACTATTTCTGTAAAATGGTGTTTGAATAATTGTAATGAGGACTTATTTGAGTGTGGATATTGTCTAGAAGACAATATTTGTATTTAAACTCATCGTATGTATTGTCGTATTTCACACGACATTTGTATTATTGAAGTTGTAGTTTGCTTTATGTACCATATATTTGGCGACTCAGAATGGGTGTTGTATACCTATTTTGGGGGCGTCACAGTTGGTATCAGAGCTTATGGATATGGTCTCTGGCGGAGATCGGGGAATAGAACTAGGAGGGGAGAGACGAGTAAATCCTTCGCTAGTGTGTCCTACCTCAGCTTATTTGTTGGTTGGTCATAATATAGGAATATTATGTGATATGTTAATTTGTTTAATTAACCCTTGTTTTATGGCAGTATTTGAGAATGACAGCCGAGAACGTTAACAATGGAGTATATGAGACTGTGGAACAACCTTTAGTCACAAACCAGGAGAACATGCAACAAGAAGGCAATATTCCTCATGTAAACAACGTTACTGAGCAAACGATGAATGATGGAATGTTTAGGAGCTTTTTGCAGTTCATGCAAAACCAGACGAGGGAGACTCGTGCACAAAATACGGGTGGAAATGCTAGCAATGCGCGGCTTGTCACAACCAAGCAGTTCAAAGAATTGGGACCATCAGAATTTAAGGGAAAGTCGGATCCGATCATGGCGGAAACGTGGGTCAAGCAAATTATCAAGATATTCGATGTCTTAGGATACACAGAGGAACATAAGGTTCCATTCGCCCCTTTATGTTTCGCGGTGAGGCATACTACTGGTGGGAGTCTGTGAAGCGTACCCAGCCTGACGCACTCAACATGTCCTGGGAAATATTTCAAAAACTATTTAATGACAAGTACTTTGCTGAAAGTATTCGTCATATGAAGGAGGTAGAGTTTATCAAACTGGAACAAAATAACATGACGGTGTCCCAGTACGAGGCGAAGTTCACTGAGTTATCCAGGTTTTTACCTCATTTGGTAGAGAATAAGGAACGAATGACAAGGATGTTTCTAAAAGGTCTAAAACCCGATATTCGTCAATACCTTATCTCTCATAAATTTTCTCTGTATTCAGATGTTGTCAACAGGACTAAATTATTAGAGCGAGATAATGAGTATATTCAACCGAGGGAACACAACCAAGGTAATACCGGTGGCAGCGGCCATCGGACCAATGAAAACCAGCAAGGAGGAAAACATTCGGACAAAAGCGGTAACCACTCTGGTGTTAATCATGGCCATGATAATAGAAGGAGCGAGTTGGGAGGAGATTTCAAGAAGAGAAGGTACAACAATGATATCGTGAAAACATCAGCACAAACACCAACAACAAATTCTAGGGGAGGAGAACGACCGCCAGTTAGATGTTACAAATGCGGGAAAGAGGGACATATCAGCCTAAACTGTCCACAACAATCCAAGGTATGTTACAACTGTGGAAAGGAAGGCCACATAACTCGGGATTGTTCTGTAGTAAAACCAAGTTCAACGGGGATGGTGACTCCAAGGGTTGTCCTGGATAAGTCGAAATCAATGGTTCATGGAAGAGCGTTTGTTATGACTGGCCAAAATGTGAGGAACCCAAACGAGGTGATCACGGGTAAGCTAATCTTGAATTCTTGCGAAGTTTGTACCTTACTAGATACTGGTCCTACCCATTCTTTTATCTCTCCTGCTTGTGCTCAACGTTTAAACTTGACTCCGGAGAAATTGGACTTTGACTTATCTGTTGAAACTCCGTTGGGTGAAACCTTCGTTACATCTACAGTTTATAAATCTTGCATGATCCAAGTTGGCACTATCACATTACCTGTTGATCTTATCTCTTTAAAGATACTTTCTTTTGATGTGATTTTAGGAATTGATTGGTTAACCACTCATCATGCTAAAATTGATTATTTTCGTAAGGTTGTTAGTTTTCATATTCCTAACCAACCTGTCATACGAATTCCAACTACTAAACCACTAAAATCAGTCACTATCATATCAAGCCACAAAGCTATTTGTTTATTGAAAAACGGATGTCAAGTTTTTTTAGCCCATGTTATGGATTTGAACAAAGACAAGTCAGATTTGAATAATATTTCTGTTGTTAGAGAATTTCCCGATGTATTTCCTGAAGAACTTCCCGGTCCACCTCCAGAACGTGAAGTTGAATTCTTTATTGACCTTGAACCGGGTACAAAACCCATTTCTAAAACCCCATATCGAATGGCTCCTATTGAACTTCAGGAGTTAAAAGTCCAACTACAGAAGTTATTAGACATCGGTTTCATTTATTCTAGTACATCTCCTTGAGGTGCTCCTGTTTTATTCGTAAAGAAGAAAGACGGAAGTATGCGACTTTGTATTGACTACCGAGAATTGAACCATGTCACCATCAAGAATAGGTATTCGTTACCTCGCATTGATGACATGTTCGACCAGTTGCAAGGAGCACAATTCTTTTCAAAGATCGATCTTCGTTCTGGATATCATTAGCTGAAGATTAAAACTGAGGATATTCTAAAGACTGCCTTCAGAACTCGGTACAGGCATTATGAATTGTTAGTCATGTCTTTTGGATTGACTAATGCTCCTGCTGCCTTCATGGATATAATGAACCGTGTATTCAAAGAATATTTAGATCAGTTCGTTGTTGTCTTTATTGATGACATCCTCATCTATTTCAAAAGCCGTGAAGATCATGAGCACCATTTAAAGCTGGTACTGCAAAGGCTTCGTGAAAACAAGCTATATGCCAAGCTGAAGAAATGCGAGTTCTGGCTTGAGGAAGTAGCATTCCTTGGGCACGTGGTGTCAAAACATGGAGTATCTGTTGGCCCGACGAAGATTGAAGCAATACAAAGTTGGGAGCAACCGAAGTCGGTGACCGAAGTACGCAGCTTTCTGGGCTTAGCTGGTTATTATCGGAGATTCGTGGAAGGATTTTCTCGAATCGCTACTCCGTTAACTCAGCTGACTCGAAAAGATACAAAATTTGTATGGAGCGAGGAATGCGAGAAGAGTTTCCAAGAGCTCAAAAGGAGACTCATTTCGGCACCTGTTCTGGCAATACCATCTGGTATGGATGGATTTGTTATCTGCAGCGATGCTTCAGTCAAAGGGTTAGGATGTGTTCTCATGCAACGTGAAAAAGTCATAGCTTATGCCTCACGACAACTCAAAGAATGTGAGAGAAATTATCCTACTCATGATCTGGAGTAGGCAGCAGTCGTATTCGCGTTGAAAATTTGGAGACACTACTTGTATGGGGAGAAAGTGGAGATTTATACGGACCATAAAAGCCTCAAATATTTCTTCACCCAAAAAGAACTCAACATGCGGCAACGACGTTGGCTCGAGCTGTTGAAAGATCACGATCATACCATCCAATATCATCATGGAAAAGCGAACGTAGTAACTGACGCATTGAGTAGAAGATCATAAGCGGATACGAGTGCAATGTTGTTAACACAAAGGCCCATTTTGTATCACTAGCGAAAGATGGAGATAGAGATGAAGGCTCCAAGTACCCACGTGATGATATCAAACATATGAGTAGAACCGACTTTAATCGATAAAGTTAAAGCTGCTCAAGCTACGCACCTGGAGCTGAAGCGTATGAAGAAGAAAGTGCAAGAAAGTGTTATTTTAGAAGCAAGAATCGATGAAGAAGGAATACTTCGAGTCAATTCCAGACTTTGTGCTCCTAACGATTCTGACTTAAAGCATAGAATCATGATGGAGGCACACAACACACCGTTTGCAATCCATCCTGGGAGTCCCAAAATGTATCACGATCTTCGATATACATTTTGGTGGAGCAATATGAAAAGAGAGATCGCGGAGTTTATCTCGAGGTGTTTAACTTGTCAACGTGTAAAAGCGGAGCATCAAGTACCAAAGGGTCCATTGCAACCACTTAAGATTCCAGAATGGAAGTGGGAACACATTACTATAGATTTCGTTACAGGTCTTCCCAAAGTTTCTCAAGGCATAGATGCGATTTGGGTTATTGTTGATAGATTAACCAAGTCTGCCCATTTCTATCTGATACGTGAGACTAATTCCCTTGAACGTCTTGCTCGTATATACGTGAATGAGATTGTGAGATTGCATAGTATGCCAGTATCCATAGTTTTGGATCGTGACGCAAGATTCACTTCACGATTTTGGGTTAGCTTGCAGAAAACTATGGGCACGGATTTACGATTTAGTTCAGCATACCATCCTCAAACAGGCAGACAATCAGAGAGGACTATTCAAACTCTTGAAGATCTATTAAGACTCTGTGTCCTAGATTTCAAAGGGAGTTGGGATAAGTACCTACCATTGGTGGAATTCTCCTACAACATCAGTTATCAAGCAAGTATAGGCATGGCTCCATTCGAGGCATTGTATGGAAGAAAATGTCGCTCTCCAGTATGCTGGGACGAGGTGGGAGAAGCAACGTTGTTGGGACCAGAATTAGTACGCATGACTACAGAAAAGATCCAAATGATTTGACAACGTATTCAAACCTCACAAGATCGATAAAAGAGTTATGTTGATCTTCATCGAAAGGACGTGGAATTTAATATTGGAGATCATGTATTATTACGTGTTGCACCATGGAAGGGAGTTACAAGATTTAAAAAGAGAGGAAAGCTCAATCCAAGATTTGTTGGTCCATTTGAGATTCTTGACCGAATAGGAAATGTGGCCTATAGACTCGCATTACCTCCAAGTATGTCTCGTGTTCATAATGTTTTTCACATATCCATGCTTCGTAAATATGTGAAAGACCCGAACCATATTATTGCGTTAGAACCAGACGAGATTGCCGAAGATTTAATGTACGAAGAGGTACCTGTTAAGATCTTGGATAGGAAAGAGCTTGTCCTACGCACCAAGGTTATACCACAAGTTAAGGTTTTGTGGAGGAACCATGCTATTGAAGAAATGACCTGGGAGTTGGAATCGAAAATGAAAGTAAGGTACCCTCACCTGTTCGAAACACCAGGTACGTACGACAATTTCAAGGATGAAATTTTATAAGGAGGGGAGGTTGTAAGACCCCAACTTATTATAAATAAAAGTGAATTTTCCTCTATCCATTATTCTAAATTAATAAGGTATTAATTTGATATAATGCTTTGGATATGGGTGAAATATAAAAATTTTGCAATATAAGCAAGTGGTTATAAAATAATCATTGTTGTCGGGGAATATTCGTTTGGTCGTGGAATATTCTTGTTGTCAGGGAATATTCGTACGACGACGCAGTCATTTGTGGGCCCCATAAAAGAATAACTGTCGGATGAAGAAAACGACAAAGTTTGAGTTTTTATAAATAACGGCGTAGTTGTTACCGTTAACACTGTTGGATTACCCCAGTGGTTAAAATACAGTAATACGCGTGATTGCACAGTAGTATACGGTATTGCACAGTATTGTTGAATTATTGATTTTTACGTAAGAAGGCACTACTTAATAATTGTTACAGTAGTTACTGTTCAATATTTTATTTTATTGATTCAATAATTGTTGCGTTGATATTTTATATTATTATTGTTTCAATAATTGTCACTGCACAAAATTTTCCATTATCAGATCAATAATTCATATTATTTGAATAATATTATTAGATAGTATTATTGGCAATGTCTAGAAAGTTCTGTGAAGGAGAGGTTTGGTCACCTAATTGCGCGCCAGTAAGGAGAAATCCTTATTGGAAAGCCCCCTCTTTCCTGAGAACGGCCTGGTTGTCATAATTGTGATTCTGTAATATTATTTGTGAATAATTAATTATTGATTTATATGATAAGGAAATATTTATTTGATGTGGTTATAAATGATGGATTTATTTTTTTGTGGATTTAATTGAAGGAAATTATGCAGGAATTATTTGTTGAAAGTTGGCAATTATTTTCTCCGATAAAATATTCATTCATATGTATTATTGTATTATATTATAATTGTTGAATAATAATATTATTATAATATATAAGCATGTGATTAAAGGATGGAAGGATGGAGTAAGCAAATTGCATTCGAACGCATAGCAGTATATCTTTGAATTTCCTAAATTGGTTGGTGAGAATTCTTCTGCAAAATTTGATTTTCAATTTGTGGAATAAAGGCATTGATTGGTGGAATTAGTTGGTGGGTGGAAGAAATTCTTCCAAGTGTGGGCCTGCAAGTTGAGCAATTCCTTTCAAACTCTTCCTGCAAAGCTATATTTCAAAGGGTGGCCCCCACCTTTATGGGAAAAAATGAGAAAAGGTTAGGCAGGAAAGAAGTTAGGCATTTGCTTTCGTCCGAATTTTAGTATAAATAGGGGGGTAACCCTCCTTCCTCAATCACACCTTCATAAATCAGAAATTCTTATTCTAAAGTATTGTGAGTATTTTTCTTGAGTATACGAATATTTTGAGCGTAGTTTTTATGCAAGATTTTCTCAGAATAATATTTGATATTCCAGTCAAATCCAGTTTCTACAAAGGTAAAGGATATTATTTTATTTCAATACTCGTAAGAAATATTATTTTCTTTCATACTACATAGTATGGAAGGGATATTATTTCATTTCATATTCTCTAAATTTGAACTTACTATGGTAAGTATTGCTTCTATAATTCCTGAAATGATTAGAAATTTTGTTTCATCTAATATCATTTCATAGGAATATTGGTCTGAACTTTTTATCAAATTTGGAACTTTTCATGACGGGTACTGTTCACGGGTACTGTTCACAGTTACTGTTCACGAGTACTGTTCACAGTTACTGTTCACGGGTACTGTTCACAAAAGAAAAAAAATATATTTTTTTTCTTCCAAGTTATCTGTTGTGACCCTTATTCTTGAAATTAAATCCATGTTTTGATCTTCATTCTTGAATTTTACTCCACTATAGTTTATTATGGAGTATTATTGAACTTGGATAAACTGAAATACGAATCCCTAATATTTTTCTTTCTGTCTCACTGGATTGGTTCTTTAAAATATTTTTCATCATCCTCAGTCCTAAATGATAATATTACTAAATATCTTTGGCCCCAAGTGCAAAGATGAATGATTAACTGATGAATATCTTTGCCCCGTAGTGCAAAGATGAACAGGTATTGAGATGAACATGACCGACTGGTGATACAAATGAATATCTTTGGCC
This sequence comes from Panax notoginseng, assembly GCA_016801055.1. Lineage (NCBI taxonomy): Eukaryota > Viridiplantae > Streptophyta > Magnoliopsida > Apiales > Araliaceae > Panax > Panax notoginseng. The sequence goes on from CM029019.1 coordinate 80,420,216, forward strand.
TGTAGTGCAAAGATGAATATTTGATTAAAGATGTATATTGATTATTGTTACAGGGATAAAATATTGATAATGGACTTTTAAATCTTAGAAGATAGTAGAATTCATTCTCTACGTGACTCTTCTAATGGATTTATGTTTCCGCTGCATTTGTTGATCTAAAACTTGTTGTCTATTATATTCTATCAAATTTTTTCCTGTTGAAGACTAATGATAATTTGTTGTATATTATCTTAGTCATAATATTCTTTACTGGGCTAGTTGAGCTCACCCTTTTTCTTTTTGTTCTATTTTTCTTCTCAGGAGGTGAGAACATAGCAGGATCGAGTCGGGGTATGGAGTAATAGTTCTAGAAAGATGTTTTAACAGTCCTCACTATTTCTGTAAAATAGTGTTTGAATAATTGTAATGAGGACTTTTTTGAGTGTGAATATTGTCTAGAAGATAATATTTATTTTTAAACTCACAGTATGTATTGTCGTATTTCACACGACATTTGTATTATTGAAGTTGTAGTTTACTTTATGTATCATGTATTTGGCGACTCAGAATGCGTGTTGTATACCTATTTTGGGGGCGTCACATTTGCAATATTTGACTTTTAATCACTGAAGTATTCATCCTCTAGTATGACAATTTTAAATACCCAATATGCCTATAATCCAATCTAACTAGATCGAAAAATAAAAAATAATAAAAGATTATATATATTTAAAGCAAATTAGTTTAAATATAACTTTAACAAATCGTCACAAATTTCATCCAAATTAATTGACTTTTAACGACGAAAAAAAATAGTTCAATTATCTACGTGTACATGCCAGAAAATACTTGGGTCCATATAATTGTATGTGGCTACTAAACAAGTGAATTATATGTTAAAATAATTATAATGTCAAAAAAAATATTTTGATTATTTGGATAATTTTGATTATAACCGAATTTTATTTCTGGTTTTCAAATTCGGTTTTGGATAGGAAAATTCTACTATTTGATTAACCAATTAACCCAATAGTAGAATTTTTTTTTAAAATAATTTTTACTTGCCAACTCATAGAAGAACACACTATTGTTGCACTTAAGCTAAGACGACATCGTTACTCATTAAACACTTAAGCTAAGTTGCAAATCATCTCATCTAAATAACATGTACGTTTACCGCTAGAGACTCTAGCAGCAGTGAATAATTAAATGGAAGGACACTACTTCAATAATTTAAAAAAAATTGGTCAAAATAAGAAAATAAATAATTTTAAAATATATATTTATAAAAAAAATCATATAGAGATGATACTAATTTTTTCTATTTTCATTTTCTTAATAACTTATTTGTCATCTTCAAAATTAATTCTTAGAGGTAGAGACCAACAAATAGAATTAGTGTTGAATTCCAATACCAAACATCCCAAATTCCCAATATTATAAAATAATTACCATGACTAATCATGAGATTTTAAAAATCAATTCCATTTGAATTTCATAATAGATCTACCATCGGGCACATACTCACCAAGAGCCTATCCGTGAATATAATATTTTAAAATGTCTTATAAGTTCAAATATAAGTTAACTTATAATTTATTTTAAATTGTGACTTATAAGTAAAATGTTCGACATTAATTTGACTTATAAGTAAAAAGAAGGTGTTTGATTCATAATGACTTATAAGTTAAAATCAAATGTAAAGATTACTAAAAATAACATTAATAAAAAGAGGGACAAAATAGAATAGGAAAAAATAGACATTACATTTAGTCAAACTAGCTTATTTAAAATGACTTATAAGTCACAAATAATTACTTTTTGTTTACTTGAAACTGAACTTACAAGTCGAAAAATAAGTAGTTGTCAAATACCTTAATAGTGAAAAACAACTTATAAGTTGGTTTGCCCAACTTATAAGTTATTCACGAACATGACCTAAGGAGGTGTTTGACACCGACTTATAAATTGGTCAAACTAACTTATAAGTTATTTGTTACTGTTAAAGTGTTTGGTAATAACTTATTTTTTAACTTATAAGTTGACTTATAAGTCAAAATAAATAACCCACAATTTATACTTATTTAAAAATGACTTATAAGTTGCTCCTAATAAGTTGGTTGAACTAAATATAAAATCCATTTTGGCCTTCTTCTATTTTGTTAAATTATCTCTCTTTCCCTTAACCGCCCCAATCCATCAAATTGGGAACTCCCAAATCATTTGGCTCAGACTTTGATATAGAGAGAGAAGACAGAGAAAATGTTGTGACCAATAGCATGGGGTATATGAGAATAATGGCAGGGACAATTCTCGGGGGAGTTCTTGGCTTCTATGTGATGCATCTCCTTGAAATTAGCTACAATGTTATCTAATTTTATAATTTCAAAATCCCTCCATTTTTTCTGATTATTAAGCATTATTAATACTAATTTCACTGATTTTAGTGTTTCTAATTATTTTCAGGCAAAGTGGAATGAGAGATTGAGGAAATATGAAGAAGAATTGAGCAAGAAAGAAATTTCTGATGAGTTTCAGCAAGAATCAATCTAGTATTTCACTATTTCTATCCCCAAACACTCCTTTTCTCTTTTTGTTTTGGGTTTTCTTTTTATTTTTCATTGTGTTTTGTTTTGAGTTAATTAGGATTTTCTAGGGGTTTGTTTGTTTGCAACTTGTTAATTGTAAGACCCCAACTTATTAATGAATAAAATTAAATTTTCTCTAAATATTATTGTGAATAATAAGGTGTTAATTTGATATAATACTTTGGTTATGGGTGAAATGTACAAATTTTGTAAAATAAACAAGTGGTTATAAAATATTCATTTTGTCGGGGAATATTCGTTTGGTCGTGGAATATTCTTTCTGTCGGGAAATATTCGTACGACAACGCAGCTATTTGTGGGCCCCAAAACGAAAAATAATTGGATGAAGATAACGACAAAAATTGAGTTTTTATAAATAACGGCGTAGTTGTTACCGTTAACACTGTTGGAACACTGTTGGAATACCCGGTGGTTAAAATACAGTAATATGCGTGGTTGCACAATAGCACACGGATTGCACAGTATTTATGAATTATTGATTCTTACGAAAGAAGGCACTACTCAATAATTATTACAGTAGTTACTGTTCAATATTTTATTTTATTGATTCAATAATTGCTGCATTGATATTTTATATTATTGTTGTTCAATAATTGTTACTGCACATTATTTTCCATTATCAGATCAATAATTCATATTATTTGAATAATATTATTAGATAACATTATTGGCAATGTCTAGAAAGTTCTGTCTAAGAAGAGGTTTGGTCATCTAATTGCGCGCCAGTAAGGAGAAATCCTTATTGGAAAGCCCCCTCTTTCCTGAGAACGGCCTAGTTGTCATAAATGTGATTCTGTAATATTAATTGTGAATAATTAATTATTGATTCATATGATAAGGAAATATTTATTTTATGTTAATATAAATGTTGGATATATTTTGTGGTTAAAAATGAAGGAGTTAATGTTGAGGTGTTTTATCAGTATTTTTGTCAGAATGGAGGTATTAAAAATCAATCATGGTTTTTGAGATATATTTCGGGGGTTATAATTTTTAATCCGACCGTTGGATCGTTGTGATTTTTGGATATGTTATACATATATAAGTTAAGTATACGTCCACACATTTTGAACCGTTAAAAATGAACGTATGATTTGTTATGAATTATAAGAGATGACTGGTTTAAAAATTGTTGAAGTTTCGGAATTTATCATTTTGGTGGAAAATTCTAGAATTGGTGGGCCCCACTTTTGGTTGGTGAGAAATATGCTAAAAATTTTATTCAAATGTGGTGAGTGAGAATAGTAGCAGGTAAAGCCATCAGGTTGCAGGTCAAGTCTACTTCGGCGTGCTAACATTTTCCTATAAATAGAGGGCTAAGTTAGAATTGAAAATCACACCAGAATTCATAAGTTTTTCCTCTTTCTCTCTCTAGATTATTGAGTGTATTTTGTGAGTATTTAGATACTTTGAGAGTTGTTATTCAGCACAAGTTTTATTCAGCCTCATATCCGATATTCAGTCAGATGTACGGTTATTTTGAGGTAAGGGATATTATTTTCTTCTTAAATGATATTATTTTTTTCAATATTATTATGCTGAAATATTGATATAAACTTTTTATCAAATTTGGAATTTTTTGTGTCGAGATTACTATTCACGTATACGGCACTATTCGCGAATACGGCACTATTCACCGAAAAATAAAAAAGATTTCTTTTTGTCCAAGATGTCTATTATGGTTACTATCTTTGATTGTATCCATGTTTTGATCTTTATTTTTGAATTTTCCTTCATAATTGGTTATTATGGAGTATTATTGCACTTGGATAAACTATAATACGAATTGTAAGACCCCATCTTATTAATGAATAAAATCAAATTTTCTCTAAATATTATTGTGAATAATAAGGGGTTAATTTGATATAATACTTTGATTATGGGTAAAAAGTACAAATTTTGTAAAATAAGCAAGTGGTTATAAAATATTCATTTTGTCAGGGAATATTCGTTTGGTCGTGGAATATTCTTGCTGTCGGGGAATATTCGTACGACGACGCAGCCTTGTGTGGGCCCCATAACGGAAAGTGATTGGATGAAAAAAACGACAAGTATAAGTTATTTATAAATAACTGCGTAGTTATTACCGTTAATACTGTTGGAATACCCGGTGGTTAAAATACAGTAGCACACGGTATTGCACCAATTATTAATTCTTACGAAGAAGGCACTACTCAATAATTGTTACAGTAGTTATTGTTCAATATTTTATTTTATTGATTCAATAATTGCTGCATTGATATTTTATATTATTGTTATTTCAATAATTGTTGCTGCATAGTATTTTCCATTATCAGATCAATAATTCATATTATTAGATAACATTATTGGCAATGTCTAGAAAGTTCTGTCTAAGGAGAGGTTTGGTCATCTAATTGCGCGCCAGTAAGGAGAAATCCTTATTGGAAAGCCCCCTCTTTCCTGGGAACGGCCTGGTTGTCATAAATGTGATTCTGTAATATTATTTGTGAATAATTAATTATTGATTCATATGATAAGGAAATATTTATTTTATGTGGATATAAATGAGAGATATATTTTTGTGGTTAAAAATGAAGAAGTTATGTTGAGGTTTTTATCAGTATTTTTGTCGGAATGGAGGTATTAAAAATCAGGGTTTTTGAGATATTTTGCGGGGGTTATAATTTTTAATCCGACCGTTGGATCGTGGTAATTTTTGGATATGTTATACATATATAAGTTGAGTATATGTCCACAAATTTTGAACCGTTAAAAATGAATGTATGATTTATTATGAATTTTACGAGATGACTGGTTCAGAAATTGTTGAATTTTCGGAGTTAATCATTTTGGTGGAAAATTCTAGAATTGGTGGGCCCCACTCTTGGTTGGTGAAAAAATGTGCTGAAATTTTTATTCAAATGTGGTGGGTGGGAATAGTAGCAGGTAAAGCCATCAGGTTGCAGGTTAAGTCTGCTTCGGCGTGCTAACATTTTCCTATAAATAGAGGGCTAAGTTAGAATTGAAAATCACACCAGAAACAAGTTTTCTCTCTTTCTCTCTCTAGATTATTGAGTGTATTTTGTGAGTATTTAGATACTTTGAGAGTTTCTATTCATCAGAGCAAGTTTCTTTCAGCCTTATACCGGTATTCCGACCAGAAGTACTGATATTTTGAGGTAAGGGATATTATTTTCTTCTTAAATGATATTATTTTCTTCAATATCATTATGCTGAAATATTGATATGAGTTTTTATCAAATTTAGAACTTTTTGTGTCGGAGTTACTATTCATGTATACGTTACTATTCACGTATACGGCACTATTCACGAATACGGCACTATTCACCGAAAAATAAAATTTTTCCTTTTTGTCCAAGATGTCAATTATGGTTACTATCTTTGATTGTATCCATGTTTTGATCTTTATTTTTGAATTCTGCTTCACAATTGATTATTATGAAGTATTATTGATCTTGGATAAACTGTTATACGAATCCCTAATATTTGTCCTTCTGTCTCACTGGATTCGTTCTCTTTAAGATATTTTTCATCATCCTCAGTCCTAAATGATGATATTACTGAATATCTTTGGCCTGTAGTGCAAAGATGTATGATTACTTGATGAATATCTTTGGCCTGTAGTGCAAAGATGAACAGGTGTTGAGATGAACATGACTGACAGGTGATACAAATGAATATCTTTGGCCTGTAGTGCAAAGATGAATATTTGGATAAAGATGATTATTAATTGATGTTACAGGGATAAAATATTGATGATGGACTTTTAAATCTTAGAAGATAGTAGAATTCTTTCTCTACTTGACTCTTCTAATGGTTTGTTGTTTCCGCTGCAGTTGTTGATCTAAAACTTGTTGTCGATTATATTCTATCAGATTTTTCCCTGTTGAAGACTAACGATAATTTGTTGTATATTATCTTAGTCATAATATTCTTTACTGGGCTAGTTGAGCTCACCCTTTTCCTTTTTGTTCCATTTTTCTTCTCAGGAGGTGAGAACATAGCAGGATCTAGTCGGGGTATGGAGTGATGGTTCTAGAAAGATGTTTTAGCAGTCCTCACTATTTCTGTAAAATAGTGTTTGAATAATTGTAATGAGGATTTATTTGAGTGTGGATATTGTCCAGAAGACAATATTTGCACGACAATTGTATTATTGAAGTTGTAGTTTGCTTTCTGTACCATGTATTTGGCGACTCAGAATGGGTGTTGTATACCTATTTTGGGGGCGTCACAGTTGGTATCAGAGCTTAGGGATATGATCCCTGGCTGAGATGTGAGACAAGAACTAGGAGGGGAGAGACAGGGAATTCCTTCACTAGTATGACCTGACTAAGTTTATTTGGTGTTTATTTGGTCGGTCAGAGTATAGGGATAATATATGACATGACTATTAACCCTTGTTTTATGGCAGTATTTAAGAATGACAGCTGAGAACGTTAATAATGGAGTAAATCAGACCGTGGAGACACCTTTGATCACGACCCAGGGGAACGTGCAACAGGAAGGCAATATTCCTCCTGTAAACAACGTTACCGAGCAAACGATGAATGATGGAATGTTTAGGAGCTTTTTGCAGTTCATGCAAAATCAGACGAGGGAGACTCGTGTGCAGAATACGGGTGGAAATGATAACAACGCGCGGTTTGTCACAGCTAAGCAGTTCAAAGAATTGGGACCACCAGAATTTAAGGGAAAGCCGGATCCGATCATGGCGGAAACGTGGGTCAAGCAAATTACCAAGATATTCGATGTCTTGGGATGCACGGAGGAACAGAAGGTTCCATTCGCCACCTTTATGTTCCGCGGTGAGGCAGACTACTGGTGGGAGTCTGTGAAGCGTACCCAGCCTGACGCACTCAACATGTCCTGGGAAACATTTCAAAAACTGTTCAATGACAAGTACTTTCCTGAAAGTATTCGTTATATGAAGGAGGTGGAGTTTATCAGACTGGAACAAAATAACATGACGGTGTCCCAGTACGAGGCGAAGTTTGCAGAGTTATCCAGGTTTGCACCTCATTTGGTCGAAAATGAGGAACGAATGACAAGGATGTTTCTGAGAGGTCTAAAACCCGAGATTCGGCAATATCTTATCTCTCATAAATTTTTTTTATATTCAGATGTTGTAAACAGGGCTCAATTATTAGAGCGAGATAATGAGTATGTGCAACCGAGGGACCACAACCAGGGTCATACCGGTGGCGGCAGTCATCGAAGCAATGAAAATCAGCAGGGAGGAAAATATTCGGACAAAAGCGGTAACCACTCTGGTGGTAATCGTGGTCGTGATAATAAAAGGAGCGAGTCGGGAGGAGATTTCAAGAAGAGAAGGTATAACAATGATAACGTGAAGACGTCAGCACAAACATCAACTGTTTCTAGGGGAGGAGAACGACCACCGGTCGTATGTTACAAATGTGGGAAAGAGGGACATATCAGCCCAAACTGCCCATAACAATCCAAGGTATGTTATAACTGTGGAAAGGAGGGTCATATAGCTCGAGAGTGTTTTGTAGCAAAACCAAGTTCAGCGGGGATGGTGACTCCAAAAGCTGTCCCGGATAAGTCAAAATCAGCGGTTCCTGGAAGAGCGTTTGTTGTGACTGCCCAAAACGCGAGGAACCCGAATGAAGGTATAACGGGTTAGTTAATTATAAATTTTTGCGAAGTTTATACCTTACTAGATACCGGTTCTACCCATTCTTTTATCTCTCCTGCTTGTGCTCAACGTTTAAACTTGACTCCGGAGAAATTAGACTTTGACATATCTGTGGAGACTCCGTTAGGAGAAACTTTCATTACATCTACAGTTTATAAATCTTGCTTAATCTAAGTTGGCACATCACATTACCTGTTGAACTTATCTCTTTAAAGATACTTGCTTTTTATGTGATTTTAGGAATTGATTGGTTAACTACTCATCATGCCAAAATTGATTGTTTTCTTAAGGTTGTTAGTTTTCATATTCCTAACCAACCTGTTATGCGAATTCAAGCAACCAAACCACTAAAATCAATCGCTGTCATACCAAGTCATAAAGCCATTCGTTTATTGAAAAACGGATGTCAAGCTTTCTTAGCCTATGTCATGGACTTGAACAAAAATACGTCAAATTTGAATGATATTTCTGTTGTTAGTGAATTTCTTGACGTATTTCCTGAAGAATTTTCTGTCCTAACCCAGAGCGTGATATTGAATTTTTGTATTGATCTTCAACCCGATACAAAACCCATTTCTAAAATCTCATATTGAATAGCTCCTATTGAACTTCAGGAGTTAAAAATCCAACTATAGAAGTTGGTACCCGAGCCTCTATCTGCTGACTTCCTTTGTGGAATGCACCAAAGCCAGACTCTCCATAAGGGACTCTATATTTGTGTGGTGGTAAAATAATAGATGCCATTGTGACGTGCTATCCAAAATTGGGATATGAATCACAATTGAGAGCAACCGAAGTCGGTGACCAAAGTACGTAGCTTTCTGGGCTTAGCTGGTTATTATCGGAGATTTGTGGAAGGATTTTCTCGAATCGCTACTCCGTTAACTCAGCTGACTCGAAAAGATACAAAATTCGTATGGAGTGAGGAATGCGAGAAGAGTTTCCAAGAACTCAAGAGGAGACTCATTTCGGCACCTGTTCTGACAATACCATCTGGTTCGGATGGATTTGTTATCTACAGCGATGCTTCAGGCAAAGGGTTAGGATGTGTTCTCATGCAACATGGGAAAGTCATAGCCTATGCCTCGCTACAACTCAAAGAATATGAGAGGAATTATCCTACTCATGATTTGGGGTTGGCAGCAGTCGTTTTTGCGTTGAAGATCTGGAGACACTACCTGTATGGGGAGAAAGTGGAGATCTATACAGATCATAAAAGCCTCAAATATTTCTTCACCCAAAAGGAACTCAACATGCGGCAGCGACGTTGGCTCGAGCTGTTGAAAGATTACGATCATACCATCCAATATCATCCTGGAAAAGCAAACGTAGTAGCTGACGCATTGAGTAGAAGATCATATGCGGGTACGAGTGCAATGTTGTTAACACAAAGGCCCATTTTATATGACTTGCAAAGGATGGAGATAGAGATGAAGGCTCTAAGTACCCACATGATGATATCAAATATACGAGTAGAACCGACTTTAATCGATAAAGTTAAAGCTGCTCAAGCTACGGACATGGAGCTGATGCGTATGAAGAAGAAAGTGCAAGAAGGTGCTATTCCAGAAGCAAGAATCGATGAAGAAGGAATACTTCGAGTCAACTCCAGACTTTGTGTTCCTAACGATTTTGACTTGAAGCATAGAATAATGATGGAGGCACACAACACACCGTTTGCAATCCATCCTGGGAGTACCAAAATGTATCACGATCTTCGACATACATTTTGGTGGAGCAATATGAAAAGAGAGATCGCGGAGTTTATCTCGAGGTGTTTAACTTGTCAACGTGTAAAGGCGGAGCATCAAGTGCCAAAGGGTCCATTGCAACCACTTGAGATCCCGAAATGGAAGTGGGAACACATTACTATGAATTTTGTTACGGGTCTTCCCAAGGTTTCTCAAGGCATAGATGCGATTTGGGTTATTGTTGATAGATTAACCAAGTCCGCTCATTTCTTGCCGATACGTGAGACTTATTCCCTTGAACGTCTTGCTAGTATGTACGTGAACGAGATTGTGAGATTGCATGGCATGCCAGTATCCATAGTTTCGGATCGTGACCCAAGATTCACTTCACGATTTTGGGTTAGCTTGCAGAAAGCTATGGGCACGGATTTACGATTCAGTTCGGCATACCATCCTCAAACGGACGGACAATCAGAGAGGACTATTCAAACTCTTGAAGATCTATTAAGACTTTGTGTCCTAGATCTCAAAGGGAGTTGGGATAAGTACCTACCATTGGTGGAATTCTCCTACAACAACAGTTATCAGGCGAGCATAGGTGTGGCTCCATTTGAGGCGTTGTATGGAAGAAAATGTCGTTCTCCAGTATGCTGGGACGAGGTGGGTGAAGCAACATTGTTGGGACCAGAGTTGGTACGCATTACTACAGAGAAGATCCAAACGATTCGACAACGTATACAAACGGCACAGGATCGACAAAAGAGTTATGCGGATCTTCATCGGAAGGACGTGGAATTTAATATTGGGGATCATGTATTGTTACGTGTTGCACCATGGAAGGGAGTTACAAGATTTGGGAAGAGAGGAAAGCTCAATCCAAGATTTGTTGGTCCATTTGAGATTCTTGAGCGAATAGGAAATGTGGCATATAGACTCGCATTACCTCCAAGCATGTCTCGTGTTCATAATATTTTTCACATATCTATGCTTCGTAAATATGTTAAAGACCCGAACCACATTATTGAGTTAGAACCAGACGAGATAGCTGAAGATTTAACGTACGAGGAGGTACCTGTTAAGATCTTGGATAGGAAAGAGCATGTCCTACGCACAAAGGTTATACCACAAGTTAAGGTTTTGTGGAGAAACCATGCTATTGAAGAAATGACCTGGGAGTTGGAATCAGAAATGAAAGCGAGGTATCCTCACCTTTTTGAAACATCAGGTACGTACGTCAATTTCGAGGACGAAATTTCATAAGGAGGGGAGGTTGTAAGACCCCAACTTATTAATGAATAAAATCAAATTTTCTCTAAATATTATTGTGAATAATAAGGGGTTAATTTGATATAATACTTTGGTTATGGGTGAAATGTGCAAATTTTGCAAAATAAGCAAGTGGTTATAAAATATTCATTTTGTCGGGAAATATTCGTTTGGTCGTGGAATATTCTTGCTGTCGGGGAATATTCGTACGACGGCGCAGCCTTGTGTGGGCCCCATAACGAAAAGCGATTGGATGAAGAAAACGACAAGTATAAGTTATTTATAAATAACGGCGTAGTTGTTACCGTTAATACTGTTGGAATACCCGGTGGTTAAAATACAGTAGCACACGGTATTGCACCAATTATTAATTCTTACGTAAGAAGGCACTACTCAATAATTGTTACAGTAGTTATTGTTCAATATTTTATTTTATTGATTCAATAATTGCTGCATTGATATTTTATATTATTGTTGTTTCAATAATTGTTGTTGCACAGTATTTTCCATTATCAGATCAATAATTCATATTATTTGAATAATATTATTAGATAACATTATTGGCAATGTCTAGAAAGTTCTGTCTAAGGAGAGGTTTGGTCATCTAATTGCGCGCCAGTAAGGAGAAATCCTTATTGGAAAGCCCCCTTTTTCCTGGGAACGGCCTGGTTGTCATAAATGTGATTCTGTAATATTATTTGTGAATAATTAATTATTGATTCATATGATAAGGAAATATTTATTTTATGTAGATATAAATGAGAGATATATTTTTGTGGTTAAAAATGAAGGAGTTATGTTGAGGTTTTTATCAGTATTTTTGTCGGAATGGAGGTATTAAAAATTAGGGTTTTTGAGATATTTTGCGGGGGTTATAATTTTTAATCCGACCGTTGGATCGTGGTAATTTTTGGATATGTTATACATATATAAGTTGAGTATATGTCCACAAATTTTGAACCGTTAAAAATGAACGTATGATTTATTATGAATTTTACGAGATGACTGGTTCAGAAATTGTTGAATTTTCGGAGTTAATCATTTTGGTGGAAAATTCTAGAATTGGTGGGCCCCACTCTTGGTTGGTGAAGAAATGTGCTGAGATTTTTATTCAAATGTGGTGGGTGGGAATAGTAGCAGGTAAAGCCATCAGGTTGCAGGTTAAGTCTGCTTCGGCGTGCTAACATTTTCCTATAAATAGAGGGCTAAGTTAGAATTGAAAATCACACCAGAAACAAGTTTTCTCTCTTTCTCTCTCTAGATTATTGAGTGTATTTTGTGAGTATTTAGATACTTTGAGAGTTTCTATTCATCAGAGCAAGTTTCTTTCAGCCTTATACCGGTATTCCGACCAGAAGTACTGATATTTTGAGGTAAGGGATATTATTTCCTTCTTAAATGATATTATTTTCTTCAATATCATTATGCTGAAATATTGATATGAGCTTTTTATCAAATTTAGAACTTTTTATGTCGGAGTTACTATTCACGTATACATTACTATTCACGAATACGGCACTATTCACCGAAAAATAAAATTTTCTCTTTTTGTCCAAGATGTCTATTATGGTTACTATCTTTGATTGTATCCATGTTTTGATCTTTATTTTTGAATTCTGCTTCACAATTGATTATTATGAAGTATTATTGATCTTGGATAAACTGTTATACGAATCCCTAATATTTGTCCTTCTGTCTCACTGGATTCGTTCTCTTTAAGATATTTTTTATCATCCTCAGTCCTAAATGATGATATTACTGAATATCTTTGGCCTGTAGTGCAAAAATGTATGATTACTTGATGAATATCTTTGGCCTGTAGTGCAAAGATGAACAGGTGTTGAGATGAACATGATTGACAGGTGATACAAATGAATATCTTTGGCATGTAGTGCAAAGATGAATATTTGGATAAAGATGATTATTAATTGATGTTACAGGGATAAAATATTGATGATGGACTTTTAAATCTTAGAAGATAGTAGAATTCTTTCTCTACTTGACTCTTCTAATGGTTTGCTGTTTCCGCTGCAGTTGTTGATCTAAAACTTGTTGTCGATTATATTCTATCAGATTTTTTCCTGTTGAAGACTAACGATAATTTGTTGTATATTATCTTAGTCATAATATTCTTTAATGGGCTAGTTGAGCTCACCCTTTTCCTTTTTGTTCTATTTTTCTTCTCAGGAGGTGAGAACATAGCAGGATCTAGTCGGGGTATGGAGTGATGGTTCTAGAAAGATGTTTTAGCAGTCCTCACTATTTCTGTAAAATAGTGTTTGAATAATTGTAATGAGGACTTATTTGAGTGTTGATATTGTCCAGAAGACAATATTTGTATTTAAACTCACAGTATGTGTTGTCGTATTTTGCACGACAATTGTATTATTGAAGTTGTAGTTTGCTTTCTGTACCATGTATTTGGCGACTCAGAATAGGTTGGATGGAATGGACCTATTTTGGGGGCGTCACAAAAGCCAGCTCTTTACTGCCTGAAAATCGGAGGTCACGTTGCGGCGCGAGGATTATAACATAGGGTGGCACTACCGCGCCATGTCAGCACCAAAAACACCGGAGGTCGCGCTACAGCGCAAGTTCATGAAGGAACTGTGGTGCTGCAGCGCCATGCTGACGTCATCGTTGACCAAGTTGGGGCGCTGCAGTGCCAGGTTTAAGCCTGGCATTGGCACTGCAGCGCCAGTGTAGGGAAATTAACCGTTTTGCCCCCTGAAAGCTAGAAAAGACATATTAAGCCCTGCAACGCATCGGTTAAGCAAAATAATACTATAATCATATAAAAGCTATATAAAACTATGAAGATCAAGCAACTATTTAAGCAATAAAGGATCCAATTTGTGGGTACAAATCCCACTCATCAACACTTAGCAGTTGTATAAATTAAGTTTGTATTTGTATTCTGTACCATGTATTTGACGACTTAGAATGGGTGATGTATACCTATTTTGGGGGCGTCACAATCTAAAACTTATTGTCTATTGTATTCTATCAGATTTTTCCCTGTTAAGGACTAAGGATAATTTGTTCTACAGTATCTTAGTCATAATATTCTTTACTAGGCTAGTTGAGCTCACCCTTTTTCCTTTTGGTTCCATTGTTCTTCTCAGAAGGCGAGAATGTAGTTGGAACTAGTTGGGGAGTGGAGTGTTGGTCCAAGTTAGTCATTATAGTAGTCCTCACTATTTTGTAAAATAGTGTGACAATAATTGTAATGAGGACTTTATTTGAGTTTGGGTATTGTCTACACGATAATATTTGTATTGAAACTCACAAGGTATGTTTTTTCGTATTTTATACGATAATTAATAGTTGTATAACATAAGTAGTATTTAGATTCTGTATCATGTATTTGGCAACTCAGAATGGGTCGTGTGGACCTATTTTGAGGCCGACACAGTTGATATCAGAGCTTAGAGATATTATCTCTGGTGGAGATATGAGGTTAGAACTAGGAGAGGAGAGACGATTAATATCCTTCGCTAGTGTGTGTCCTACCTAAGTTGAATTTTCTTAATAAGTTGACAAATTGTGATATGCCAATTAACCTTTGTTTTGAAGCTATATTCTGGAATTATATATGAAATCCAAGATATGAGCAATGGAGAAATCATGATACATAGGAAATGACCGAGAAGATAGAATCTAAAATGAAAGTAAGGTATTCTCACATTTTCGAACTACCAAGTACGTAAATTTCGGGGACGAAATTTCATAAGGAAAGGAGATTGTAAGGCCCCGAATTTTATGAAATAAAAGTATTCAATTTTTTGTATAATTATTATTCTATTCAGTAAATAGTTAAATTGATAAAAGGTTAAAATTAAGGGTGATATGTGCAAATTTTACAAAGTAAGCAAGTTGTCATAAAATATTTATTGTGTCGGGAAATATTCGTTTGGTCGGAGAATATTCGTACGACGATGCAATCATTGGTGGACCCCACAACGGAATAACTATCAGATATAAAAAGCGACAAAAATAACTTTTTTATAAAAATAGCGGCAAAACTTTTACCGTTAAACTGTTGAAATTTCCAGTGATAAAAGTACAATAATACGCATTGTTACACAGTAGCACACGGTATTGCACAGTATCTCTGATTATTGATGCTTACGTAAGAAGTCACTCAGTTCATTTAATAATTGCCACAGTAGTTGCTTTATAGCATCTCATATTATTGATTCAATTATTGTCACAGTATCATCTGCACAATATTTTATATTATTAAATCAATAATTGAGACGACACATTTATTCATATTATTATTTGCATTATTGATAATGTCTAGAAAGTTCTATCGAGGAAAGGGGTTAGGTTATTTAATTATGCGCCAATAAGGAGAAATCCTTATTGGAAAGCTCCCTCTTTCTTGGGAACGATCTGGTCGTCAATATTGTGAGTTATAATATTAATGATGAATAATTGTTAAAAGGTTAAAAATGTGTTTATTGAAGATAAGTGATTTGTGGTAAATATTTATTCACTTTTTGATATAAATAGAGGGGTTCGTCATGAGGCGTTTGTTGTAAGTTTGACTTATAATTCCATGGGGAGATGTACTAATTTTTCAGATCGTCGGTTGTGGTTTTAATAGTAAATCAATATGGACCGTCGATTGTGGTTTTAATAGTAAATCAATATGGACCGTCGGTTGTGATTTTAATAGTAAATCAATATGGACCGTCTATTTTAATAGTAAATCAATCTGGACCTTCCGTGAATCAGTTACTATTTAGTCCATTCTCATATAAATAGAAGCTTATTTCTTCTTTCATTCTCACCAATTCATAAGAGAAACTATAGAGAGAAAGAAGAAGAAGAGTATTTTGCTACTTCACTATTGCAGTATCCAATCTCCTACTAAGGTAAGGGATATTATTTTTCGTATTCATTCTTTATTAATCTGCGAGAGTAACATGTCTACGCGGATTACCGCATGCATGGTGAATAACCCTTCGTATTCATTCTTTAATCTGTGGAAATAATCTGTCTACGCGGATTACCGCATGCATGGTGAATAATCCTTCGTACTCATTCTTTATTTATGAAAAAGATCTGTCTACGCGGATTACCGCATGACGGGTGAAAATTCATTTACAGTTTCGTACATTATTTCTTTCCATATTCCTAAATCTAAACTTACTATGGTAAGTATTGCTTCTATAATTCTTGAAATTAGTAGAATATCATTGAGTTTTGCGCTTCATCTAGTATCGTTTCATTGTAATATTGGTCTGAAATTTCTTATTAAATTTTAATATTTTCATTTGGGGTACTATTCACCGGGTGCTATTCACTCGAGTACTATTCACGGGGTACTATTCACTCGGGTACTATTTATTCGGGGTACTTTGCATGACGGGGTACTATTCATTTGGTACTATTCACTCGGGTACTATTTATTCGGGGTACTTTGCATGACGGGGTACTATTTATTTAGTACTATTCATTCGGGATACTTTGCATGACGGGGTACTATTCATTCGGATACTATTAATGACAAAATTAATTTCTTTTCTGCCCAAATTATTTTTGATACATGAATATCATTCTTGAATTTTACTCCACAATTAATTATCATGTTCACAATTTGGACATTCTTGAACTCTGGATAAATTGAATTATAAATATCTAATATTTATCCTTGATCTCACTTGATTGATTCCTTATATCATTGTCATCATCCTCATGCTTATATTGTGGTAAAAGTCATCTTTGGCCCGTAGTGCATAGATGGACTGTTGATTGGTATGATTATGACCAGGAATTATATATTGGTACAATCATGACCTGTAATGTTACAAACAAATGATGTGGTGAAAGTCCTCTTTGGCCCTTAGTGCATAGATGGACAGTTTTTTGGCATGATCATGACCACTGGTGATACTAACGAATATCCTTGGCCCGTAGTGCATAGATAATTCGTTGATGTGAAATGTTTATTGATTGGTATTACAGGGATAAAATATTGATAATGGATTTTAAATCATAGAAGATAGTAAACATTATTCTCTACTTAACTCTTCTAATGGATTGTTGTTTCCACTGCAGTTGTTGATTTAAAACTTGTTGTCTATTGTATTCTATCAGATTTTTTCCTGTTGAGGACTAAGGATAATTTGTTCTACATTATCTTAGTCATAATATTCTTTACTGGGCTAGTTGAGCTCACCCTTTCCCTTTTGGTTCCATTGTTATTCTTAGGATGCGAGAATGTAGCTGGGACTAGTCGGGGAGTGGAGTAATGGTCCAAATTGGTTATTATAGTAGTCCTCACTATTTTATAAAATTATGTGACAATAATTGTAATAAGGCCTTTATTTGAGTTTGGATATTGTCTACACGATAATATTTGTATTGAAACTCACAGCGTATGTTTTGTCGTATTTTGCACGACAATTAATAGTTTTATAAATGAAGTTGTATTTGGATTCTGTACCATGTATTTGGCGACTCAGAATGGGTCGTGTGGACCTATTTTGGGGGCGTCACATACAGCGTGTAATTAATTAGTTTTGTCCATAAAAAATTAACGTCCTTTTAATTTTTTTTAACGGAATGACCTAATTTCAAATTAATAATTAGTTTACTAGGTTAACTTGAAAAATTAAAAGTTCAATGATGTAATTAGTAAAACGTGCGAATTATAGTAGGTAATTCATTAGTTTTGCCCTTACATAATTTTTATATGGTTTTTTTTATTTTTTTATTATTTTTCATCACAATTGTTAAGTTTTGTTATTCTAGACGTTAGGTTGCTTTAATGGGTTATTAATACTCTGTCAATAAATCCATGCTAAGGGTTAGTTATTAATTGAATTAGTCTTACCGCGTTTTTAGGATCTATAAAATGTGGTTATTATTTTTCTTATTTTTCAAGTGTTGCCCTATAAGGCTATAAGATAGCTAAGTTTGTTCTTCAATCAAATAACAGAGGTTTCTCCCAAACTTCTTTATCTTTTCATAAATTCTCTAGTTCCTAACATTTGGTGTCAGAGTCACGTCACAGGGCCTGGTTAAAATTAGAAGCAACAGTCTTCTACGTGTGTAGTGATTGAAGTACGATGACAGAAAATTCTTTTATGTAACCAACAATTTCGAAATTTGATGGGCATTATGATCATTGAGTGATGCTCATGGAAAACTTCTTGAGTTCGAAGGAATAATGGGGCTTGGTGGAGAATGGAATTCTTGCAGCAGCAGAAGATCTCACAGATGCTGAGAGGAAGAACATTTAAGATTAGAAGTTGAAAGATTTCAAAGCAAAGAACTATCTATTTCAAGCAATAGATCGTTCGGTCCCGGAGATAAGCCTCAACAAGTATACATTAAAGAACATATACGATTCTTTGAAGCAGAAGTATCAAGGTACAACATAAGTAAAGCGTGCTCACTTGCAAGCTCTCCGGAAGGAGTTTGAAATTCTTCACATAAAGATAGGAGAATCTGTGAATGAGTATTTTGCTCGGACCCTTACTATAGTCAACAAGATGAAAGCAAATGGTTAAATGGTGAAGACAAGGGAGATGTTGTTGTAGTTGAAAATATTTTTGAGATCCATGACTCAAAAATTTGATTATATTGTGTGTTCCATTAAGGAGTTTAAGGATATAGACACCTTAACTATTGATGAGTTGCAAAGTAGTCTGGTTGTGCATGAACAACGCATGAGTTCTCATGATGAAGAAGAACACATTTTAAAGATTACTTATGAAGATCAATCTGGAAGAAGGGGTCAAGGCCATGGAAGTTTTAGAGAAAGAGGAAGGAGATGAGGCAAACAAAGCTTCAACAAACAATGGAGTGCTATTACTGTCACAAGCTTGGGCATTTTAAAGGGGAATTTCCAAGAAATGAGAAGGAAGCCAACTATGCTCAGACTCAAGAAGAGATGTTATTGATGTCTTATGTTAATCCGAATAAGGCCAATGTAGAAGATATGTGGTTCCTTGACTTAGGATGTAGCAATCATATGTGCGGAAAGAAGGAATTCTTCTCTGCTTTTGATAGAAGTTTCAAAGATTCTGTAAAGCTCGGCAACAACTCAAGTATAGTTGTAATGGGAAAGGACAATGTACAGCTACAAGTTAATGGAAGAATACAGATTATCACAGAAGTATTTTATGTGTCGTAGCTGAAGAATAATTTACTAAATATTGGACAATTGCAAGGAAGGAGGTTTACTATTTTGTTTCAAGGCAAAAAGTGTAAAGTGCTTCATCTTAAGAAAGGTTTAATAATGGAGACGAAGATGGCTTCAAATCGAATGTTCATACTGCATGTTATATCTCAGTCTATAGCATCAACTTGTTTTAACACAATCACAAAAGATATGGTGTAACTTTGCCATTATAGATGTGGACACTTGAGCTTTAAGGGCTTAAAGACTCTTCAACAAAAGAAGATGGTGAATGGCTTACCACAGTTTCAGTCTCCCTCAAGGCTATGTAAGGCTTGTTTGGTAGGAAAGAAACAAAGGTTCTCATTTCCAAGGAAAAGCACTTGGAGAGCTTCACAAATTCTTCAATTAGTGCATGCTGATATTTGTGGACCAATCAAGCCCATCTAAAATGGCAAGAAGAGGAATTTAATTACTTTCACTAATGATTTTAGTAGAAAGATATGGGCTTATTTTTTGGTAGAGAAATCAGAAGCCTTAGCTGTTTATAAGAGTTTTAAGATACATGTTGAGAAAGAGACAAACTCGTTCATTAGATTGTTACGTATTGATCGAGGAGGATAGTTTACTGTTAGAATTTGAGCCTAATTTATAGTGGGTTTCATTAATAATTTGAAATAAATCTACATATCAATGTGTTCTACTCCATGAGTAGATTAAAATTAAGTATTTGGAAGCTCAAATTCATGGGATAATGAATAAGAAATTAACTCCCAAAGATCATCCTTGGAAATGATAATAAATACTTGTGGGAAGCTAAGTTCCACATCGGTTAAGAACTAAAGTATTAATGGGTTTATATACAATAAAGTTTCTCTGGGGTTTGGACCTCAAGAGGCACCCCACTTTTGTGGAAGAGAGAAAACCTAGCCAAGGCTTGGTTTGAACCCATACGCGCGCTCCGCCGTCGTCGAACGACCGGCCGGAACAGGTTGGGTCGGGCTCGTGGTTCGTGGGTCTGGGTCATTTTATTTTATTTAGTTTTATTATCAAAATTGTGTCGTTTTGAGAAACGTTATTTATTATCAAAACTAGGTCGTTTTGAGAAACGTTATCTGCCCGAATAGAAGCACTAATACTTTGTCATTTTTGGAAGCTTTATCTGCCTTAACAGAAGCGCCCGTTCTAATAGGCCCAAAACTACGTCGTTTTTTGGTCTAAATGGACGCGCCCATTCTGTAAAGACCTAAAACTACGTCATTTTTGCCGATGGATGTCACACCATACCTTTTCAAAGGGACATAACAAATCTGAAGGGTCATTAAGTTCACCCTATAAATACATGGCAAATGTTAGCCTTTTCATTCATTTAATTCAGCATAACATCAAACATTTGTAGTC
The DNA here is from genome assembly GCA_016801055.1 of Panax notoginseng. Lineage (NCBI taxonomy): Eukaryota > Viridiplantae > Streptophyta > Magnoliopsida > Apiales > Araliaceae > Panax > Panax notoginseng. Next base: position 80,440,943 of record CM029019.1, read on the forward strand.
TTCATTATTCATAGTTTATTTGAGAGAGAAGTTCATATCATTTTCTTTGGTTCGTTGTTTCTACTATTTGTAGTGTTGCTATAGCATATGTTATCATTGTATCCTAGGAGACAAGTGTTATCAACTCTAAGCACTATAAGGAGGGCATAATTGTCTTAAGAACATAGTACCAAGTACTAGCCTTGACAAATTTACTTATGCAGTTTGGCTTACTTGAGATAAGTTTATATATATATATATATATATATATATATATTTACAAGAAATATGGCTACCGATTATATTACTATAGCCGGTTCTTCTTCTACACCAATAATTTCAAATGTACCTGTGAACCATGGAGAAAAACTAGAAAAGTTCAATGGTATAGAAATCAAAAGGTGGCAACAAAAGATGTTGTTTTATCTTACTACTCTCAATTTGGTAAGATTTCTTCACGAAGATCCCCATATGCTCAAAGAAGATGAAGTAGACATGCAAGTTGTTGCCGCAATAAATGCATGGAATCATGGTGATTTTTTTTGGGCAAAATTACATTCTTGATAGATTTGACAACACATTATACAATGTGTGTAGTTCTTTCAAAACAGCAATAGAATTATGGGATTCCTTGGATAAGAAATATAAAACGGAAGATATTGGCACGAAGAAGTTCGTAGTTGGCAGGTTTTTGGACTGTAAGATGGTGGATTCCAAGGCTGTCATTATTCAAGTCCAAGAACTTCAAGTAATCTTGCACGAAATACATGGAGAAGGCATGTCCTTAAGTGAATGTTTCCAAGTTGATGCTATTATTGAAAAACTACCACCAATGTGGAAAGATTTCAAGAAATATCTCAAGCATAAACGTAAAGAGATGAAACTTGAAGACTTAATCGTGAGATTAAGGATAGAAGAGGACAATCGTAAATGCAAAGACCAGAACAAGAAGTTCGCATAAGCTACTATAACAGAAGTAGATGTTCTTCTTCAAAATGTTTCTGAAATGAACCTATCAGCGGTTGTTTATGAAGTAAACATGGTTGAGAATCCTAGAGAATGGTGGGTAGATATTGGAGCAACCCGCCATTTGTGTTTTGACAGGAAGATGGTCTCCACATATCAAGAAATTGAGAATAAATAACAATTATACATGGGGAATTCTTCTACATCCAAAATTGTTGGACAAGGAAAGGTAGTTCTGAAGATGACATATGGAAAGAAACTCACCCTCAACAACGTGCTCTATGTGCCCGATATTCAGAAGAATTTAGTGTTAGGATCTCTTCTTAGTCAAAAGGGATTCAAATTGGTCTTTGTATCGGACAAGTTTGTCCTAACTAAAAATGGAATGTATGCGGGGAAGGGATATATGAGCAATGAGCTTTTTAAAATGAATGTAATGACAATTGTACCTTCCAATACTAATAAAAATACATCTTCTATGTATATGCTTGAGTCATCTAATTTATGGCATGGTAGATTATGACATGTTAATTATAATAATATATGTAGATTAATTAATATGTTATGTTTGCCAAAATGTGAGATTAACTCTAATCATAAATGTGAAATTTGTGTTAAGAAAAAACTTCGGAAATCTTCTTTTAAATCAAGTGAAAGAAGTATGGAATCTCTTGAATTAGTACATGCTAATATTTGTGATTTAAAGTATATACAAACAAGAGGATGTAAGAAATACTTTCTTACTTTTATAAATGATTGTACAAGATATTGTTGTGTTTACTTATTGAGAAGTAAAGATGAGGCTTTGGAAATGTTTATACATTACAAAAATGAGGTTGAGAATCAACTTGATAAAAATATCAAGATAATTAGAAGTGATATAAAGGTGGGGAATATGAATTTCTTTTTGCTAAAATTTATTCATAACATGGTATAATACACCAAACAACGACACCTTATTCACCATAGCTAAATGGTGTTACTGAAAGAAAGAATAAAACTTTGAAAGAAATGATGAGTGCATTGTTATTAAGTTCTGGGCTACCTCAAAATTTGTGGGGGGGGGAGGGGGGAAACAATTTCAGTAAATCATATTCTCAACCGAATACCTCAAAAGAAGTCTAATGTATCACCCTATGAATTATGGAAATAACGTAAACCGTCTTATAAACACTTAAAAGTGTGGGGGTGCTTAGAAAAAGTAATTGTTCCTCCACCCAAAAAAGGTGAAAATAGGACAAAAAAATAATAGATTGTATATTCATTGGTTATGCTAATAATAGCAGTGCATATAGATTTTTGGTTAATAAATTAAAAATATAGGAAATACATGGAAATATTATTATTGAGTCAAAAGATGCTAAAATTTTTGAAACAATATTTTCTAATAAAAAGGAACAAAAGCCAAGTTCTAGTGAATAGGAAACAAGTTCAAACAAAAGAACTTATAACATTGTTAGTGACAATGATCATTGATTAGAAGATATTGATGAACCTAGACGTAATAAATGTAATAGAATATCAAAATCTTATGGTCCAGACTTCCTATCTTATTTGTTAGAAAATGAGGCTCAAACTTATATAGAAGCGGTGTCGAGTCTCGAAGCTCCATACTAGGAAGAGGCTATAAATAGTGAAGTAGAATCCATATTACATAATCATACATGGGAATTAGTAGATCTCCCACCTGACTTTAAACCTCTTGGATACAAGTGGATATTCAAGAAGAAAATGGAAGTAAATGAATCTATAGATAAATATAAAGCAAGACTTGTAATCAAAGGATACAAGAAAAAGAAAGGTATGAATTATTTTGATACTTATTCTCCTGTGACAAGAATATCCTCAATTATGATGTTAATAGCCATTATAGTTATATATAATTTAGAGATACATCAAATGGATGTGAAAACAACTTTCTTGAATGGAGATTTAGAACAAGAAATCTACATGGAACAACTAGAAGGGTTTATTGTTCCAAGACAAGAATAGAAAGTTTGTCGGCTTGTGAAGTCTCTTTATGGATTAAAACAAGCACCTAAACAATGACATGAAAAATTTGACAATGCAATGTTGTCAAATGGTTTCAAGATAAATAAGTGTGACAAATGTGTGTATGTCAAGGACACTGAGAAAGGGTTTGTCATTATTTGTCTTTATGTAGATGATATGCATATTATGGGTAGTAATAATGAAATCATTAAAACTACCAAGAGAATGTTAAATAATATGTTTGGCATGAAAGACATGGGTGTTGCCGATGTAATATTAGGAATTAAAATTTTTAAAACATCGAATAAGTTAGTATTATCACAATCACACTATATTGAGAAAATACTCAGGAAATTCAATCAATACGATTGCAATCCTGTGGGAACACCGGTAGATATAAATCTACACTTGTCTAAAAATAAAGGAGATAGTATATCACAACCTAAGTATGCACAAATAATTGGAAGCTTTATGTACGTAATGAATTGTACACGTCCTGACATAGCATATGTTGTCAATAAATTGAGTAAATTTACAAGTGATCTCGAAAAAGATCACTAGAAAGCCATTGTAAGAGTTTTAAGGTATTTAAAATACACTCAAAACTTTGGATTACACTACTCAAGATATTCAGCAGTACTTGAAGGATATTGTGATGCGAGTTGGATATCGGATACAAAAGATTCTAAATCCACAAGTGGTTTTATGTTTACACTAGGTGGAGGAGCAGTATCATGGAAATCTTCTAAACAAACATGCATTACTCTATCAACAATGGAATTTGAGTTTATTGCATTGGATAAGGCTGGAAAAGAAGGTGAATGACGTCGTCACTTTTTAGAAGATATTCCTATATGGCCTAAACTTGTGCTGATTGTTTGTATCCATTGTGATAGTCAATCAGTAATTGGAAGGGCACAGAGTCACATGTATAATGGTAAGTCTAGACATATTTATCGTAGACACAATACCATAAAATAATTGCTCTTTACTGACATTATGTCTATTGAGTACATTAAGTTAAAAGAGAATATATCGGATCCGTTAACTAGATGTTTGACTAGAGAGAAAGTGAAAATAACATCGAGGGGAATGGGTTGAAAGCCTATAAATAAGGATCGTCTTAATAGAAACCTAACCTAGTTGACTGGAGATCCAAAGATCTAGGTTCAAAGGGACAACTAAATTATGAACGATTCATCCAAATCACTATGAAGAAATTAATTTCTTCTACTCATTCCTATGATACAAGATAGTGATACCTGCATCAGTTTTCAGGATAAGTTATGCTTTTAATGATTCTTAAATCTTGATAAATAAGTGGGGTATTGCAGGATACTCTTATTAAGAATCACCTATGTGAGTGTGAATTGGGCCAATTCTATGAGAAGGATAAAGCTATACTTCTCTAAAGCACTCATAAATTCGAGATTGTTCGGGGCCGAAATGAACAAAATCATAAGAACCAAATAATGTTTGGAAAGAGAATTTTTCTTTAAATTCCTTGGCCAAGGAAAGCTCTGCTAGCTTAAAAGAAGGGAGGAATAGGAGACCACCAATCTAGATGAGAGACTATGAAACAAAAAAAGGCATTTCTAAAGATGATAATGAAGCTTATTTTACTATATTTGCAACTACTGATCCTATTCACTTGGAAGATGCTGTGAAGAGTGAGAAATGGAAGAGAGCCATGGATTTAGAAATGGAAGCAATAAAAAACAATGGTATGTGGGAATTAACGGAGTTACCTAAGGGAGCATGGAGGGAAATGGATTTATAAGAACAAGTTTAATAAAAATGGAGAAGTGGAAAAATATAAGGTTATGCTTGTAGCGAAGGGGTATACTAAGCAACATGGGGTAGACTATACTGAAGTATTTGCACCTGTGGCATACATGGAGACAATTCGATTGGTGGTAGCACTTGCAGCTCAAAGAGGATGAACTATCTACCAGTTAAACGTAAAGTTTGCATTTTTACATGGTGATTTGAATGAAGTTGTTTTTGTGGAGCAACCTTGTGGTTATGTGCAAAAGGGAAATGAACAGAAGGTTTACAAGTTAAAAAAGGCACTTTATAGGCTTAAGCAAGCACCACGTGCTTGGTACAACCGTATAGAGGCCTATTTCATGAAATAAGGCTTTGAGAAATGTGACTACTAGCATATTATGTTCATCAAGACAAGCAAAGAAGGCAAAGTATTAATTGTAAGTCTCTACGTTGATGATCTCATTTTTATTGCAAATGATGAATTAATGTTTATAGAGTTTAAGGATTCCATGAAACAGGAGTTTGACATGACAGATCTTGGTAAGATGAGGTATTTCCTTGGTCTTGAAGTTTTGCAAAGATCAGATGGTGTTTTTATCTAGAAGTGAGCAAAAACAGATAAAATCGAATTACCAAACCGAACCGATTTTTTTAACTGAAATTTTTTGGTTATTCGGGTATTATTTGTAATTCGGTTATACCCGATTTTATTTTTGGTTTTCGATTTCGGGTTTGGTTTTCAATTTTGGGTTATTTGGTTAACCGAATATCCGAATTAGAAATAAAGAAATTAGGGTTTAAACAATAAAATCTAGCCCGCCTCATTCAGATCTCACTCTCGAGTCTCAACTAGTCGAGTTATAATCTCGAGCCTTTGTCTTCCGGCTTCGAGAGAAACACACAGCCCAGTATAAACAGATCGAAGAAATCTGAAACAAAACCCTAGATCTATCTATTCCTATACAAATTTGAGACTACATGCAAATCTCTAAGGTACATTATTTTTCAATCCAAATTTTCTATGTTCTAGGGTTTTGTTTTGGATTGAATTTTGATTGTTTATGTGAGACAAATGGTGTTTGACGCGAGCAAGAAGAAGGCAACCCAGAAGAAGGCAGCTGCGGCGACAAAGAAGGGAGGAAAATCGGTGGCGGCGCCGACGACTAAGGTGGCTGCTGTCATGCTAAGGAGAATGGAAGCAGCAATAGGGCGGATAATTTGGCGAATGAAGTTGGGTTGCTTCATATTTCTGATCGGACTTGTACTGGCATGTTGTGTGCTTTAAATGGTTCTTTTTTTGATTGATAAATGATAACATGGAGAACAGGTTCGGTTATTAAACGAAATACCCAAATTTATAATTCGGTAATTCGGTTATTGCCAAATTTGGTTAGTAGTTCGAATAGTGAAATTATGAATATTTCGGTATTCGGTTATAACCGAATAACCTATTCGGTTCGGTTATAACCGAATAATCAGTCCTATTTTTATCAACCAAAAGAAGTATGTTTTGGAGGTGTTGGAACGGTTTGGAATGGACAAAATTAATTATGTTCATAATCCTATTGTTCCTGACTTTAAGCTCGTGAAGGATGAAGGAGATGTTAAGGTGGACAAGACTTACTATAACCATATTGTTGGTAGTCTCATGTATCTGATGGCTACTCAAACTGATATGATGTTTGTGGTGAGTTTTGTTAGTAAATATATGGAGAATCCTATTAAGCTTCATTTACAGGCAGCAAATAGGGTGTTGAGATATTTGAAAGGGACAACTGGGTTTTGAATTTTCTATAAGAAGGGAGGAGATGATTGAATTTTCTTTAAGAATGGAGGAGATGATGAACTTATTGTGTACACTAATAGTGATTAAGCTGGAGATTTGAAGGATAAAAAGATTACTTCAGGCTATGTGTTTTTATTGAATTCAGAAGCAGTATCCCAATCATCAAGAAAATAACCAGTAGTAAGTATATCTATCACAGAGGCAGACTTTACTGTTGTAACTTTGTGTGCATGCTAATCAGTATGGTTAAAAAGGGTTTTAGGAAAGTTGGGTCTGAAATCACAAACTCTCAAAGAACCTAGTAATGCATGGTCGTAGTAACACATAGATGTACATTTCCATTTTCTTCGAGAGATAACAAAGGTTGGTACATTGGAGCTGGTGTATTATGGGACACAAGAACTATAAGACTCCAACTTTTTATAAATAAAATCAAATTTTCTCTAAATTATTATTTTAAATAATAAGGTGTTAATTTGATATAATTCTTTGGTTATGGGTAAAATGTGCAAATTTTACAAAATAAGCAAGTGGTTATAAAATATTCATTGTTGTCGGGAAATATTCGTTTGGTCGTGGAATATTCTTGCTGTCGGGGAATATTCGTATGATGGCGCAGCCATTTGTGGGCCCCATAACGGAAAATGTTCGGATGAAAAAAATGAAAAGTTTGAGTTTTTATAAATAACGGCGTAGTTATTACTATTAACACTGTTGGAATACCCGGTGGTTAAAGTACAGTAATACGCGTGGTTGCACAGTAGCACAGTAGCACACGGTATTGCACAGTATTGTTGAATTATTGATCCTTGCGTAATAAGGCACTACTCAATAATTGTTATAGTAATTACTGTTCAATATTTTATTTTATTAGTTCAATAATTGCTACGTTGATATTTTATATTATTGTTGTTTCAATAATTGTCACTACTCAGTATATTCTATTATCAGATCAATAATTCATATTATTTGAATAATATTATTAGATAGCATTATTGGCAACGTCTAAGGAGAGGTTTGGTCACCTAATTGCGTGCCAGTAAGGAGAAATCCTTATCGAAAAGCCCCCTCTTTCATGAGAACGACCTGGTTGTCATAATTATGATTCTGTAATAATATTTGTGAATAATTAATTATTGATTTATATGATAAGAAAATATTTATTATTATGTGGATAGAAATGAAGGAATTAATGGTGAGGTATTTTATCAGTATTTTGTCGAAATGAGGGTGATTTATTATTATTTTGTCAGAATGGAGGTATTAAAAATCGTTCGTATGTGGATTTCGGTCATTTTTCGTTTGGAATTTAGAAAAACTAAAATCTACAAAGTTGTAGAGAATTTAATTTCCTGTGGAATGGACATAAAATTCGTATTTTTCTAATAAGAGGGCTATTTATTACGAATTATTGAAGTTTCGAAAATAAATATTTTTATTAAAATTATGAGTGGGACCCACTTTTATTTTTTTGTGGAAAAAATTTTGGGGTGCTTAATTAGAATTGAAAATCACACTAGAATCTGAAGTTTTCTCTCTCTATAATATCGAGCGTATTTTTGTGAGTATTTAAAAACTATGAGAGTTGCTATTCAGTGCAAGTTTCCTTCAACATTATATCCGATATTTCAGCTAGAAGTACTATTCTTTTGAAGTAAGGGATGTTATTTTCTTCGTAAATAATATTATTTTCTTCAATATCATTATGCCAAAATATTGATATGAATTTTATTAGACCTGGCAAAGATGCCCGCCCGCCAAAAACCGGGCTTTGAGCCGCAACTTTTTAGCCCGCCAAAACCCGGGCCTTTTTGGCCCGGCCCTTTTTTAGCCCGGCCCGCGGGCGCCCGGCCAGCCCAAGTGGCTCGTGAATTTTTTTTTTTTTAAATAAAATGTTACTACTTGTGGGTTGTGAGGCTTGAACACAAGACTAGTAAGTAAATAAATAAGAGTTCAAACCAACTAAGCTACAACAACTATTTGCTTTTAATGCAATCTTCAATATATTTTAACTATAATTGAAAATTATAATTAAGATATGTAGTTAATGTAGGTAATTAATTAATAATACTAATTTATAATACTATTAAAATTTTAATTGATTGAGATATGTAGTTAATAATTTCAAAGTATAAAACTATTAAACTAACAAATAATAATTATTAGTTTAAGTTAGATAATATAATTATAAAAATTTAAAATTATCTATATATTAGTATTAATTACAGTATTTATTATTTTTAAAAGTAAAATAAATTATATTAATTTTAAAGAATCAAATTTGATTATATACTTTGAATTACTAGCAATATATAATTCGAATCAACCACTAATTTTTTAGATTGTAAGTCCAAAATCTGTACACAATAATATAGATAATTGTATTCCTTAATTATGCAATCCCCCTACTTATTGTAGTATATTTAGAAAGTAAATCAATCATTATCCCTTAATAATGCATTCTCCCTACTTATTTGGAAAGTAAATCAATCATTATTCCAAATCATGCCTTTAGAATAATATCTAAAATTATAATACTATTAAAATTTTAATTGATTGAGATATGTAGTTAATTTAAGTAATTAGAATTATTGTTTATTATAAATTATTTTATTATTTTTAATATTTATTATTATTACTATTTTTGGTGTATCAAGATTTTGTAAAAAAAATAGAAAAAAGCCTGCGGGCCGGCCCGGCCCGCCCAACCCGGGCCAGCCCGCCCAACCCGGGCCACGGGCCTAACAAATCTGGTCCGCCAAAACCTGAGCCTTTTCAGCCCGGCCCGCACTCGGCCCTGCCCGGCCCGCCCGTTTGCCAAGTCTAAATTTTATTATGGAATTTCTACCTTTTTGTGTCGGAGTCACTATTCACGTATACGGCACTATTCACGTATACGACACTATTCACAGAGAAATGAAATTTTCTCTTCTTTGTCCAAGATGTCTAGTATGGTTACCATCTTTGATTGTATCCATGTTTTAATCTTTATTTTTGAATTCTGCTCCACAATTGATTATTATGGAGTATTTTTGAACTTGGATAAATTGTAGTACGAATCCCTAATATTTGTCATTTTGTCTCACTGGGTTCGTTTTTTTAAGATATTTTTTATCATCCTCAGTCTTAAAAGATAAATGATTAACTGATGAATATCTTTGGCCTGTAGTGCAAAGATGAACAGGTGTTGAGATGAACATGACCAACTGGTTATACAAATGAATATCTTTGGCCTGTAGTACAAAGATAAATATTTGATTCAAGATTTATATTGATTGATGTTACAGGGATAAAATATTGAGATGGACTTTTAAATCTTAGAAGACAGTAAAATTCATTCTCTACATGACTCTTCTAATAGATTGATGTTTCCGCTGCAGTTGTTAATCTAAAACTTGTTGTCTATTATATTTTATCAGATTTTTCCATGTTGAAGACTAATGATAATTTGTTGTGTATTATCTTAGTCATAATATTCTTTACTTAGCTAGTTGAGCTCACCCTTTTCCTTTTTGTTTCATTTTTCTTCTCAAGAGACGAGAATATAGCGGGAACTAGTCGGGGTGTGGAGTAATGTTTCCAGTCAGTTATGTTAGCAGTCCTCACTATTTTATAAAATAGTGTGATAATAATTATAATGAGAACTCCTTTTGAGTTTGACTATTGTCTATTAGATAATATTTATATTTAAACTCACAGTATATGTGTTGTCGCATTTTGCACGATAATTGTATTAATGAAGTTGTATTTATTTCTATACCATGTATTTGGCGACTCAGAATGGGTGATGTATACCTATTTTGGGGTCATCACAGTTGGTATTAGAGCTTAGGGATATGGTCTCTGGCGGAGATCGGAGAATAGAACTAGGAGGGGAGAGACGAGTAAATCGTTCGCTAGTGTGTCCTACCTAAGCTTATTTGTTGGTTGGTCATAATATAAGGGTATTATGTGGTATGTCAATTTCTTTAATTAACCCTTATTTTATGGCAGTATTTGAGAATGGCAGCTTAGAATCTTAACAATGGAGTAAATGAGACCGTGGAGACACCTTTAATCACCAACCAGGGGAACATGCAACAGGAAGACAATATTCCTCATGTAAACAACACTACCAAACAAACGATGAATGATGGAATGTTTAGAAGCTTTTTGCAGTTCATGCAAAATCAGACGAGAGAGACTCGTGTACAAAATACGGGTGGAAATAATAGCAACGCGCAGCTTGTCACTGCCAAGTAGTTCAAAGAGTTGGGACCACCAGAATTTTTAGAAAAGCCGGATCCGATCAAGGAGGAAACGTGGTTTAAATAAATTATCAAGATATTTGATGTCTAGGAATGCACTGAGGAACAGAAGGTTCCATTCACCACCTTTATGTTCCGTGGTGAGGCAAACTACTGGTGGGAGCCTGTGAAGCATACCCAGCCAGATGCACTCAATATGTCTTGAAAAACGTTTCAGAAACTATTTAATTACAAGTAATTTCCTGAAAGTATTCGTCATTTGAAGGAGGTAGAGTTTATTAGACAGGAACAAAATAACATGACGGTGTCCCAGTATGAGGCGAAGTTCGCGGAGTTATCCAGGTTTGCACCTCATTTGGTAAAGAATGATGAACGTATGACGCATATGTTTCTAAGAGGTCTGAAACCCAAGATTCGGCAATATCTTATTTCTCACAAATTTTCTCTATATTCAGATGTTGTAAACAGGGCTCAATTATTAGAGCGAGATAATGAGTATGTTCAACCAAGGGACCACAACCAGGGTCATACCGGTGGCAGCAGTCATCGGAGCAATGACAACCAGTGAGGAGGAAAACATTCAGACAAAAGCGGTAACCACTCTGGTGGTAATCGTGGCCATGATAATAGAAGAAGCAAGTCGGGAGGAGATTTCAAAAAGAGAAGGTACAACAATGATAACGTGAAGACGTCAACACCAGTATCAATTGTTTCTAGGGGAGGAGAACGATCACCGGTCGTTTGTTACAAATGCGGGAAAGAGGGACATATCAGCCTAAACTGCCCACAACAATCCAAGGTGTGTTATAACTGTGAAAAGGAAGGTCTTATAGCTAGAGATTGTCTTGTACCGAAACCAAGTCCAACGGAGATGGTGATTCCAAAGGCTGTCCCGGACAAGTCAAAGACGGTGGTTCCCAGAAGGGCGTTTGTCGTGACTGCCCAAAATACGAGGAACCTGAACGAGGTGATCACGGGTAAGCTAATTATAAACTCTTGCAAAGTTTATACCATATTAGATACCGATTCTACCCATTCTTTTATCTCTCCTTCTTGTGCTCAACGTTTGAACTTGACTCCTGAGAAATTAGACTTTGACTTATCTGTTGAGACTCCGTTAGGAGAAACTTTTATTACATCTACTGTTTATAAATCTTGCTTGATCCAAGTTGGTACCATCAAATTACCTGTCGATCTTAGTTCTTTGAAAATACTTGCATTTGATGTGATTTTAGGGATTGATTGGTTAACTATTCATCAAGCCAAAATTGATTATTTTCGTAAGGTTGTTAGTTTTCATATTCCTAACCAACCTGTTATGCGAATTCAAGCAACCAAATCACTAAAGTCAATTACTGTCATATCAAGCCATAAAGCTATTCGTTTATTAAAAAATAGATGTCAAGCTTTCTTAGCCCATGTCACGGACTTGAACAAAAACACGTCAGATTTGAATAATATTTCTGTTGTTAGTGAATTTCCTGACGTATTTCCTGAAGAACTTTCCGGTCTACCCCCAGAACGTGAAGTTGAATTCTTTATTGACCTTGAACCGGGTACAAAACTCATTTCTAAAATCCCATATCGAATGGCTCCTATTGAACTTCAGGAGTTGTTAGACATCGGTTTCATTCGTCCTAGTACATCTCCTTGGGGTGCTCCTGTTTTATTCGTAAAGAAGAAAGATGAGAGTATACGACTTTGTATTGACTACCGGGAATTGAATCATGTTACCATCAAGAATAGGTATCCGCTACTTCGCATTGATGACCTGTTCGACCGGTTGTAAGGAGCATAATTCTTTTCAAAGATTGATCTTCGTTCTGGACATCATCAGCTGAAGATTAAAACTGAGGATATTCTGAACACTGCCTTCAGAACTTGGTACGGGCATTATGAATTCTTAGTCATGTCTTTTGGATTGACTAATGCTCCTGCTGCATTCATGGATATGATGAACCGTGTGTTCAAGGAATATTTGGATCAGTTTGTTGTTGTTTTTATTGATGACATCCTCATCTATTCCAAAAGGCGTGAAGATCATGAGCACCATTTGAAGCTAATACTTCAAAGGCTTCGCAATAACAAGCTATATGCCAAGCTGAAGAACTGTGAGTTCTGGCTTGAGGAAGTAGCATTCCTTGGGCACGTGGTGTCAAAACATGGAGTATCTGTTGACCCGACGAAGATTGAAGCCATACAAAGTTGGGAGCAACCGAAGTCGGTGACCGAAGTACGTAATTTTTTGGGCTTAGCTGGTTATCATTGGAGATTCGTGGAAGGATTTTCTCGAATCGCTACTTCGTTAACTCAGCTAACTCGGAAAGATACAAAATTCGTATGGAGCGAGGAATGTGAGAAGTGTTTCCAAGAGCTCAAAAGGAGACTCATTTCGGCACCTGTTCTGACAATATCTTTTGGTTCGGATGGATTTGTTATCTACAGCGATGCTTCAGGCAAAGTGTTAGGGTGTGTTCTCATGCAACATGGGAAAGTCATAGCCTATGCTTCGCGACAACTCAAAGAATATGAGAGGAATTATCCTACTCATGATCTGGAGTTGGCAGCAGTCGTTTTTGCGTTGAAGATCTGGAGACACTACCTGTATGGGGAGAAAGTTGAGATTTATACGGTTCATAAGAGCCTCAAATATTTCTTCACCCAAAAGAAACTCAACATACGGCAACGACGTTGGCTCGAGCTGTTGAAAGATTACGATCATACCATCCAATATCATCCTGAAAAAATGAACGTAGGAGCTGACGCATTGAGTAGAAGATCATATGCGGGTACGAGTGCGATATTATCAACGCAAAGGCCCATTTTGTATGAATTACAAAGGATGGAGATAGAGTTAAAGACTCCAGGGACCCACGTGATGATATCAAATATACAAGTAGAATCGACTTTAATCGATAAAGTTAAAGCTGCTCAAACTATGGACCTGGAGCTGATGCATATGAAGAAGAAAGTGCAAGAAGGTGTTGTTCCAGAAGCAAGAATCGATGAAGAAGGAATACTTTGAGTCAACTCCAAATTTTTGTTCCTAACGATTCTGACTTGAAGCATAGAATCATGATGGAGGCATACAACACACCGTTTATAATCCATCTTGGGAGTACCAAAATGTATCATGATCTTCGACATACATTTTGGTGGAGCAATATGAAGAGAGAGATCGCGGAGTTTATCTCGAGGTGCTTAACTTGTCAACGTGTAAAGGCGGAGCATCAAGTACCAAAGAGTCCATTGCAACCACTTGAGATTCCAAAATGGAAGTGGAAACACATTACTATAGATTTCGTTACAGATCTTCCCAAGGTTTTTCAAGGCATAGATGCGATTTGGGTTTTTATTGATAGATTAACCAAGTCTGCTCATTTATTGCCGATACGGGAGACTTATTCCCTTGAACGTCTTGCTCGTATATACGTGAATGAGATTGTGATATTGCATGGCATGCCAGTGTCGATAGTTCTGGATCGTGATCCAAGATTCACTTCATGATTTTGGGTTAGCTTGCAGAAAGCTATGGGCACTAATTTACGATTCAGTTCGGCATACCATCCTCAAACGAACGGGCAATCAGAAAGGACTATTCAAACTCTTGAAGATCTATTATGACTCTGTGTCCTAGATTTCAAAGGAAGTTGGGATAAGTAATTGTCATTGGTGGAATTCTCTTATAACAACAGTTATCAAGCAAGTATAGACATGGCTCTATTCGAGGCGTTGTATGGAAGAAAATGTTGTTTTCCAGTATGCTGAGACGAGGTGGGTGAAGCAACGTTGTTGGGACTAGAATTGGTACGCATAACTACAGAAAAGATCCAAACAATTCGACAACGTATACAAACGGCACAGGATCGACAAAAGAGTTATGCGGATCATCGTCGAAAGGACATAAAATTTAATATTGGGGATCATGTTTTGTTACGTATTGTTCCATGGAGTTACAAGATTTGGGAAGAGAGAAAAGCTCAATCCAAGATTTGTTGGTCCATTTGAGATTCTTGACCGAATAGAAAATATGGCCTATAGACTTGCATTACCTCCAAGCATGTCTCGTGTTCATAATATTTTTCACATATATATGCTTCGTAAATATGTGAAAGACCCGAACCACATTATTGAGTTAGAACCAGATGAGATAGCCGAAGATTTAACGTACGAGGAAGTACCTGTTAAGATCTTAGATAGAAAAGAGCATGTCCTACACACCAAGGTTATACCACAAGTTAAGGTTTTATGGAGGAACCATGTTATTGAAGAAATAACTTGAGAGTTGGAATCAGAAATGAAAGCGAGGTATCCTCACCTTTTCGAAATACCAGGTACGTACGTCAATTTCGATGACGAAATTTCATAAGGAGGGGAGGTCGTAAGACCCTAACTTTTTATAAATAAAATCGAATTTTCTCTAAATTATTATTTTAAATAATAAGGTGTTAATTTGATATAATACATTGGTTATGGGTGAAATGTGTAAATTTTATAAAATAAACAAGTGGTTATAAAATATTCATTATTGTCGGGAAATATTCGTTTGGTTATGAAATATTCTTGCTGTCGGGGAATATTCGTACGATGGTACAACCATTTGTGGGTCCCATAACGAAAAACGGTTGGATGAAGAAAACAACAAGTTTGAGTTTTTACAAATAACGGCGTAGTTGTTACCATTAACACTGTTGAAATACCCAGTGGTTAAAGTACAGTAATACGTATGGTTGCACAGTAGCACACAGTATTGCACAGTATTATTGAATTATTGATCCTTACGTAAGAAGGCACTACTCAATAATTGTTACAGTAATTACTGTTTAATATTTTATTTTATTGATTTAATAATTGCTACGTTGATATTTTATATTATTGTTGTTTCAATAATTGTCACCGCTCAGTATATTCCATTATCAGATCAATACTTCATATAATTTGAATATTATTATTAGATAGCATTATTGGTAATATCTAAGGAAGTTCTGTCTAAGGAGAGATTTGGTCACCTAATTGCACGCCAGTAAGGAGAAATCCTTATCGGAAAGCCCCCTCTTTCCTGGGAACGACCTGGTTGTCATAATTGTGATTCTGTAATATTATTTGTGAATAATTAATTATTGATTTATATGATAAGAAAATATTTATTTTTATGTGGATATAAATGAAAGAATTAATGCTGAGGTATTTTATCACTATTTTGTCAGAATGAGGGTGATTTATTATTATTTTGTCAGAATGGAGGTATTAAAAATCGTCCGTATATGAATTTCGGTCATTTTTCGTTTAGAATTTAAAAAAGCTTAAATCTACAAAGTTGTAGAGAATTTAATTTCCTATGGAATGTACATAAAAATTGTATTTTTCTAATAAGAGGGTTATTTATTACAAATTATTGGAGTTTCAAAAATAAATATTTTTATTAAAATTATGGGTGGGACCCACTTTTATTTTTTTGTGAAAATAATTTTGCTGGATCAAAAGTGGCGTGCGTGAATGTTGAAGTGTAGAGCAGCCGGTAACAAGTTAAGTCTACTGTGGCGTTCTGTAATTTTTCTATAAATAGGGTGTTTAGTTAGAATTGAAAATCACACCAAAATCTGAAGTTTTCTCTCTCTATATTATCGAGCGTATTTTTGTGAGTATTTAAATACTCTGAGAGTTGCTATTCAGTGCAAGTTTTTTTCAGCATTACATCCGATATTTCAGCCATAAGTACTATTCTTTTGAGGTAAGCGATGTTATTTTCTTCGTAAATGATATTATTTTCTTCAATATCATTATGCCAAAATATTGATATGAATTTTATTGTGAAATTTCTACCTTTTTATGTCAGGGTTACTATTCACGTATACGGCATTATTCACAGAGAAATGAAATTTTCTTTTCTTTGTCCAAGATGTCTAGTATGGTTACTATCTTTGATTGTATTCATATTTTGATCTTTATTTTTGAATTCTACTTCATAATTAATTATTATGGAGTATTTTTGAACTTGGATAAACTATAATACGAATACCTAATATTTGTCTTTTTGTCTCACTGGATTCGTTTTCTTTAAGATATTTTTCATCATCCTCAGTCCTAAAAGATGAATGATTAACTGATGAATATCTTTGGCCCGTAGTGCAAAGATGAACAGGTGTTGAGATGAACATGACCAACTGGTGATATAAATGAATATCTTTAGCCTGTAGTGCAAAGATGAATATTTGATTCAAGATGTATATTGATTGATTTTACAGGGATAAAATATTGATGATTGACTTTTAAATCTTAGAAGATAGTAGAATTCATTCTCTACTTGACTCTTCTAATGGATTGCTGTTTCCGCTATATGTGTTGATCTAAAACTTGTTGTTTATTATATTTTATCAGATTTTTCTCTGTTGAAGACTAATGATAATTTGTTGTATATTATCTTAGTCATAATATTCTTTACTTGGCTAGTTGAACTCA
Organism: Panax notoginseng; assembly: GCA_016801055.1. Lineage (NCBI taxonomy): Eukaryota > Viridiplantae > Streptophyta > Magnoliopsida > Apiales > Araliaceae > Panax > Panax notoginseng. The sequence goes on from CM029019.1 coordinate 80,458,142, forward strand.
CTCTTTTCTTTTTTGTTCCATTTTTCTTCTCAGGAGGCGAGAATATAGCGGGAACTAGTCGGGGTGTGAAGTGATATTTCTAGTCAGTTGTGTTAACAGTCCTCACTATTTTATAAAATAGTGTGATAATAATTATAATGAGAACTCCTTTTGAGTTTGAATACTGTCTATTAGACAATATTTGTATTTAAACTCACAGTATATGTGTTGTCGTATTTTGCATGACAATTGTATTAATGAAGTTGTATTTGTTTGTGTACTATATATTTGACGACTCAAAATGGGTGATGTATACATATTTTAAGAGCGTCACAAGAACAGTTGGTTGATGTGATGACTAAACCACTCAAACTGAATGTTTTCTTGAAGTTGCGACGTCTATTAAGAGAGTTTGTTCTGAGATGGATATAAACTGAGTGCTTGTAGAATTCAGTTTAAGGGGTGAATTGTTAAGTTTTTTTTGTTCCAGACGTCAGATTGCTTTAGTAGGTTGTTACCACTATGTTAATAAATCCTTATCGTTAAGGCTTAGTTATTTAATTGAATAGTCTTACTACGTTTTTAGGATCTGTAAAACGTGGGATGATATTTTTCTTGTTTTTCAAGTGTTGCTATGTAAGGTTATATAATATAGCTTTTGCTCTTCAATCAAATAACAGATATTTCTCCCAAACAGAAATCTTTTTATAAATTCTCTGATTCCTAACCTTTAACGGGTGTTTCCTCAAATATTAATTAATTATAAACTGACCAATAAATTTTTAACACCACCAGTATATGAATCTGCACTACGTAAATTTAAGTCATGTGCATAGATTTACACAACCTTTATGAATCATCACCATATTCTCAACAAAGTGTCACTTTCAAGCCACGTATACAAGTGTACATCATGTTCTCAATAATGAAACCATTTTTAGAACTTCACACACATCTTATACATTTGGTAAAACACTAGCGCCTCCTGTACGCTAGCTAAACACTTTTACACGCTACTTCCTACATTCATTAATATAAGCCATTTTAAAGTCATACACGAGTAATACAAAAATAATTATAAAATATTAAATATAAAATTAATTATTTATATGGTCTTTGTATTAAAAAAAGATAGTGCTATTTATTAGATAAAAAATAATGAGATAACTAAAGTTATATTTAATACTTTAGGAAATATTAAAAATTAAGCCATTAATGTTTATTTAAAATTCTCAAACAACTTATATTAAAAAATAAAAATATTTTTTTAAAACGATTTATATTAAAGACTGGAGGGAGTACTTACTAATAAAGAATTCAGTTCAAAGTCTTAACGCGCCACCTCATCCTCAAGACTCAATTTCACGTCACTCTCAAAATTAAAACAAACAAAAACAGAGGGAGAAAATAACTATGATTTTGAGTTTTAAAATGGAGGGAAAAAAAATAAAAAGACAAAAAATTATTTTTTTAATATATAAAAAAATGACAAAATGAGGAGCCATTTTTCTTATAAAAGTTATTTGTCCAAAAATAAATAAATTCACCCTCTATATTGTAAACATAATAAAATTATTATCAAAATAAAATATTAATTTAAATATAAATTTTATCTTTTTCTCGAATATACTCAACAACAATATATAAAAATTAGCAAAACTAATGATTTAGCCACCGTAGTTGGCACGTTTTACCGAATACACGATTGAACTTTTAATTTTTCAAATTACCCAACTAAACTAATTATTATTGTAAAATTGGATCATTCTGTTAAATATAGCTCACGTATGTTAAATTCTTTCAGTTATTATCTAACGTGGAGGCGGAAAAAAAGGAAAAAAAAGAAGAAGATAATGACATGGCTCTAAATAAAATAGTTGTAAGTACAATCAAACGAAGCTGACATATATCAGAAGTCGAAGTTGAGAGAGAGAGAGAGAGAGAGAGAGAGCGACAAAGGATGGCCAATCTTCTACAGATCTCTTCAGATAGCGACGAAGCCATGATTTTGTGTTTAAAATTCTTCCCAACCTCGTTCATGGCTCTCTAATTCTTTGATCTGTAAACTAGGGTCCAACGATGAAGGCGAATCGATCTAGGATTTTTTTTCTGCAAATCTCTAGCTTAGATCTTCGTTGGTACAAGGTATGTATGATTTTGTTTTTAAAAACTCTTCCCTTTTTCCTTTAGCAAGATTGTGACTAAATTCTAGGTTTTTTTTTGCTACTGATAGTTCTTCGCGCCGATTTTTAAAAAGTTGATTTGGGAAGTTTATTGATTAAGTTGTACATCACATCAGGAAAATGAATATTTTAGTATCATCACGGTCACGGTGGTGGTTCTTTATGAAATTATTTGTTCCATTATCCTGACAACGTCTTACTGTTACAAAAGGTGGTTTAAAAGAGTTTTGGTTTGAATGAAATGGAAGTTATTTATGCTCACTTGAAATCATCCCACCTAGCCATATATGTATGTTTGTCTGTATGTATGTATATGGATATTATGGATAACGGGATGGAGTGCTGCTACTTTTTATGAAGTAGGAATTCAATACAACACATCATAATGTCGCAGTCTTTGTGATTCTATTTTTAAAGAAAAGGTAATCATTGTGTGCACTGAGGTTTTAAAAATTGTGTGCATCAGTTGATTTATGAAGTGCACACTACAGAATAATGACAATGAATTCTTCCATGTCAATGTAAATGAAGAAAATGAATAATGACAATGAATTATGTGTTGATTTTCTATGAAATGTGTTGGGTTTCTTCTAGGTGTTTATACCACCACAATAGATTCAGAACAAGACAAGGTTACAGTTTCGGGTAATGTTGATCCGACCAAAATAAATTGCGCTTGTTTATGTTTTGAAGAACTGGTTTCAACCTATTTTACTAGTTTTTTGTTCTTTCTTGCTGCAAGATTTTGTTATATCTGGCTGGCGACGACATACAGAAATGCACATGATTAGTATAGTAGGCAAAGATGATATCGCATCCTTGATAAACATTACAGTAGAGTTTCAATACCAACGTGGGGAATGAAAGCTTAGTGCAGATGATAATGGTTTCAGAATTTTTAAGATACTCTTTGGATTTTGGTGATTAAAAAAAAGTGTAACTTCACATTGTTCTTGGGCATGGTATAATAACAACTTTAGCTTCCTACAAGTTGCATTTTCTCTGATCCTCATTGGCAGCTTTGCTAATTGTAAATGAAGTGACCTTATATAGGATTTTTTTTTTTGAAATAGTTTTTAGCTTGCAGCCAATATGCTATTGTGTCAATCTCTGGCAATGTTTAGCTTTATGGATTTTGGTTTGTCAGAATGTTTACTACATGTGATTTTTAAGTGAAAAGAAAATACTCTCTTGGTTTTGATGGGATTTGTATTTATTTGAATTGTTAATGGTTGCATTACAAATTTTAATAGTCATCTTCCAGTGTTAAGATATGTTCATCTTCCTTTGTTAGATTAAGTTTAGCCTCTTAGCATCTTATAAGCTATGTTGAGCTTTTGTAAGATTCTTGGTATAGTATGGTCATTGTCTTATTAATTTTCGTTTCACAAGCCTTTATTCTCAACCCCGGTATCACATTGTTTGGATCAAAATTTTGCAAAAATGTTTGAGATAAATTTTGAGGATGAGAAGGGAGAGAAAGGCATGGTTTGGCAAAATTCCTGGGTATACTCTACTCGAACGGGAAAATCACTATTATAAGTTCTAGGATAAAACACATGCCCTTTTTTAAACTGAAGGAACTATATATTTTTGGTCACAAAACAAGGCATGTGTTTGGTCACAAAACAAAAGTTGAGATAGAATGAATAGAAATTCATCACAATACATGGTACAGGAAGTTATAATGCTTTCAAAGTCATGAAATGAAAACATAACTTCAATACATATCTTTGAATGTTTACAAAGTCATGAAATGAAAACATAATTTCATTACATAGCTTTTAATGCTTAAAAAATCATGAAAAATAACTTAATACAACACAAGTCACCATCCATGATAATATCACATACAATTGCAATTTCTTATTTGCTTCTTCTAGTCTGACAGATTCTATCTCCAAGATTAAGGCCTCCTTTTCAAACAAAGGATACTAAGCTTTCATTCCCCATGTTGTTATTGAAACTCTACTATAATGTTTATCAAGGATGTGATATCATCTTTGTAATACCCGAGAATTTTCACGTCTTAATAAATGAACATATTAATGAAAATGAATATTTATTTGAATAAAAATGATTTTTGTGTTATAAGATGAGTTAACTCAGTTATATTGAATAATTGAGAATATATGGAATTTGTGAAGAACTCGTTGAAAGCCTTGTGTGACACGGTGATGGGAGATATTAATAATGATATTAATCGACGAATGAATTATTATGTGAACAATTAAATTATATTAATTGTTAATTGTTATTGTAGGGTATTAATTAATTGCTAATGGTGATTAATTAAGGAGATGTGATTAGCAACATGTTTATATATATAATAAGATTATATTGACTGTTATGTGCAAGTGTGCAAAAATTAAATATATTATTTATGGAATACAACTGTATTATATAGAGTATTGTGACACTTATGTGACTATACCATATATAGTAACCATGTATTAAGATTTATTGAAACTATATGGTATAAATATATCATGAAATGTGTATGTGACAATATACATGTGGGTAGACATTAAAATAAAATGTACATGGATTATATGTATGTTGCATAACATCTACTACCTTGAAATATTAAACTATATTGTGGCATTAGGATATAGTTCATGTATGGAGAATGTGTATATAAAATATAACATAAGAGTAGGAAATTGTATAAGTGTTACAAGAGTGCTGAGTTAATTGGCTTGTCCCAAAACTAGTGTCCCATTTACTCTCATTTCCCCTTCACGTGTAAACCAAAAAGGCTAAGGCATATTCCTTCTTCCAAGCTTCTTTAGATGATGATTATGGAGGGAGTGGGCATAATGATGATCTCCAACAACCAATTACCAACTCCTTGTTAACCTTCATGCAATCCTTCAATCCATGGATTTGATTCAATGGGAAATTGCAAAATCTGTGTATTGGGTTTTCTATATATATGAACTCTCCTTCTCCAATTGCCATTGCTGAGATTTGTCAAAGTGTGAGATTGAGAGCATACAAGTATTCTAGGACATTGGGAGTTCATTTAGCAGCAAGTTCATTTCATATTGCAAAGGTATAACCCCATTTCCTTATTTTCCATTTCATTCTCTGTCAAATGAGTTTGAGTTCTTGAATTATCAATTTCTTGATTATGCTAAGTTGAATTGTGATTGGGTTGTAGAACACTTATATAAATGTTATATAGGCTTATTAACATGTTTAGTATGTAATGTGTCTTGGTTAAAGTCGAATTGGTGAAGAAAATTGGTATTTGGCTTGTTATCTGCCGAGGCTGGGAAGTCTCTAGACTGGAACGGGAGCCGCGCGGCCGCGCGTATCCCTAGTACAAATGGCGCGCGCCCGCGCCCCTCTGCATATTTTGTTGGCTGTTTTGTTATGATATCTGGTTTATGGAGCATGCTTATACAACTTAGTTAAGCTTATTTTAGTCCTTGACATACTAGTTATGTTGCCTTTCACATAATTACTCACTTAGCTTGATTTCAAAAGAAAACTTAAGCTTTTAACGTGCAAACTCAATAGACCATGTGTAACTTAAAATTCTAACTTAAAGGCATATTAGTGTGGTCTGATTTCCTTGAACGTAAGCATGCAAGCAGGATGTATAGTGAGGGGAGTAGTTTAGCATACTAAATGACATTGATAACATGCTAATGGAAACTTAGAGTTCAAAATGGACATTAACTTATCATATTCGTAATGTATATTATTATCTTGCAATCATATTAGTATGGTTTTAAAATGCATGTCGGACATACTAACTTACGTATATGGATTTCGTAATAAAGCATGATCATGTTGGACTTATTAGTGAGATTTACTAATGAAAATGCAAACTTGAACGTGAATGTTAACGTGCTACCTTTAGAGTTAGAATATGATATTTGTGAACATGTTTGATGATACTCTTAGACTCACTCATGTATCATAAATATAGATATATCATCATGCTTAAGTGTCGTAATTCAAGTAAAGCATATTTTCAAAGCAAAACGATGTTAATTACACCTATGTGATATGAATACTCACAAGCATGTCTAATATGAGTTATATGACTATCTTATAGGTTTAAGAATCAAGCATGTTAGACTTTGTGGTCTCATAAACCTTGAATGGCCTTAACTTGTTGAGATGTTCAACTTAGAACCATATTATGCAAGAAGGGATCTAGATTAAACTTAAAAGATACGAAAGAACCCTTGTCATGTTAATATATGTTATGTGTGTAAGGATGGGCAAGCAAGGCCAAGCAAGTGACTGCTGAGCCCTGGTTTGAACTGGGAGCCGCGCGGCCGCGCGTCTCCTTAGTACAAATCAGGCGTGGTCGCGCCTCCCTGCAGTAGGATCAGTTTTCTGCTATTAGTTTGTAGGAGTTGCATACTTGTATTATTACTCTAGCATATATTATATGACCAGTACATGTCTAATGTGTTAAGAAGTATGCTAGATGATAGGAGTGAATGTTTAATGATGTGCTTATAGACTTTCAAGTGATAAGTCCAAAAAGTATTTGCAAACTATAAAGCAACGATTAAAGACTATGTTATTTGATTTCATGGTGACTTATAAACTGATTTTGTATTATAAGTATGCAAGGTGTGGAATGAAGTATGTGGAGAGTATACAACTAAGATAGATGTTTATGTATGCATTTCAACTTACATATCATGTATGAATCTATGTACTAATAAATATCCTGTACGCGTATTATATTATGTTAGGATTTGAAAGAGTATTGATAAGCAATATTTTGGTAAACTACGCTTAAGGCAAGTATCTGAACTATCCTTTACATTGTGCAAGTATCCTAATTCTTGCATTACTTTATTCAATGGATATCATAAGCTTATCTCTTTGAATGCAAGTTATCCTACTTATTCATTCAATCGAGCTAGTATGTTTAAATCTCTTGTGAGAACTATTATTCATGTTGAACTTGGTATTATTCTTGAATATTGTGAAAGGGTCTATATCATTGATTCGGCTAGACTATATGCATGTTTATAAAACTGTCCAAACCAATTGATTGGTGCAAAAATCTTGAAAACCGAGTTGAACAACTCTTGTGATAAGGGGAGTGTATGTTGCTGGAAACCCCAACACATGAGTACATTATTACTGTAGTGTTATGCATAACATGGAGTATTGTAGATTGATCATCTATAGTACTTAATTTTTGGGCTATCAGTTTAATATTGGTAATTCTAGTAGATGTTCAATAGTCCTTAGTGACTGCTCAGTATAATTTGTTTTATCCCGTTGGATACGCTGATAGCCTTTGAATTCATATATATTGTTGATCTATATTGAACAATCCTTTCATATTCCAAAGATTGGATTCGAGATTTGTTGATACTCATTGTTCATGTTATTATTCTAATGTTCTGAACTATCTTGGAGACTATACTGTGATAATTCAACCTTGTGATATTATATTCTTCACCCTTGTTGTATATTACTTGCTGGGCAATTTGTGCTCATCCTTTCTTATTTAAAACCTTTCAGTTAAGGAGGAATATAGAAGTGTCTCTGGGAAAGACAAGGGCAAGGGCAAGGCTACCGACTAGCTTGTCACTTTATGTTTAAGACTATTATGTTGTATTAAGACTGTTTTCAGACTATGCTTAAGCTTAAGTAAGATTATATAATAAGTCTTTATTCGATATTATTATGTAATCTATTAAGTACTGTAGGTTGCGAGACTTGGGGGAATAATTATAATAAATCATTGTATATTATTCTAAATTAGATTTTCCGTTGTGAATATGTGATTTTAGTTGTTATGGTATTACTTTGAGCACGTGACGAACCGAATTTGAGTGGCCAAGTGGCGGTCTGAATTTGGGGGCGGCACAGGTTGGTATCAAAGCTATAGTTATAAACCTTAGGAATGAGAGTCCTTAGATTATAACTTAGGAAAACTTAGAAGTTAGGAAGGGGATAAAACTCATGTAGAGTTTTCCGTGAGAGACTTAGTGTGTTATGAAATGTAACTTCATTCTATACAATGAACTTATGTTTATTTAACATTCTGATGGAGTTGTTGTTTGTCTTGTCTTATGTTGGTGATTGTAGGATGACTGACATGGGAGGACCTAGCCGAGTAGTAGAGGAGGAGCCGTGTGATATTCACGTAGTCTATGAGGCACCTTTGACAGTGGAGCCCATAACAGTAGTGGCCCCTATTGATGACGATGATGAGGAGGAAGAGATGGAGCCATTACCCGAGGAGTCTGACCCTAAGGAGGAGCTTGTGGAGGAGGAACCCGAGCCCATGGAGGACTCCGACAAGGATACCTTTGAGAATCAGATGTTGGGAGAGTATGAAGAGCAGATTTTAGAATTAGGATGTAGAGTCGAGGAGCTAGAGACTGAGACTCTTGAGAGGCAATTAGTGATGCAGGAGATGGAGGTGAAAATTGCTCACTGTAAAGAGGCAAGGATCCAGATGGAGACCTTGTTTCACCGATCGGTGGCGAGGAACGTTGAGTTAGCAGGGAAGCTAGAAGAAATGGAGCAGAGGGTTTTAAGTGAGAGGACGGAGAAAGAGGCTCTCCGAACTCAGTTAGAGATAGAGGTGATGGATAGGATTCACTTCATGGAGAAGTGGGAGGAAGCCAATGATAGGGTGGATGATCTAGAAGACGAGGTACGGTGCAAAAGAAGGAAGATGAACAAGATGGGCTATGCTCTATGCACGGCCATGGAGAGATTGATCGATGGGGTAAATCACTACCCAGCTGAGCAAGGACAAACCCGGCATACCATAAGTCGGGACATGGTGGTGCACATTACCCAGAAGGAATATCAGAGCGCCGTGGAGCTTGTCTAGAGGATGAAGTCTAGCAGTTGTAGTATTTTATTTATGTGTTGTTTAATATGTTGTTGTAATCTCAGTTTTTTGTGTAAGAGGTGAGATGATGGCAACCCCAACTTTTGAAAAGTGTTAGAGGGGTAGTAAGCTAGTGTTGTCCCCGTCTTTTGTGATAATAGGGGATATGTGTTATCATTTATAGCAGTATGCTAGAAAAGAACATGTATTGTAACCATTTAACATATGAATATAAATGGTCTTATTTCATAAACATGTTTTAAACCTCCAGTTCTTTTCAATTGAGAAATGTCTAAGTATTATAATTAGATAATAAAATGAAATTTTTTTGATGCAGAAAATGCCACCCAGACGTAGAATAACTGTCCCAGAAGAGTCAGTTAATGATGATAGAGGACCAGTAGATCCGATACACAGACTTGTAGATTTATTGGGAGAAGCTCTAAGGGGAAGAAATGAACCTGTACCACCCATTCCCCAAGCTGTCCCAGTAACAACCTTCAAAGATTTTAAGAGTGTAGGACCCCCAGAGTTCGTGGGAACCACTGACCCGATAGTTGTGCAAACCTGGATCAAGGAGATCGAGAAGGCCTTCACTATAGCTCGCGTGGGTGACGACCAGAAGACAATATTTGCCACATACATGATGAGGGGCAAAGCAAACTATTAGTGTGAAACTAATCAGCAGAGAGCGGGGAAAGGAACAATAGCATGGGAGAGGTTTACGACGTTGTTCTTCGAGAACTATTTCCCGAAGAGTATGAAGAGTAGGATGGAAGTGAATTTCCTAGAGTTAAAGCAAGGAGATATGACGGTGGCGTAATACGCAGCTAAGTTTAATGAACTAGTGCGATTTGCGGAGCACCAAGTTGGGGATGAGGAAAGGAAGGTGAGATGCTTCGAGCAAGGGTTAAAGTCGTGGTTGTATAATAAGGTATCAGTCTTTCAGATTGATTCCTTTGCGACCTTGTTAGAGAAGGCAGTCATTGCGGAAGGTGGCAGTGAGGCCTTAAGTCTATATCATAAGGAAAAGAAGAACAATAACACTGGTAGTGAGCATCGTGGAGGAAGCAGCAGCGGAGGGAATAACTCTGGAAAGAGAAAGTGGGAAAATAACAACAACAACAACAACAACAGAAGCAATAATCAAGGTGGGAGTCATCAGGGAAACTTCAAGAAAAGAATTGAAGCTTATAACAAGTGTGGAAGAAGTCATCAGGGGGAGTGCTGGAAGGGAAAGGGCACTTGCTATAATTGCAGCCAAGAGGGGCACATATCGCCAAATTACCTAAAGCCAAAGAAGATCAGAGGATGTCTTGCTTGTGGATCAACAGAGCACCAGATAAAGGATTGCCCGAAGAAAGGAAGCGGAGGAGCTGGCGGAGGCCAGGGAGGAAGGAGCAAGTTAATGATTGGTGGACCTGCGCAACCCAACTGATCGACCGCCTGCACCTTTAACATGACCATCTAGGATGCAGTAGCTACAAAGGACGTGGTGTCAGGTATAATCTCAATCAATAATATAAATGCTTATGTATTATTTGATTCGGGTGCTACCTGTTCGTTTGTATCTGAAGAATTTGCTAGTAAACTTAGTACACCCCGAGAACGTTTAGAAGATCCTTTGAATATAGAAGTTGCGAATAAGGAAATAATCCCAGTAGAATGCGTTTATTGAAATTATCGCGCAAACATTAGAAAACATGAACTGAGCGTAGACTTGATTCCTATTAGACCGGGAGAATTTGACATAATACTAGGAATGGATTGGTTATATAACCATGCGGCGGTAATTGACTGTCAGAACAAGTGTGTGAACCTTCAGACTCCGAGTAAGTCTAAGGTAGTGTTTCATGGTAGCTCATCGCTTAAGCAATCGTGTTGCGTTACGATGATGCAGGCCAAGAAATTGTTAAGAAAAGGATGTGTAGGCTATTTAGCTTACATCATGGATACTCGAAAGAAGTGAGTAGAGATTAAAGATATACCCGTAGTGAATGAGTTTCAAAATGTGTTTCCAGACGATCTGTAAGACCCAAACTTTTATAAATAAAGATGAATTTTCTATAAATATCATTTTTGAATATTATGGAGTTAATTTGATATAATGTTATAGTTGTGGGTAATATTTATAAATTTTGCAAAGTACGCAAGTTGTTATATAATATTCGATTGGTAGGAGAATATTCGTTTTAACAGGGAATATTCGTACAACGGCACAATCATTGGTGGACCCCACAACGAAATTATTGTCGGATTGAGAAAACGACAAAAATATTTTATTAAAAATAACAGCGGAAGTTTTACCATTGATACTGTTGAACTACTCGGTAGTAAAAGTACAGTAATACGTGTGGTTGCATAGTAGCACACGGTATTGATTATTAATACTTATGTAAGAAGTCACTCAGTTTGATTCAATTATTGTCAGTTAATAATATGAATTATTTAGCGATAATGAAGTTTTGTTTTATTCGTATTATTAACGTAATAAAACAGAAACATCTTTTTTATATAAAACAGAATACTTTATTAAAGTTATTCTATAAATAAAATATATTATATTTTATTTAAAATATTTTTCTTTAAATATGGACCGTCAGATTAAAGTAATCAATCTGGACCGTTCATGGATTAGTTACTATGCATTCTATTTTTCTATAAATAGCAGCTCATTCCTTCATTATTTCTTACGAATTCACTGAACTCTAGAGAGAGAAACTATAGAGAGAGAGAAGAAAAGTATTCTGCTACTTAACTACTTCCTTATTTCAGTTCTTCTTTAAAACGGTAAGGGGTGTTATTCTTTCTTATTCATGAAGAGAACTGTTGTTATTCTATTTCTTATTATTCTGTTGGAATAACCTGTATACGCGGTCTACCCTATACTTGGTGACATTCTTCTGTTATTCTGTTGGAACATTCTGTCTGTGTGTTTTACACCGGACCTGGTTCCGTCTTGTTATTATTCTGTCGGAACATCCTGTCTGTGTGTTTTACACCAGACCTGGTTCCGTTTTTATTATTATCCTGTTGGAACATTCTGTTTGTGTGTTTTACATCGGACCTGGTTTCGTCTTGTTATTATTCTGTTGGAACATCATGTCTGTGTGTTTTACACCGGACCTGGTTCCATTATTTATTATTCTGTCGAAATATCCTGTCTGTGCGTTTACGCCGGACCTAGTTCTATTATTTATTATTCTGTTGAAATAACCTATCTGTGCGTTCTATCGTATGCGGGGTGATTTCTTTTGTTATTTCATTCTTTATTATACTCAGTTGGTTAAGTTTTAACTTCTATACTCCATGAAATTCGTGGAATATCCTTGATAATTGCGGTTCATCCAGTATCTTTTCATGAAAATATTCTTCTAAGCATTCTTGAATTTTACTCCACAAAGCAGTATCATGTTGACAATTTGGACGTTGTTAATTCTTGGATAAATTAATTCTTGAACTTGTTTTATTGAATTCTTATATCATTGTCATCATCCTCATGTTTATAAAATGTTAAAAGTCATCTGTGGCTTGTAGTGCATAGATGGACTTGGTATGATTATGACCAGGAATTATTCGGTATAATCATGACAGTAATGTTACAAATGATGTGGTAAAAGTCCTCATTGGCCCGTAGTGCATTGATGGACAGTTGTTGGCATGATCATGACCATTAATGAATACACGAATATCCTTGGCCGTAGTGCAGGGGTAATTCGATGATGTGAATTATTTTATTAAGCTGAGTCCCAGCGATAACAGTGTTGAAAAACCTTTTAAATCATAGAAGATAGTAGATTTTATTCTCTACTTGACTCTTTTAATGGATTGCTTGTTCCGCTGCAGTTAAACTTGATGTTCGTTATATTTTATCAGTTTAACACTGTTGAAGGCTAATGATAATTTATTCTGCATTATCTTAGTCATAATATTTCTAACTGGGCTAGTTGAGCTCACCCTTTCTTTCATTGTTCTCTTCAGGAAATGAGAATATAGCTGGGACGAGTCGGGGAACAGAGTGATGGACCAGATGATAGTATTAGTAGTCCTTACTATTCTATTAAATAGTGTGACAATAATTATAATGAGGACTCCTTTTGAGTTTGTATAGTCTCTAGTAGACAATAATTGTATTCAAACTCACAGTTATGTTTTGTCGTATTGTACACGACAGTTGTATTAGTAAGTTGTATTTGTATTCTGTACCATGTATCTGACGACCCAAGATGGGTGATGTATACCTAATTTTGGGGGCGTCACAGTTGGTATCAGAGCTTAGGGATATGATCCTTGGCTAAGATGTGAGAATAGAACTAGGAGGGGAGAGACGGGGAATTCCTTCGCTAGTATGACATACCTAAGTTTATTTGCATGGCATTTAATTGGTCGGTCATAATATAAGGATAATATATGACATATCAATTAACTTTTATTTTGTGGCAGTATCTGAAAATGGCATCTGAGAATGTTGAGAATAGCAATGGAGCACAGGCGACTGTTGATTCACCACATATCAATAATAAGGATAACGTGCATCATGAAGGTGACAATCCTCATGCAAACAACAACACTGACCAGATGATGAATGATGGAATGTTCAAAAGCTTTATGCAGTTCATGCAACAGCAGGCGAGAGCGGCTCCTGTCCAAAATATAGGTGGAAACACTGAAAACTCTCGAACGGTCACCGCTAAACAGTTCAAGGAGTTGGGACCACCTGAGTTTAAGAGAGAGCCAAAACCACTTATAGCGGAAACATGGATAAAGCAGATCACCAAGATATTTGATGTCTTGGGATGCTCCAAGGAGTAAAAGGTTCCCTTTGTCGCCTTTATGTTGCGAGGAGAGGCAGATTACTGGTTAGAATCGATTAAGCGTACTCAACCTGCCGCACTGAAGATGTCTTGGGAGAAGTTCCAAGAGCTGTTCAATGACAAATACTTTCCCGAAAGTGTTCGTCACATGAAGGAGGTGGAGTTCATCAAATTGGAGTAGAATAATATGATCGTGTCGCAGTATGAGGTTAAATTTGCAGAGTTGTCCCGATTTGCGTCCCACTTGGTGGATAATGAAGAGCGAATGACGCGAATGTTTTTGTGAGGTTTGAAACCTGAGATACGTCAATATCTTATTTCTCATAAACTGTGTTTGTATTCAGATGTTGTGAATAGGGCTCAGTTAGTGGAGCGCGATAACGAGTCAACGCAACCAAAAGAGAGCAGTCGGCAAAATGATAATACCAGTGAGAGCAGTCATCGAAGCGGTGACAACAAGCGTGGAGGGAATCAACAGGCCAGAAATGGTAACCACTTCGGTGGTAATCAGGGCCAAAATAATAAGAATGGTCATTTCAAGAAGAGGAGATTCAACAATGATGGAAAGACGTCAGCACCAGCACCCGTTGTTAAGGAAGGAGAACGACCACCTATCATATGTTTTAAATGCGGAGGGGAGGGGCACATCAGTCTAAACTGCGCGATGCCGTCTAAAGCATGTTATAATTGTGGAAGAGAAGGTCATTTAGCTCGATTTTGTCTTTTACCAAAAACAAGTTCAGCCAAGATGGAGACACCAAAGGCCGTCCCAAAAAAGTCAAAACCGGTAGTGCAAGGAAGAGCGTTTGTTGTGACCTCCCAGAAAGTAAGGAACCCGAATGAGGTCATCACGGGTAAGATTATCATAAACTCTAACGAAGTCTATACTTTATTTGATACCGGTTCTACCCATTCTTTTATTTCTCCTACTTGCGCTCATCGATTAAATTTGACTCCGGAGAAATTAGACTTTGACTTATCTGTTGAAACTCTATTAGGAGAAACCTTCATTATATCCACGGTTTATAAGTCTTGTTTGGTTCAAGTTGGTACCCACACATTACCTGTCGATCTTATTTCATTAAAAATACTTGCATTTGACGTGATTCTAGGGATTGATTGGTTAACTACTCATCATGCAAAAATTGATTGTTTTCGTAAGGTTGTTAGCTTTCATATTCCTAATCGACCTATTATGCAAATTTAAGCAACCAAACCATTAAAATCAATCGCTTTTATCTCAAGCCATAAAGCTATTCGTTTATTGAAAAATGGATGTCAAGCTTTCTTAGCTCATGTCACAGATCTAAACAAAAATACGTCAGTTTTGAATGATATTTCTATTGTTAATAAATTCCCTGACGTATTCCCTGAAGAACTTCCTGGCCTACCCCCATAGCGTGAAATTAAATTTTGTATCGACCTTGAACCCGGTACAAAAGTCATTTCCAAAGCCCCATATCGAATGACTCCTATTGAACTTCAGGAGTTAAAGATCCAACTTCAGGAATTGTTAGACATTGGCTTTATTCATCCTAGTACTTCTCCTTGGGGTGCTCCTGTGCTATTCGTGAAGAAGAAAGATGGAAGTATGCGACTTTGTATTGATAATCGGGAGTTGAATCATGTCACCATCAAAAACAAGTACCCATTGCCACGTATTGATGACCTGTTTGACCAGTTGCAAGGAGCATAATTCTTTTCAAAGATCGATCTTCGTTCTGGATATCATCAGCTGAAGGTTAGAACTGAGGATATTCCAAAGACGGCTTTCAGAACTCGGTACGGGCATTATGAATTCCTAGTCATGTCCTTTGGATTGATTAATGCTCCTGCTGCCTTCATGGATATGATGAACCGGGTATTTAAGGAATATTTGGATCACTTTGTGGTCGTCTTTATTGATGACATCCTTATTTATTCCAAAAGTCGTGAAGATCATGAGCAACACTTGAGGCTGGTACTTCAAAAGCTTCGTGAATACAAGCTTTATGCCAAGTTAAAGAAATGCGAGTTCTAGTTAGAGGAGGTAGCATTCCTTGGGCACATAATATCAAGTCGTGGAATATCGGTTGACCCGGCATAGATTGAAGCTATTCAAAGCTGAGAGCAACCTAAATCAGTGACCGAAGTACGTAGCTTTCTTGGTTTAGCTGGTTATTATCGGAGATTCGTGGAAGGATTTTCTCGAATCGCTACTCCATTAACTCAGCTGCTTCGGAAAGATACAAAGTTCGGTTGGAACGAAGAATGTGAGAAGAGTTTTCAAGAACTCAAGAGGAGACTCATTTCAGCACCTGTTCTAACAATACCATCTGGCTCGGAGGGATTTGTCATCTACAGTGATGCTTCGAGCAAAGGGTTGGGATGCGTTCTCATGCAACATGGAAAAGTCATAGCCTATGCATCAAGACAACTCAAGGAATATGAGAGAAATTATCCTACTCATGATCTAGAGTTGGCAGCTGTTGTTTTTGCACTTAAAATTTTGAGGCATTACTTGTATGGGGAGAAGGTGGAGATCTTTACGGATCATAAAAGCCTCAAATATTTCTTCACTCAAAAGGAACTCAACATGCGACAACGACGTTGGCTTGAACTGTTGAAAGATTATGATCATACCATTCAATACCATCCTAGAAAAGCGAACGTGGTAGCTGACGCATTGGGTAGAAGATCATATGCAAGTACGAGTGCGATATTATCAACACAAAGGCCCATTTTGTGTGACTTGCAAAGGATGGAGATAGTGTTAAAGACTCTAGGGACCCATGTGATGATGACGAATATACGAGTAGAACCAACTTTAATCGATAAAGTTAAAGCTGCTCAAGCTACAGACCTGGAGCTGATGCGTATGAGGAAGAAAGTGCAAGAAGGTGCTATGCCGGAAGCAAGAATCGATGAAGAAGGAATACTTCGAGTCAACTCCAGACTTTGTGTTCCTAACAACCCTGATTTAAAGTATGAAATCATGATGGAGGCGCACAACACACCGTTTGCAATCCATCCTGGAAGTACCAAAATGTATCATGATCTTCGTCATACATTTTGGTGGAGCAATATGAAGAGAGAGATAGTGCTGTTTATCTCAAGGTGTCAAACTTGTCAACGAGTCAAAGCGGAGCATCAAGTACCAAAAGGTCCATTGCAACCACTTGAAATTCCAGAATGGAAGTGGGAGCACATTACCATGGATTTTGTTACCGGTCTTCCTAAGGTTTCTCAAGGTATAGATGCGATTTGGGTCATTATTGATAGATTGACCAAGTCTGCTCATTTCTTACCGATACGAGAAACTTATACACTTGAACGTCTTACTCGTATGTACATAAATGAGATTGTAAGACTGCATGGTATGCCAATATCCATAGTTTCTGATCGAGACCCAAGATTCACTTCACGATTTTGGGTTAGTTTATATAGTTCGGCATATCATCCTCAGACGGACGGACAATCAGAGAGGACTATTCAAACTCTAGAAGATTTATTAAGACTCTGTGTCCTTGACTTCAAGGAAAGTTGGGACAAGTTCTTACCATTGGTGGAGTTTTCCTACAACAACAGTTATCAAGCAAGTATTGGCATGGCTCCATTCGAAGCATTGTATGGAAGAAAATGTCGTTCTCCAGTATGCTGGGATGAGGTGGGTGAAGCAACGTTGTTGGGACCGGAGTTGGTACGTATGACTACAGAAAAGATTCAAACGATCCGACAACGTATAAAAATCTCACAAGATCGACAAAAGAGTTATGCTGATCTTCATCGAAAGGATGTGGAATTTGATATAGGAGATCATGTGTTCTTACGTGTTGCTCCATAGAAAGGAGGTACGAGATTTGAAAAGAGAGGAAAGCTCAATCCTCGATTCATCGGTCTATTTTTAATCCTCGATCGAGTAGGAACTGTGGCTTATAGACTCGCTTTACCGCCAAGTATGTCTCGTGTTCATAACGTTTTTCACATATCCATGTTACGTAAATATGTGGAAGACCCGAACCACATTATTGAGTTAGAACCGGACGAAATAGCATAAGATTTGACGTATGAAGAAGTTCCTGTTCAAATCTTGGATAAGAAGGAACATATTCTACACTCCAAGATTATATCTCAAGTCAAAGTTTTGTGGAGAAACCACGATGTTGAGGAAATGACTTGGGAGTTAGAATCTGAAATGAAATCAAGGTATCCTTACCTTTTCGACATACCAGGTACGTACCCTAATTTCGAGGGCGAAATTTCATATGAAGGGGAGGTTGTAAGACCACAACTTTTATAAATAAAGATGAATTTTTTATAAATATCATTTTTGAATATTATGGAGTTAATTTGATATAATGTTATAGTTGTGGGTAATATTTATAAATTTTATAAAGTACGCAAGTTGTTATATAATATTCAATTGGTCGGGGAATATTCGTTTTAACAGGAAATATTCGTACAACGGCACAATCATTGGTGGACCCCACAACGGAATTATTGTCGGATTGAGAAAACGACAAAAATATTTTATTAAAAATAACGACGGAAGTTTTACCATTGATACTGTTGAACTACTCGGTAGTAAAAGTACAGTAATACGTGTGGTTGCATAGTAGCACACGGTATTGATTATTAATGTTTATGTAAGAAGTCACTCAGTTTGATTCAATTATTGTCAGTTAATAATATAAATTATGTAGCGATAATGAAGTTTTGTTTTATTCGTATTATTAACGTAATAAAACAGAAACATCTTTTTATATAAAACAAAATACTTTATTAAAGTTATTCTATAAATAGAATATATTATATTTTATTTAAAAGATTTTTCTTTAAATATGGACCGTCAGATTAAAGTAATCAATCTGGACCGTTCATGGATTAGTTACTATGCATTCCATTTTTCTATAAATAGCAACTCATTCCTTCATTATTTCTTACGAATTCATTGAACTCTATAGAGAGAAACTATAGAGAGAGAGAAAAAAAGTATTCTGCTACTTAACTACTTCTTTATTTCAGTTCTTCTTTAAAACGGTAAGGGGTGTTATTTTTTCTTATTCATGAAGAGAACTGTTGTTATTCTATTTCTTATTATTCTGTTGGAATAACCTGTATACGCGGTCTACCCTATACTTGGTGGCATTCTTCTGTTATTCTGTTGGAACATCCTGTCTGTGTGTTTTACACCGGACCTGGTTCTGTCTTGTTATTATTCTGTCGAAACATCCTGTCTGTGTGTTTTACACCGGACCTGGTTCTGTTTTTATTATTATTTTGTTGGAACATCTTGTCTGTGTGTTTTACACCGGACCTGGTTCCTTCTTGTTATTATTCTGTTGGGACATCATGTCTGTGTGTTTTACACCGGACCTGGTTCTATTATTTATTATTCTGTCAGAATATCATGTCTGTGCATTTACGTCGGACCTAGTTCCATTATTTATTATTCTATTAAAATAACCTGTCTGTGCGGTCTATCGCATGCCTGGTGATTTCTTTTGTTATTCCATTCTTTATTATACTCAGTTGGTTAAGTTTTAACTTCTATACTCCATGAAATTAGTGGAATATCATTGATAATTGCGGTTCATCAAGTATCTTTTCATGAAAATATTCTTCTAAGCATTCTTGAATTTTACTCCACAAAGCAGTATCATGTTGACAATTTGGACGTTGTTAATTCTTGGATAAATTAATTCTTGAACTTGTTTTATTGAATTCTTATATCATTATCATCATCCTCATGTTTATAAAATGTTAAAAGTCATCTGTGGCTTGTAGTGCATAGATGGACTTGGTATGATTATGACCAGGGATTATTCGGTATAATCATGACAGTAATGTTACAAATGATGTGGTAAAAGTCCTCATTGGCCCGTAGTGCATTGATGGACAGTTGTTGGCATGATCATGACCATTAATGAATACACGAATATCCTTGGCCGTAGTGCAGGGGTGATTCGATGATGTGGATTATTTTATTAAGCTGAGTCCCAGCGATAACAGTGTTGAAAAACCTTTTAAATCATAGAAGATAGTAGATTTTATTCTCTACTTGACTCTTTTAATGGATTGCTTATTCCGCTGCTGTTAAACTTGATGTTCGTTATATTTTATCAGTTTAACACTGTTGAAGGCTAATGATAATTTATTCTGCATTATCTTAGTCATAATATTTCTTACTGGGCTAGTTGAGCTCACCCTTTCTTTCATTGTTCTCTTCAGGAAATGAGAATATAGCTAGGACGAGTCGGGGAACGGAGTGATGGACCAGATGATAGTATTAGTAGTCCTCACTATTCTATTAAATAGTGTGACAATAATTGTAATGAGGACTCCTTTTGAGTTTGTATAGTCTCTAGTAGACAATAATTGTATTCAAACTCACAGTTATGTTTTGTCGTATTGTACACGACAGTTGTATTAGTAAGTTGTATTTGTATTCTATACCATGTATCTCACGACCCAAGATGGGTGATGTATACCTAATTTTGGGGGCGTCACACGATCTGTCTGGTTTTCCGCCAGACAGAGAAATCGAATTTGTAATAGACTTAGCACCAGGAACAGTACCGATTTCAAAAGCTCCATATCGTATGGCACCAGTAGAAATGAAAGTATTGATGATACAACTTCAAGAGTTATTGGATAAGGGTTACATTCGACCGAGTGTGTCTCCTTGGGGTGCACCAGTGCTATTCGTTAAGAAAAAAGACGGATCGATGAGGCTCTGTATCGATTATCAAGAATTGAACAGAGTAACGATCAAGAACAGATATCCACTACCGAGGATAGACGACTTATTTGATCAGCTGAAGGGAGCGAAATGTTTCTCGAAGATCGACCTACGGACAGGATATCACCAACTGAAAGTGCGGGATGAGGATATACCAAAGACTGCGTTTCAAACCTGTTATGGACATTACAAGTTTTTTGTAATGTCATTTGGTTTGACTAATGCTCCGGCAGCATTCATGGACTTGATGCATCTCAAGCCATACTTGGATAAATTCGTAGTAGTTTTCATTGACGACATTTTGATCTACTCAAAGACAGAGGAAGAACACGCCGAACATCTGAAGATTGTTTTGGAGGCACTGCGAAAGGAGAAGATGTATACGAAGTTTTCAAAGTGTGAATTTTAGATGAAGAAGGTTCAATTCTTAGGCCACGTGGTGGATGAGAATGGAATCTCAGTAGACCCCAAAAAGGTCGAAGCAATAAGTAATTGGGAACAACCGAGAACACCGACAGAGGTAAGAAGTTTCTTAGGGTTAGCCAGGTACTATCAAAGATTTATCCAGAATTTTTCTAAGATAGCAACCCCGTTGACTAATCTGACAAGGAAGACGATAAAATTTGCATGGACCGACAAATGCAAAAAGAGTTTTCAAGAGTTGAAGAAGAGATTAAGCGAGATGCCTGTATTATCTTTACCAGATGATATGGGAGGATTTGTGGTGTATAAAGATACATCGCATAGAGGACTGGGTTGTGTACTAATGCAGCATGGTAAAGTCATTGCGTATTTGTCACGACAATTGAAGGATTATGAAAAACGATACTCTACTCATGACTTAGAGTTAGCGACAGTAGTTTTTGCGTAAAAGATATGGAGACATTATTTGTACGGGGAGAAATGTGAGATATACACGGACCACAAAAGTCTAAAATATATCTTCACGCAGAAGGAGTTGAATATGCGTCAGAGAAGGTGGTTAGAGTTGATCAAAGATTATGACGGAGATATTCTTTATCACCCGGGGAAGGCAAACGTAGTTGTCGACGCTCTGAGTAGGAAAGGAAGGGAGAAATTGTTTCAACTGACAACTCAGAAGGAATTATTAAGAGATATAGAGAAGTTGGAAATAGAGGTAAAGGGACCCGAGAGGTCTGAAGAGAAGTTATTTGTAATGGAAGCTTGTCCGACCTTGTTGGATAGAGTAAAGGAAGCACATGAGAGAGATAGAGAATGTGAGAAAACTAGGAAGATGATCACAGAAAGTGAGGAAGAAAAATTTTGAATAGATAAAGATGGTATCTTAAGATTCGAAGGGAGAGTGTGGGTATCGGCGGTAACCGAGTTAAGAGAAGAGATTTTGCACGAGGCACATAATACGATATATTCCATTCATCCGGGAGGCACTAAGATGTACCGAGACTTGAGGCAACATTTTTGGTGGCCCAACTTGAAACGGGAAGTCGTAGAGTGCATTAGTAGATGTTTGACTTGTCAACGCGTAAAAGCAAAGCATCAGCGGCCGAGTAGTTTACTACAACCGTTGGAAATACCAGAGTGGAAATGGGAGCATATTACGATGGACTTAGTGATAGGACTTCCAGTCACGCAGAAAGGTTTGGATGTCGTTTGGGTTATCGTGGATCGACTTACAAAGACCACCCATTTTCTACCGTTCAAGATCCGCTACAGTTTGAATCAGTTAGCGAGTCTGTACGTAAAGGAGATTGTTTCACGATATGGAGTGCTCGTATCAATTGTTTCTAACCGAGACACGCGTTTCACGTCAAAATTCTGAAAAAGCTTGCAAGAGAGGATGGGAACATAGTTAAGATTAAGTACTGCTTATCATCCTTAGACAGACTGACAAAGTGAGGGAACAATACAAACGCTAGAGGACATGCTTAGGAATTGCGTGATGGACTTAAGGGAAATTGGGACGACCACTTACCCTTAGTTGAATTTGCGTATAATAATAGTTACCATGCGAGTATCGGCATGCCACCGTACGAAGCTCTTTACGGGAGGAAGTGCAGAACGCCATTATGTTGGGAGGAAGTCGAAGAACGACGAATACTCGGACCAGAGTTAGTACAACAAACCACGGACGTAGTGACAGTAATAAGGGCCAGACTAGTGGCAGCTCAAGATCGCCAGAAAAAGTATGCGGATTTGCATCGGCAAGACCGAGATTTTGAAGTCGGCAGTTTTATATTCTTGAAGGTACCTCCATGGAAGGGAAAGATCCGTTTCGATAAGAAAGGAAAACTGAGTCCAAGATTCATAGGACCGTTCGAGATACTAAAGCGAGTGGGCGAAGTAGCATACAAAGTTGCACTACCACCTGAGTTGGAGCACATCCATAACGTGTTTCACATATCTGTATTGCGTCTGTACAAGGCTGACTATAAGCACGTGATTTCTTATGAACCCATTCAAGTGGAGAAGAATTTAGCGTACGAAGAAATTCCTGTCCAAATTCTTGATAAGAAAGAGCAAACCTTGAGAAATAAAGTTATTTTGTAAGACCCCGACTTTTTATAAATAAAATTAAATTTTCTCTATTTATTATTTTGAAATAGTAAGGGTTGATTTGATTAATGTGATTAGTTATGGGTAAAATGCGCAAATATTTTAATTAAGCAAGTAGTTATAAAATATTCATTGTTGTCGGAAAATATTCGTTTGGTCGTGGAATATTCTTTATAAGACCCCGAATTTTATGAAATAAAATTATTCAGTTTTTCTTATAATTACAATTCAGTAAATGGTTAAATTGATAAAAAGTTAAAGTTATGGGTAAAATGTGAAAAATTTTCAAAAATAAACAAGTGGTTATAAAATAATCATTGTTGTCGGAGAATAATCGTTGGTCGTAGAATATTCTTTCTGTCGGGGAATATTTGTACGACGGCGCAGCTATTTGTGGGCCCCATAACAGAAAATGGTAGGATGAAGATAACGACAAAAATTGAGTTTTTATAATTAACGGTGTAGTTGTTACCGTTAACACTGTTGGAATACCTGGTGGTTAAAAATACAGTAATACGCGTTATTGCACAGTAGCACACGGTATTGCACAGTATTTTTAAAATTATTGATTCTTACGTAAGAAGGCACTACTGAATAATTATCACAGTAATTACTGTTCAATTTTTTATTTTATTGATTCAATAATTGCTGCGTTGATATTTTATATTATTGTTGTTTCAATAATTGTTGCTGCACATCATCTCCATTATCAGATCAATAATTCATATTATTTGAATAATATTATTAGATAGCATTATTGGCAATGTCTAAAAAGTTCTGTCTAAGGAGAGGTTTGGTCATCTAATTGCGCGCCAATAAGGAGAAATCCTTATTGGAAAGCCCCCTCTTTCCTGGGAACGGCCTGGTTCCTAGTACTGTGATTCTGTAATATTATTTGTAAATAATTAATTATTGATTTATATGATGAGAAAAATATTAATTTTATGTGGATATAGATGGAGAAAATTTTTAAAATGACAATGGTTGAAAACTGATATTTTATCTTTTCTGATAAAATAATTTATTATTATATTTAACAATATAATAATAGTAATAGTTTTACAATGAATGTGGGATATATGAGTATATGAGGAGGAAGAGTATTTTTGTTGTATTAAATGATTAACACATGTTTTGTGTGTCGGTGGACCCCATTTCTTGACTGAAATTTGATTATAGCCTGTAAAATCGTCCGTTTATGGATTTTGGTCAATTTTTATTTGAAATTTGGAAAAACTTTCTTCTATGAATTGTTGAAGTTTTGAAAAATAAAGTAATTTTTATTAAAATTGAGCGGGACCCACTCTTATTTAAAACATGTGGACTGCTTGTTTTTCTTCCAAGTTGGCATGCTTGATGGCTGAACTTGGTTGGTACGTGGAAGGATGAAATAAATAATAATTTTTATTATTTTAGTCTCCTTTGGCGTTATAGCATTTTCTTATAAATAGGTGCTTAAGTTAGAATTGAAAATCACACCAGAAATAAGTTTTCTTTCTCTCTATATTATCAAGCATATTTTTGAGAGTATTTAGATACTTTGAGAGTTGCTATTTAGTAGAAGTTTCCTTCGGTTTTTCATCCGATATTCAAGTCAGAAGTACTACTCTTTTGAGGTAAGGGATTTTAAGGGTTATTATGTTTTTCAGTTCGTACTGCTTCTGACCTTCAGAAAATTTTGAAAAACTTTGAAATGATATTTTGATGAGTTTTCTTGATTGTGTCAAAAAATGGTGATTTTTGGATGTATAGATTAAGAGTTATGAATTTTATGAGAAAAGACTATTTTAAAAGTAACCGCTTATAACTCCTTGTGGTTAATTCCAAAATTGATAAAATTTTTATTGGGAGTATATCTATATTATATCAGTATACTCTGTGAATTTCGAAATTTTTGGATAAAAGTATAATTTATGATAAATGTCTAAATATTCGGCTGTTTTGGCCATATGAAAAATAGTAAATGAGTTTTAAAAATTCTGAGAAAAATATATGTTCAATATGTGACTATATTATGCTAAATCCCAGAAAAAAAATATTTTTAGAACTGATTTGGTGTTTTTCATAAAAATAGACTAGTTATGAGTAAATGAATTAAATATGTTATATGAAGTAAGAAAATTGGAAAATAGGATTTTATGGCTTGAGGATCATATATGAGGTATATGCAGATTTTTGATGAGGGTTTTGGTTATTGGTAATGAAATTTTATGAGTTTGGCATTTTAGGATGATTAAATGCATTATTTAGTAAAGTGTAAACAATTAAAATAAATTGTTTATAAATTTAAGAAATGTTATTCTTTCAATATCATTATACTGAAATATTGGTATGAATTTTATTGTGAAATTTCTATCTTTTTGTGTCGGGATTACTATTCATGAGTTACTATTCACGAGTTACTATTCATGAGTTACTCTTGAAATTAAATCTATGAATATTACTCTTGAAATATAGTTAATTTATGAATATTACTCTTGACCAAATTATAGTTAATTTATGAATATTACTCTTGAAATTAAATCTATATTTTGATCATATTATTTTTATTATCATATATAATATTTTTATAACCTTGATGTTGAAATTCTCTTTCACTTGAGTGTAAAGATGGGTAGATTATTGGTATGATCATGACTATGGGTTCTCTTTGGCCAGTAGTGCAAAGTTGAATTGTTAACTGGTATGATCGTGACCATTGAATTTCTAACTGAATATCTTTAGCTTAAGTGTAAAGGTGAATTGATCAACATGGTTATAATTATTGTTTATATAATTCTGAAATGATTATATATTTCTTTGAGATATGAATATCTTTGGCCTGTAGTGCAAAGATGAACTGTTGATGAATATCTTTGGCCTGTACTGCAAAGATGAATTATTGATGAATATCTTTGGCCTGTAGTGTGAAGATGAACTGTTGTTGAATATCTTTGGCCCATAGTGCAAATATGGTTTGTTGATGAATATCTTTGGTCGTAGTGCGAAGATGGATTTATTAGCATGATTATGAACAGGAACTGTGATTTGGTATAACCATGATCTTTGATGTTTCAGGTAAAGACAGGTGATGAAAATATTCTTTGTCTTGGGTGCGAAGAAAAATTTAGAATCATAATTATGATTATGAGTTATTCATATGATTGTGGAAAGGAACTATTGAGTGATGTTATAGGGATAAAATATTGTTGGTGGATTTTTAACATGGAGAAGATAATAGACTTTATAGTCTATTTGACTCTTCTAATGGATTGCTCGTTCCGCTGCAACTATGGTTGAAATTTTTATCATCTACCATATGTTCTAAATCTCTGATTTATTACTGATGAAGACTATTGATAATTTATTTATCTTTAGTCATGATATTCTTTACTGGGCTAGTTGTGCTCACCCTTTTGTTTCACAATTCCTTTCAGGTAATAAGAGTGTAGCTGGGTCGAGCGGAGGTAACAAGAGAATAGAACGGTGGTCATCATTTAGTAGTTATATTTGGTGAAGAAAATAGGGTGAGGCGAACCTAACGTTGGAAGGGTATTTTGTCACTATCATACAAGATGTCTAATAACATACAACCTCGTATCATCATAAGATAGGGTTGTGCTCATCCACTTGCTGAGTATCTTTACGAGCACTATCTATATAATCTTGGTGTTTGTTTGAAGTATAATTTTCAATTAGAGACAGTGGAGATAATGATATGTCAAGAGAAGACTCACCATTGAGAAGAATATGATAGTAAACTTCTCGTTTTTCTTTGGGGTCTATTGGGTCAACCAAGGATAATTCTGTGACCATATGATATCTATCATAACCTAGACGCATGGCCTCCCAAGTACGAAGGTTTCCTTGAGCACTTCCCAAAGATTCTAATTTCTAAAACAGTTTTTGACTATACCTTTATGTAAGGTATCATTGTGAGGTGCTGTCCACGATTGGGACATGAGTCACATTTGGTATATATTTGTATCCAAACTCACAGCATATGTGTTGTTATATTTTGCACGATAATTGTTGTAATAAAGTTGTAGTTATTTTCTGTACCATGTATTTGGCGACTCAGAATAGGTTGGATAGAATGGACCTGTTTTGGGGTCGTCACATTCTTACTGTCGGAGAATATTCGTACGACGGCGCAGCCTTGTGTGGGCCCCATAACGAAAAGCGATTGGATGAAGAAAATGACAAATATAAGTTGTTTATAAATAACAGCGTAGTTGTTACCGTTAATACTGTTGGAATACCCGGTGGTTAAAATATAATAATACGCATTGTTACACAGTTGCACACGGTATTGCACTAATTATTGATTCTTACGTAAGAAGGCACTACTCAATAATTGTTATAGTAATTACTGTTCAATATTTTATTTTATTGATTCAATAATTGCTACGTTGATATTTTATATTATTGTAGTTTCAATAATTGTCACTACACAGTATTTCCCATTATCAGATTAATAATTCATATTATTTAAATAATATTATTAAATAGCATTATTGGCAATATCTAGAAAGTTCTGTCTAAGGAGAGGTTTGGTCACCTAATTGCGCGCCAATAAAGAGAAATCCTTATTGGAAAGCCCCCTCTTTCTTGGGAACGGCCTGGTTGTCAGTATTGTGATTCTGTAATATTATTTGTGAATAATTAATTATTGATTTATATGATAAGGAAAATATTCATTTTATGCGGATATAGACGAAGAAAATTTTTAAAGTGATAATTGTTAAAAATTAATATTTTATCTTTTCTGATAAAATAATTTATTTAATATATTATTATATTATAATAATATAATAATGATGATATTTTTACAATGAATGTGTGATATATGAATAAATGAGGAATAATATTTTTGTTATAAAAAATGTTTAACACATAATTTGTGTGTTGATGGACCCCCTTTTTGACTGAAATTTGATTATAGCCTGTAAAATCGTCCGTATGTAGATTTCGGTCAATTTCTGTTTAGAATTTGGAAAAACTTAAACTTACAAAGTTGTAGAGAATTAAATTTCCTATGAAATGGACATAAGATTTTAATTTTTCTGATAAAAGAGCTATTTATTATGAATTATTGAAGTTCTAGAATATTGGGTCTGAATTGATTTTGTTGCATTAAATGATAAAAACATGTTTTTCATTTTGGTGGGCCCCACATGAGTAGTAAACATGTTGAATTCAGATTTAAGAGGTGGGCGTGAATTTTTTTTATAAATATTATTATTTTATTAAATTTTCTGCTTTGGTGTTCTAAGCATTTTCCTATAAATAAGTTGTTTAGATTAGAATTAAAAATCACACCAGAAACTGAAGTTTTCTCTCTCTATATTATCGAGCGTATTTTTGTGAGTATTTAGATACTTTGAGTGTTGCTATACGGTGCAAGTTCCTTCAGCACTATATCCAGTATTCCAGTCAGAAGTACTGTCTTTTTGAGGTAAGGGATGTTATTTTTTTATAAATGATATTATTTCTTTTAATATCATTATACCAGAATATTGGTAAGATTTTTTTTGTGAAATTCTTATCTTTTCATGTCGGAGTTACTATTCATGAGTTACTATTCACGAGTTACTATTCATGAGTTATTGATCACGAGTACTATCACGAAGCATGATGATATTTTTTTCTTGTAGAATTTCTACCTTTTAGTGTCGGAGTTACTATTCATGTATACGGCACTATTTATAGAAAAATTAAATTTTTTTTTTCTGTGTCCAAGATTGTCTGTTATGGTTCTTATCTTTGATTGGATCTATGTTTTGAACTTCATTTTTGAATTCTACTCCATAATAGTTTATTATGGAGTATTTTTGAACTTGAATTTTCTAAAAGTACGAATACCTAATTTGTTCTTTTGTCTCACTGGATTCGCTTTCTTTAAAATATTTTTCATCATCCTCAGTCCTAAATGATGATATAACTGAACATCTTTGGCCTGTAGTACAAAGATTAATAATTTTTTGATGAATATCTTTGGCCCGTAGTGTAAAGATGAACCGGTGTTGAGATGAACATGACCAACTGATGAATATCTTTGGCCTGTAGTGCAAAGATGAATATTTGATTCAAGATGTATATTGATTGATGTTACAGGGATAAAATATTGATGATGGACTTTAAAATCATAGAAGATAGTAGATTTCATTCTCTACTTGACTCTTCTAATGAAATATTATTTCTGCTGCGAATATTGATTTAAAATTGTTGTCTATTGTATTCTATCAGATTTTTCCCTATTAAAGACTAAGGATAATTTGTTGTACATTATCTTAGTCATAATATTCTTTACTGGGCTAGTTGAGATCACTCTTTTCCTTTTTGTTCCATTTTTCTTCTCAGGAGACGAGAATATAGCAGGAACTAGTTGGGGTATGGAGTGATGGTTCAAGATAGTTATTTTAGTAGTCCTCACTATTTTATAAAATAGTGTATCAATAATTGTAATGAGGACTCCATTTGAGTTTTAATACTGTCTAGGTGACAATATTTGTGTTGTCGTATTTTGCACAATAATTGTAATAATAAAGTTGTAGTTATTTTCTGTACCATATATTTGGCGACTCATAATGGGTTGGGTTGAATGGACCTATTTTGGGGGCGTCACATATTTCCTCTGTAAAAGTACTTTGGCGTAACCACGATGTCGAGGAGGCTACGTGAGAGTTAGAAGATAAGATGATGAGGGATTATCCGCATCTGTTTGTGTAACCTTGTAGCAATTTCGGGACGAAATTTTTATAAGGGGGGAGGATGTAATACCCGAGAATTTTCACGTCTTAATAAATGAACATATTAATGGAAATGAATATTTATTTGAATAAAAATGGTTTTTATGTTATAAGATGAGTTAACTCAATTATATTGAATAATTGAGAATATATGGAATTTGTGATGAACTCGTTAAAAGCCTTGTGTGACACGGTGATGTGAGATATTAATAATGATATTAATCGACGAAGGAATTATTATGTGAACAATTAAATTATATTAACTGTTAATTGTTATTGTATGGTATTAATTAATTGCTAATGGTAATTAATTAAGGAGATGTGATTAGCAACATGTTTATAGATATAATAAGATTATATTGACTGTTATGTGCAAGTGTGCAAAAATTAAATATATTATTTATGGAATACAACTGTATTATATAGAGTATTGTGACACTTATGTGACTATACCATATATAGTAACCATGTATTAAGATTTATTGAAACTATATGGTATAAATATATCATGAAATGTGTATGTGACAATATACATGTGGGTAGACATTAAAATAAAATGTACATGAATTATATGTATGTTGCATAACATCTACTACCTTGAAATATTAAACTATATTATGGCATTAGAATATAGTTCATGTATGGAGAATGTGTATATAAAATATAACATAAGAGTAGGAAATTGTATAAGTGTTACAAGAGTGCTGAGTTAATTGGCTTGTCCCAAAACTAGTGTCCCATTTACTCTCATTTCTCCTTCACGTGTAAACCAAAAAGGCTAAGGCCTATTCCTTCTTCCAAGCTTCTCTAGATGATGATTATGGAGGGAGTGGGCATAATGATGATCTCCAACAACCAATTACTAACTCCTTGTTAACCTTCATGCAATCCTTAAATCAATGGGTTTGATTCAATGGAAAATTGCAAAATTTGTGTAATGGGTTTTCTATATATGTAAGACCCCAACTTATTAAGGAATAAAATCAAATTTTCTCTAAATATTATTGTGAATAATAAGGTGTTAATTTGATATAATACTTTGGTTATGGGTGAAATGTGTAAATTTTACAAAATAAACAAGTGGTTATAAAATATTCATTTTGTCGGGGAATATTCGTTTGGTCGTGAAATATTCTTTCTGTCGGGGAATATTCTTTCTGTCGGGGAATATTCGTACGACGGCGCAGCTATTTGTGGGCCCCATAACGGAAAACGATTGGATGAAGATAACGACAAAAATTGAGTTTTTATAAATAACGGCGTAGTTGTTACCGTTAACACTGTTGGAACACTGTTGGAATACCCGGTGGTTAAAATACAGTAATACGCGTGGTTACACAATAGACCACGGATTGCACAGTATTTATGAATTATTGATTCTTACGAAGGAAGGCACTACTGAATAATTGTTACAGTAGTTACTGTTCAATATTTTATTTTATTGATTCAATAATTGCTGCATTGATATTTTATATTATTGTTGTTCAATAATTGTTACTGCACAGTATTTCCCATTATCAGATCAATAATTTATATTATTTGAATAATATTATTAGATAACAATATTGGCAATGTCTAGAAAATTCTGTCTAAGGAGAGGTTTGGTCATCTAATTACGCGCCAGTAAGGAGAAATCCTTATTGGAAAGCCCCCTCTTTCCTTGGAACGACCTGGTTGTCATAAATGTGATTCTGTAATATTAATTATGAATAATTAATTATTGATTCATATGATAAGGAAATATTTATTTTATGTGAATATAAATGTTGGATATATTTTGTGGTTAAAAATGAAGGAGTTAATGTTGAGGTGTTTTATCAGTATTTTTGTCGGAATGGAGGTATTAAAAATCAATCAGGGTTTTTGAGATATATTGCGGGGGTTATAATTTTTATTCCGACCGTTGGATCGTTGTGATTTTTGGATATGTTATACATATATAAGTTGAGTATATGTCCACAAATTTTGAACCGTTAAAAATGAACGTATGATTTGTTATGAATTTTAAGAGATGAATGGTTCAGAAATTGTTGAAGTTTCGGAATATATCATTTTGGTGGAAAATTCTAAAATTGGCGGGCCCCACTTTTGGTTGGTGAGAAATGTGCTGAAATTTTTATTCAAATGTGGTGGGTGGGAATAGTAGCAGGTAAAACCATCAGGTTGCAGGTCAAGTCTGCTTCGGCGTGCTAACATTTTCCTATATATAGAGGGCTAAGCTAGAATTAAAAATCACACCAGAATTCATAAGTTTTTTCTCTTTCTCTCTCTAGATTAATGAGTGTATTTTGTGAGTATTTAGATACTTTAAGAGTTGCTATTCAGCACAAGTTTCGTTCAGCCTCATATCCGATATTCAGTCAAAAGTATGGTTATTTTGAGGTAAGGGATATTATTTTCTTCTTAAATGATATTATTTTCTTCAATATCATTATGCTGAAATATTGATATAAACTTTTTATCAAATTTGGAACTTTTTGTGTCGGAGTTACTATTCACGTATACGGCACTATTCGCGAATACGGCACTATTCACCGAAAAATAAAAAAAAATTCTTTTTGTCCAAGATGTCTATTATGGTTACTATCTTTGATTGTATCCATGTTTTGATCTTTATTTTTGAATTTTCCTTCACAATTGGTTATTATGGAGTATTATTGCACTTGGATAAACTATAATATGAATCCCTAATATTTGTCCTTCTATCTCATTGGATTCGTTTTCTTTAAGATAATTTTTCATCATCCTTAGTCCTAAATGATGATATTACTGAATATCTTTGGCCTGTAGTGCAAAGATGAATGATTAACTGATGAATATCTTTGGCCCGTAGTGCAAAGATGAACAGGTGTTGAGATGAACATGACCGACTGGTGTTACAAATGAATATCTTTGGCCTGTAGTGCAAAGATGAATATTTGATTCAAGATGTATATTGATTGATGTTACAGGGATAAAATATTAATGAAGGACTTTTAAATCTTAGAACATAGTAGAATTCTTTCTCTACTTGACTCTTCTAATGGTTTGCTGTTTCCACTGCAGTTGTTGATCTAAAACTTGTTGTCTATTATATTTTATCAGATTTTTTCCTGTTGAAGACTAACGATAATTTGTTGTATATTATCTTAGTCATAATATTCTTTACTGGGCTAGTTGGGCTCACCCTTTTCCTTTTTGTTCCATTTTTCTTCTCAAGAGGTGAGAACATAACATGATCTAGTCGGGGTATGGAGTGATGGTTTTAGAAAGATGTTTTAGTAGTCCTCACTATTTCTGTAAAATAGTGTTTGAATAATTGTAATGAGGATTTATTTGAGTGTGGATATTGTCCAGAAGACAATATTTGTATTTAAACTCACATTATGTGTTGTCGTATTTTGCACGACAATTGTATTATTGAAGTTGTAGTTTGTTTCCTGTACCATGTATTTGGCGACTCAGAATGGGTGTTGTATACCTATTTTGGGGGCGTCACAGTTGGTATCAGAGCTTAGGGATATGGTCTCTGGCGTAGATCGAGGAATAGAACTAGGAGGGGAGAAACGAGTAAATCCTTCGCTAGTGTGTTCTACCTATGCTTATTTGTTGGTCGGTCATAATATAAGAATATTATGTGATATGTTAATTTGTTTAATTAACCCTTGTTTTATGGCAGTATTTGAGAATGGCAGCCGAGAACGTTAACAATGGAGTATATGATACTGTGGAACAACCTTTAGTCACTAACCAGGAGAACGTGCAACAGGAAGGCAATATTCCTCCTGTAAACAACGTTACTGGGCAAACGATTAATGATGGAATGTTTAGGAGCTTCTTCCAGTTCATGCAAAATCAAACGAGGGAGACTCGTGTACAAAATACGGGTGAAAATGATGGCAACGCGCGGTTTGTCACAGTCAAGCAGTTCAAGGAGTTGGGACCACCAGAATTCTGGGGAAAGCCGGATCCGATTAAGGCGGAAACGTGGGTCAAACAAATTACCAAGATATTTGATGTCTTGGGATGCACGGAGGAACAGAATGTTCCATTCGCCACATTTATGTTCCGTGGTGAGGCAGATTACTGGTGGGAATCTGTAAAGCGTAACCAGCCTGACGCACTCAACATGTCCTGGGAAACATTTTAGAAACTGTTCAATGACAAGTACTTTCCTGAAAGTATTCATCATATGAAGGAGGTGGAGTTTATCAGACTGGAACAAAACAACATGACGGTGTCCCAGTACAAGGCGAAGTTTGTAGAGTTATCCAGGTTTTCACCTCATTTGTTCGAAAATGAGGAACGAATGACAAGGAAGTTTCTGAGAGGTCTAAAGCCCGAGATTCGCCAATATCTTATCTCTCATAAATTTTCTTTATATTCAGATGTTGTAAATAGGGCTCAATTATTAGAGCAAGATAATGAGTATGTTCAACCGAGGGACCACAACCAGGGTCATACCGGTGGCAGCGGTCATCGGAGCAATGACAACCAGAGGGAAGGAAAGCATTCGGACAAAAGTGGTAACCACTCTGGTGGTAATCGTGGCCGTGATAATAGAAGGAGCGAGTCGGGAGGAGATTTCAAGAAGAGAAGGTACACCAATGATAACGTGAAGACATCAACACAAACATCAACTGTTTCTAGGGGAGGAGAACGACCACCGGTCGTATGTTACAAATGTGAAAAAGAGGGACATATCAGCCCAAACTGCCCACAACAATTCAAGATATGCTATAACTGTGGAAAGGAGGGTCATATAGCTCGAGAGTGTTCTGTAACAAAACTAAGTTCAGCGGGGATGGAGACTCCAAAAGTTGTCATGGATAAGTCGAAATCAGCGGTTCCTGGAAGGGCGTTTGTCGTGACTGGCCAAAACGCAAGAAACCCGAACGAGGTGATCACGGGTAAGCTAATCTTGAATTCTTGCGAAGTTTATACCTTATTAGATACCGGTTTTACCCATTCTTTTATCTCTCCTGCTTGTGCTCAACGTTTAAACTTGACCTTGGAGAAATTAGACTTTAACTTATCTATTGAAACTCCGTTAGGAGAAACTTTCGTTACATCTACTGTTTATAAATCTTGCTTGATTCAAGTTGGTACCATCACATTACCTGCCAACCTTATTTCGTTGAAAATTCTTGCATTTGATGTGATTTTAGGGATTGATTGGTTAACCACGCATCATGCTAAAATTGATTGTTTTCGTAAGGTTGTTAGTTTTCATATTCCTAACCAACCTATTATACGAATTCAAGCAACCAAACCATTAAAGTCAATCACTGTCATTTCAAGCCATAAAGCTATTCATTTATTGAAAAATGGATGTCAAGCTTTCTTAGCCCATGTCACAGACTTGAACAAAAACACGACAGATTTGAATAATATTTCTGTTGTTAGTGAATTTCCTGACGTATTTCCTGAAGAACTTTCTGGTCTACCCCCAGAACGTGAAGTTGAATTCTTTATTGACCTTGAACCCGGTACAAAGCCCATTTCTAAAACCCCATATCGAATGGCTCCTATTGAACTTCAGGAGTTAAAAGTCCAATTACAGGAGTTATTAGACATCGGTTTTATTCGTCCTAGTACATCTCCTTGGGGTGCTCCTGTTTTATTCGTAAAGAAGAAAGACGGGAGTATGTGACTTTGTATCGACTATAGGGAATTGAACCATGTCACCATCAAGAATAGGTATCCACTACCTCGCATTGATGACCTGTTCGACCAGTTACAAGGAGCACAATTCTTTTCAAAGATCGACCTTCGTTCTGGATATCATCAGCTGAAGATTAAAACTGACGATATTCCAAAGACAGCCTTTAGAACTTGGTACGGGCATTATGAATTCTTAGTCATGTCTTTTGGATTGACTAATGCTCCTGCTGCTTTCATGGATATGATGAACCGTGTGTTCAAAGAATATTTGGATCAGTTCGTTGTTGTCTTTATTGATGACATCCTCATTTATTCCAAAAGCCGTGAAGATCATGAGCGCTATTTGAAGCTGATATTGCAAAGGCTTCGTGAAAACAAGCTATATGCCAAATTGAAGAAATGCGAGTTCTGGCTTGAGGAAGTAGCATTCCTTGGGCACGTGGTGTCAAAACATGGAGTATCTGTCGACCCGGCGAAGATTGAAGCCATACAAAGTTGGGAGCAACCGAAGTCGGTAACCGAAGTACGTAGCTTTCTGGGCTTAGCTGGTTATTATCGGAGATTTGTGGAAGGATTTTCTCGAATCGCTACACCGTTAACTTAGCTGACTCGGAAAGATACAAAATTCGTATGGAGTGAAGAATGCGAGAAGAGTTTCCAAGAACTCAAGAGGAGACTCATTTTGACACCTGTTCTAACAATACCATTTGGTTCGGATGGATTTGTTATCTACAGCGATGCTTTAGACCAAGGGTTAGGATGTGTTCTCATGCAACATGGGAAAGTCATAGCCTATGCCTCGCGACAACTCAAAGAATATGAGAAGAATTATCCTACTTATGATTTGGAGTTGGCAGCAGTCGTTTTCGCGTTGAAGATCTGGAGACACTACCTGTATGGGGAGTAAGTGGAGATCTATACAGATCATAAAAGCCTCAAATAATTTTTCACCCAAAAGGAACTCAACATGCGGCAACGACGTTAGCTCGAGCTGCTGAAAGATTACGATCATACCATCCAATATCATCCTGGAAAAGTAAACGTAGTAGCTGATGTATTGAGTAGAAGATCATATGCGGGTACGAGTGCAATGTTGTTAACACAAAGGCCCATTTTGTATGACTTGCAAAGGATGGAGATAGAGATGAAGGCTCCAAGTACCCACGTGATGATATCAAACATACGAGTAGAACCGACTTTAATCGATAAAGTTAAAGCTACTCAAGCTACGGACATGGAGCTTATGCGTATGAAGAAGAAAGTGCAAGAAGGTGTTATTCCAAAAGCAAGAATCGATGAAGAAGGAATACTTCGAGTCAACTCCAGACTTTGTGTTCCTAACGATTTTGACTTGAAGCATAGAATAATGATGGAGGCACACAACACACCATTTTCAATCCATCTTGGGAGTACCAAAATGTATCACGATCTTCGACATACATTTTGGTGGAGCAATATGAAAAGAGAGATCGTGGAGTTTATCTCGAGGTGTTTAACTTGTCAACGTGTAAAAGCGGAGCATCAAATACCAAAGGGTCCATTGCAACCACTTGAGATTCTGAAATGGAAGTGGGAACACATTACTATGGATTTCGTTATGGGTCTTCCCAAGGTGTCTCAAGGCATAGATGTGATTTGGGTCATTGTTGATAGATTAACTAAGTCTACCCATTTCTTGCCTATACGTGAGACTTATTCCCTTGAACGTCTTGCTAGTATGTACGTGAATGAGATTGTGAGATTGCATGGTATGCCAGTATCCATAGTTTCGGATCGTGACCCAAGATTCACTTCACGATTTTGGGTTAGCTTGCAGAAAGCTATGGGCACGGATTTACGATTTAGTTCAGCGTACCATCCTCAAACGGACGGACAATCGGAGAGGACTATTCAAACCCTTGAAGATCTATTAAGACTCTGTGTTCTAGATTTCAAAGGAAGTTGGGATAAGTACCTACCATTGGTGGAATTCTCCTACAACAACAGTTATCAGGCAAGTATAGGCATGGCTCCATTCGAGGCATTGTATGGAAGAAAATGTCGTTCTCCAGTATGCTAGGACGAGGTGGGTAAAGCAACATTGTTGGGACCAGAATTGGTACGCATAACTACAGAGAAGATCCAAACGATTCGACAACGTATACAAACGGCACAGGATCGACAAAAGAGTTATGCGGATCTTTATCGAAAGGATGTAGAATTTAGTATTGGGGATCATGTATTGTTACGTGCTGCACCATGGAAAGGAGTTACAAGATTTGGGAAGAGAGGAAAGCTCAATCTACGATTTATTGGTCCATTTAAAATTCTTGACCGAATAGGAAATGTGGCATATCGACTCGCATTACCTCCAAGCATGTCTCGTGTTCATAATATTATTCACGTATCTGTGCTTCGTAAATATGTAAAAGACCCGAACCACATAATTGAGTTAGAACCAGACGAGATAGCCGAAGATTTAACGTACGAGGAGATACCTGTTAAGATCTTAGATAGGAAAGAGCATGTTCTACGCACGAAGGTTATACCACAAGTTAAGGTTTTGTGGAGAAACCATGCTATTGAAGAAATAACCTGGGAGTTGGAATCAGAAATGAAGGCGAGGTATCCTCACCTTTTCGAAACACCAGGTACGTACGTTAATTTTGAGGACGAAATTTCATAAGGAGGGGAGGTTGTAAGACCCCAACTTATTAATGAATAAAATCAAATTTTCTCTAAATATTATTATGAATAATAAGGTGTTAATTTGATATAATACTTTGGTTATGGGTGAAATGTGCAAATTTTGTAAAATAAACAAGTGGTTATAAAAAATTCATTTTGTCGGGGAATATTCGTTTGGTCGTGAAATATTCTTTCTGTCGGGGAATATTCGTACGACGGCACAGCTATTTGTGGGCCCCATAACGAAAAACGATTGGATGAAGATAATGACAAAAATTGAGTTTTTATAAATAACAGCGTAGTTGTTACCGTTAACACTGTTGGAACACTGTTGGAATACCCGGTGGTTAAAATACAGTAATACGCGTGGTTGCACAATAGCACACGGATTGCACAGTATTTATGAATTATTGATTCTTACGAAGGAAGGCACTACTGAATAATTGTTACAGTAGTTACTGTTCAATATTTTATTTTATTGATTCAATAATTGCTGCATTGATATTTTATATTATTGTTGTTCAATAATTGTTACTGCACAGTATTTCCCATTATCAGATCAATAATTTATATTATTTGAATAATATTATTAGATAACAATATTGGCAATGTCTAGAAAATTCTGTCTAAGGAGAGGTTTGGTCATCTAATTACGCGCCAGTAAGGAGAAATCCTTATTGGAAAGCCCCCTCTTTCCTTGGAACGACCTGGTTGTCATAAATGTGATTCTGTAATATTAATTGTGAATAATTAATTATTGATTCATATGATAAGGAAATATTTATTTTATGTGAATATAAATGTTGGATATATTTTGTGGTTAAAAATGAAGGAGTTAATGTTGAGGTGTTTTATCAGTATTTTTGTCGGAATGGAGGTATTAAAAATCAATCAGGGTTTTTGAGATATATTGCGGGGGTTATAATTTTTATTCCGACCGTTGGATCGTTGTGATTTTTGGATATGTTATACATATATAAGTTGAGTATATGTCCACAAATTTTGAACCGTTAAAAATGAACGTATGATTTGTTATGAATTTTACGAGATGACTGGTTCAGAAATTGTTGAAGTTTCAGAGTTTATCATTTTGGTGGAAAATTCTAGAATTTATGGGGCCCACTTTTGGCTGGTAAGAAATGTACTGAAATTTTTATTCAAATGTGGTGGGTGGGAATAGTAGCAGGTAAAGCAATCAGGTTCAAGTCTGCTTCGGCGTGCTAACATTTTCCTATAAATAGAGGGCTAAGCTAGAATTGAAAGTCACACCAGAATTCATAAGTTTTTTCTCTTTCTCTCTCTAGATTAATGAGTGTATTTTGTGAGTATTTAGATACTTTAAGAGTTGCTATTCAGCACAAGTTACGTTCAGCCTCATATCCGATATTCAGTCAAAAGTATGATTATTTTGAGGTAAGGGATATTATTTTCTTCTTAAATGATATTATTTTCTTCAATATCATTATGCTGAAATATTGATATAAACTTTTTATCAAATTTGGAACTTTTTGTGTCGGAGTTACTATTCACGTATACGGCACTATTCGCGAATACGGCACTATTCACCGAAAAAAAAAAAAAAATTTGTCCAAGATGTCTATTATGGTTACTATCTTTGATTGTATCCATGTTTTGATCTTTATTTTTGAATTCTCCTTCACAATTGGTTATTATGGAGTATTATTGCACTTGGATAAATTATAATACGAATCCCTAATATTTGTCCTTCTGTCTCATTGGATTCGTTTTCTTTAAGATAATTTTTTATCATCCTCAGTCCTAAATGATGATATTACTGAATATCTTTGGCCCGTAGTGCAAAGATGAACACGTGTTGAGATGAACATGACCGACTGGTGTTACAAATGAATATCTTTGGCCTGTAGTGCAAAGATGAATATTTGATTCAAGATGTATATTGATTGATGTTACAGGGATAAAATATTGATGATGGACTTTTAAATCTTAGAACATAGTAGAATTCTTTCTCTACTTGACTCTTCTAATGGTTTGTTGTTTCTGCTGCAGTTGTTGATCTAAAACTTGTTGTCTATTATATTTTATCAGATTTTTTCCTGTTGAAGACTAACGATAATTTGTTGTATATTATATTAGTCATAATATTCTTTACTGGGCTAGTTGAGCTCACCCTTTTCCTTTTTGTTCCATTTTTCTTCTCAGGAGGTGAGAACATAGCAGGATGTAGTCGGGGTATGGAGTGATGGTTCTATAAAGATGTTTTAGTAGTCCTCACTATTTCTGTAAAATAATGTTTTAATAATTGTAATAAGGATTTATTTGAGTGTGGATATTGTCCAGAAGACAATATTTGTATTCAAACTCACATTATGTGTTATCGTATTTTGCACGACAATTGTATTGTTGAAGTTGTAGTTTGCTTTCTGTACCATGTATTTGGCGACTCAGAATGGGTGTTGTATACCTATTTTGGGGGCGTCACAATATATATGAACTCTCCTTCTCCAATTGCCATTGCTGAGATTTGTCAAAGTGTGAGATTGAGAGCATACAAGTATTCTAGGACATTGGGAGTTCATTTAGCAGCAAGTTCATTTCATATTGCAAAGGTATAACCCCTTTTCCTTATTTTCCATTTCATTCTCTGTCAAATGAGTTTGAGTTCTTGAATTATCAATTTCTTGATTATGCCAAGTTGAATTGTGATTGGGTTGTAGAACACTTATATAAATGTTATATAGGCTTATTAACATGTTTAGTATGTAATGTGTCTTGGTTACAGTCGAATTGGTGAAGAAAATTGGTTTTTGGCTTGTTATCTGCCGAGGCTGGGAAGTCTCTGGACTGGAACGGGAGCCGCGCGCGCCCGCGCCCCTCAGCATATTTTGTTGGCTATTTTGTTGTGATATCTGGTTTATGGAGCATGTTGATACAACTTAGTTAAGCTTATTTCAGTCCTTGACATACTAGTTATATTGCCTTTCATATAATTACTCACCTAGCTTGATTTCAAAAGAAAACTTGAGCTTTTAACGTGCAAACTCGATAGACCATGTGTAACTTAAAATTCTAACTTAAAGGCATATTAGTGTGGTCTGATTTCATTGAATGTAAGCATGCAAGAAAAATTTATAGTGAGGGGAGTAGTTTAGCATACTAAATGACATTGATAATATGCTAATGGAAACTTAGAGTTCAAAATAGACATTAACTTATCATATTCGTAATGTATATTCTGATCTTGCAAGCATGCTAGTATGGTTTTGAAATGCATGTCGAACATACTAACTTACGTATATGGATTTCGTAATAAAGCATGATCATGTTGGACTTATTAGTGAGCTTTACTAATGAAAATGCGAACTTGAACGTGCTACCTTTAAAGTTAGAATCTGATATTTGTGAACAAGTTTGATGATACTCTTAGACTCACTCATGTATCATAAATATAGATATTTCATCAT
The DNA here is from genome assembly GCA_016801055.1 of Panax notoginseng. Classification (NCBI taxonomy): domain Eukaryota; kingdom Viridiplantae; phylum Streptophyta; class Magnoliopsida; order Apiales; family Araliaceae; genus Panax; species Panax notoginseng. The sequence continues at coordinate 80,499,693 of CM029019.1, forward strand.
GCTTAAGTGTCGTAATTCAAGTGAAGCATATTTTCAAAGCAAAACGATGTTAATTACACCTATGTGATATGAATACTCACAAGCATGTCTAATATGAGTTATATGACTATCTTATAGGTTTAAGAATCAAGCATGTTAGACTTTGTGGTTTCATAAACCTTGAATGGCCTTAACTTGTTAAGATGTTCAACTTAGAACCATATTATGCAAGAAGGGATCTAGATTAAACTTAAAAGATACGAAAGAACCCTTGTCATGTTAATATATGTTATGTGTGTAAGGATGGGCAAACAAGGCCAAGCAAGTGACTGCTGAGCCCTAGTTTGAACTGGGAGCCGCGCGGCCGCGCGTCTCCTTAGTACAAATCAGGCGCGGTCGCGCCTCCCTGCAGTAGGATCAGTTTTCTGCTATTAGTTTGTAGGAGTTGCATACTTGTATTATTACTCTAGCATATATTATATGACCAGTACATGTCCAATGTGTTAAGAAGTATGCTAGATGATAGGAGTGAATGTTTAATGATGTAATTATAGACTTTCAAGTGATAAGTCTAAAAAGTGTTTGCAAACTATAAAGCAACGATTAAAGACTATGTTATTTGATTTCATAGTGACTTATAAACTGATTTTGTATTATAAGTATGCAAGGTGTGGAATGAAATATGTGGAGAGTATACAACTAAGATAGATGTTTATGTATGCATTTCAACTTACATATCATGTATGAGCCTATGTACTAATAAATATCATGTACGCGTATTATATTATGTTAGGATTCGAAAGAGTATTGATAAGCGATATTTTGGTATACTACGCTTAAGGCAAGTATCTGAACTATCCTTTACATTGTGCAAGTATCCTAACTCTTGCATTACTTTATTCAATGGATATCATAAGCTTATCTCTCTGAATGCAAGTTATCCTACTTATTCGTTCAATTGAGCTAGTATGTTTAAATCTCTTGTGAAAACTATTATTCATGCTGAACTTGGTATTGTTCTTAAATATTGTGAAAGGGTCTATGTCACTGATTCGGCTAGACTATATGCACGTTTATAAAACTGTCCAAACCAATTGATTGGTGCGAAAATCTTGAAAATTAAGTTGAACAACCCTTATGGTAAGGGGAGTGTATGTTGTTGGAAACCCATACACATGAGTAGATTATTACTGTGGTGTTATGCATAACATGGAGTATTGTAGATTGATCATCTATAGTACTTGATTTTTGGGCTATCAGTTTAATATTAGTAATTCTAGTAGATGTTCAATAGTCCTTAGTGACTGCTCAGTATAATTTGCTTTATCCTATTGGATACGCTGATAACCTTTGAATTCATATATATTGTTGATCTATATTGAACTATCCTTTCATATTCCAAAGATTGGATTCGAGAATTGTTGATACTCATTGTTCATGATATTATTCTAATACTCTAAACTATCTTGGAGACTATACTGTAATAATTCAACCTTGTGATATTATATTCTTCACCCTTGTTGTATATTACTTGCTGAGCAATTTTTGCTCATCCTTTCTTATTTAAAACCTTTCAGTTAAGGCAGAACGTGGAAGTGTCTCTGGGAAAGACAAGGGCTAGGGCAAGGCTACCGACTAGTTTGTCCCTTTATGTTTAAGACCATTATGTTATATTAAGACTATTTTCAGACTATGCTTAAGCTTACGTAGGATTATGTAATAAATCTTTATTCGATATTATTATGTAATCTATTAAGTACTGTAGGTTGCGAGACTTGGGGGAATAATTATAATAAATCATTGTATATTATTCTAAATTAGATTTTTCGTTGTGAATGTGTGATTTTAGTTGTTATGGTATTACTTTGAGCACGTGACGAACCGAATTCGAGTGACCAAGTGGCGGTTCAAATTTTGGGGCGTCACAATCTTTACCTGTTATACTAATCATGTGCATTTCTGTATGTCGTCGCCAGCCAGATACAACAAAATCCTGTAGCCAGAGAGAGAACAAAAAACTAATAAAACCAGTTGAAACCAGTTCTTTTAAACATAAACAAGCACAATTTATTTTGTTTGGATCAACATTACCTGAAACTGTAACCCTGTCCTGTTTTGAATCTATTGTGGTGGTATACACACCTAGCAAAAACCCAACAAAATTCATAAAAATCAACATATAATTCCTTGTCATTATTCATTTTCTTCATTTACATTGACATGGAAGAATTCATTGTCATTATTTTGTAGTGTGCACTTCATAAATCAACTAATGAACACAATTTTTAAAACCTTAGTGCACACAATGATCATCTTTTCTTTAAAAATAGAATAACAAAGATTGCGACATTATGATGTGTTGTATTAAATTTCTACTTCATAAAAAGTAGCATCACTCTATCCCGTTATCCATAATATCCATATACATACATACAGACATACATATATGGTTAGGTGGGATGATTTCAAGTGAGCATAAATAAATTTCATTTCATTCAAACCAAAACTCTTTTAAACCACGTTTTGTAACAGTAAGACGCTGTCAGGATAATGGAACAAACAATTTCATAAAGAACCACCACCGTGACCGTGATGATACTAATTCTTTTCTAGTGGAAATATTCATTTTTCTGATGTGATGTACAACTTAATCAATAAACTTCCCAAATTGACTTTTTAAAAATCAGGGCAAAGAACAATCAGTGGCAAAAAAAACCCCTTAGAATTTAGTCCTAATCTTGCTAAAGGAAAAAAGGAAGAGTTTTTAAGCACAAAATCATACATACCTTGTACCAACGAAGATCTAAGCTAGAGATTGTTGGAAATTTATGGAAGATGATAAATTATAGAAGAAGTGAAATATAACTTTGAAAAACACTTGAGAATACTTTCATTTCACTTGTTTCAAATGAACTAAGTACATGACAATTTATAGAACTCATATGATACTTCTAAAGTTACCATAATAATTACTAGATGACTAAATTCATGTACATGAACCTAACCATTACATGTTCCAAGATATTTTAAATACATTCATGTACATACATGTATCATGTATTTAGACATTACATATTCATGTACTTAATTAATTCATGAACATTCTAGAATTAATTTGGTTTAGTTAACAAGGCCTTCCGTAAACCAAATTTATTTTTCACAATGTCACAAAACCTTTTGATCTTCTGATTCCTTCAAACGCTAGAAACTCTTTTGCCATTTTTTTGGACGTAAGAATCTTCATTCTTTTCTTTACTTTTGTGTCTCGACATTTTTTTCTTCACATATGCTTGAAGTTTCCATTTGTTTTTCTTGATCTTGCTTATTAGTTTCTCATATTTTACATGATTGTATTTCTTCTCCATTTCACAATTTATGAACTCCTTTTGATCAAAATACTTCTCCATGTTAACCTGTTCAATGTCTTCCACAAAATTTACCATTATAAATCCCAAATCAATTTTGACACACAAAATAGTTTTCTCATTCTCTTCTAAATTTCTTAATCTGTCAATTAGAACAGTCTGCGACAAAACTGAACCTTCTTGTTTGATCACCATATACACAAGATCATCTACCTTCTCTGCTAGTTCTGTCACAATGATGGATCCTATTGACCTTGTCCCAATTTTTCTTTAATCTTTTCGCATAGCACCTCCAATTTTTGCCCCTCGGGGCCAACCTTTTCCTTATTTACACTTGGCAAATCTTCCTTTACTTTACCGGGATCATGATTTTCATCATTCATTTCATCATCAGTTTGATCAGGTAGAAACTTTTCCTTAAGTGACTTTAGCCTTTGACGAGCATCCTCAATTTTTTTGTTCTCTCCTTTTGCTTTTGCCACAGATCTCTCTTGCTTTTCCTGCAACTGAGCCAACGTCTCTTGGCGCAACTTCAATATCGCTTCAGCCATCAAAGTCTGTACATCATTATCATCAATAATCGTGCCCTCGTCAAATTCATCTTGCAACATGTTAACCCTTTCTTGCTTTTCCATGATTTCATTCTCAAGTCCCCAGTACTTAGAAATCAAATTTTCATAAGTGCTCTTCACAAACTCCTTCGTAGTCTGCAATGCCAGAATATCTTTTCGAAGCTTGATAACCTCTTCCTTTCCTTTTTCTTCTTCTTTTATCTTTTCCAATACTTCTTCACTTGACGTCTCTTCAATTTCTTCAACGCTTTCTTTTTCTTCTTCTTTCTCAAAAGATACTTCAAATGCTTCTTTACTTGGCGTTTCTTCAATTTCTCCTTTTTTATCTTCAACTTTCATAATTTTATCAACACAAATATTTTTGTCTTCCTCTTTCGAGATATCTTCAAAAAATTCTGTTTTACTTTCTTTTTCTTCAACTTCATCAATTTCTTTTACAAGTTTCTCATCTTCTTCCAAAAATCAAGACTCTTTAGGTAATGATGGACCTTTATAATTATTGCAAATCAATTCAAGCTCATTCCATAACTGAGGTAGAGAATCAAAACTCGCAACACGTTTCCAAACTTTTTCATGCATTACTCCTTGCAAAATCTTCCTTGTTCTTTTTCCTTTCATTTCTCGAATTATTTTTGAAATATATTTTTCTGGATTTGCAATGACATCTTGCCATAAATTGTAAGTTTCAAGAAATACTCTAATCCTTATGCTCTGAATTTTGTAATTTGTGACCACTAATTTTACATCAAATGTAAGACCCCAACTTATTAATAAATGAAATTAAATTTCCTCTATTTATAATTTTGAAATAGAAAGGGTTGATTTGATTAATGTGGTTAGTTATGGGTAAAATGCGCAAATATTTCAAATAAGCAAGTGGTTATAAAATATTCATTTTTGATCGGTGAATATTCGTTTGGTCGTGGAATATTTTTGCTGTCGGGGAATATTCGTACGACAGCGCAGCCTTGTGTGGGCCCCATAACGGAAAGCGATTGGATGAAGAAAACGACAAGTATAAGTTGTTTATAATTAACGGCATAGTTGTTACCATTAATACTGTTGGAATACCTGATGTTTAAAATACAGTAGCACACGGTATTGCACCAATTATTGATTCTTACATAAGAATGCACTACTCAATAATTGTTACAGTAGTTACTGTTCAATATTTTATTTTATTGATTCAATAATTGCTGCGTTGATATTTTATATTATTGTTGTTTCAATAATTGTTGCTGCACAGTATTTTCCATTATCAGATCAATAATTCATATTATTTGAATAATATTATTAGATAGCATTATTGGCAATGTCTAGAAAGTTTTGTCTAAGGAGAGGTTTGGTCATCTAATTGCGCGATAGTAAGGAGAAATCCTTATTGGAAAGCCCTCTCTTTCCTGGGAACGGCCTGTTTGTCATAAATGCGATTCTGTAATATTATTTGTGAATAATTAATTATTGATTCATATGATAAGGAAATATTTATTCTATGTGGATATAAATGTTGGATATATTTATTGTGGTTAAAAATGAAGGAGTTAATGTTGAGGTATTTTATCAGTATTTTTATCGGAATGGAGGTATTAAAAATCAAATCAGGGTTTTTGAGAAATATTGCGGGGGTCATAATTTTTAATCCGACCGTTGGATCGTGGTAATTTTTGGATATGTTATTCATATATAAGTTGAGTATATGTCCACAAATTTTGAACCGTTAAAAATGAGAGTATGATTTGTTATGAATTTTACGAGATGACTGATTTAGAAATTGTTGAATTTTCGGAGTTAATCATTTTGGTGGAAAATTCTAGAATTGGTGGGCCCCACTCTTGGTTGGTGAAGAAATGTGCTGAGATTTGTATTCAAATGTGGTGGGTGGGAATAGTAGCAGGTAAAGCCATCAGGTTGTAGGTTAATTCTGCTTCGGCGTGCTAACATTTTTCTATAAATAGAGGGCTAAGTTAGAATTGAAAATCACACCAGAATTCATAAATTTTCTCTCTTTCTCTCTCTAGATTATTGAGTGTATTTTGTGAGTATTTAGCTACTTTGAGAGTTGCTATTCAGCACAAGTTTCATTCAGCCTCATATCCGATTTTCAGTCAGAAGTACGGTTATTTTGAGGTAAGGGATATTATTCTCTTATTAAATGATATTATTTTCTTCAATATCATTATGCTGAAATATTGATATGAGTTTTTTATCAAATTTGGAACTTTTTGTGTCGGGGTTACTATTCACGTATATGGCACTATTCACGTATACGGTACTATTCACGAATACGGTACTATTTATCGAAAAATAAAATTTTCACTTTTTGTCCAAGATGTCTATTATGGTTACTATCTTTGATTGTATCCATGTTTTGATCTTTATTTTTGAATTCTGCTTCACAATTGGTTATTATGGAGTATTATTGATCTTGGATAAACTGTTATACGAATCCCTACTATTTGTCCTTCCGTCTTTATTATTATTCTGTTGGAATATCCTGTTTGTGCGTTCTACGCCGGACCTGGTTTTATTATTTATTATTCTGTTGGAATAACCTGTCTGTGCGGTCTATCGCATGCATGGTGATATCTTTTGTTATTTCATTCTTTATTATAATCAGTTGATTAAGTTTTCACTTCTATACTCCATGAAATTTGTGGAATATCCTTGATAATTGCGTTTCATCCAGCATCTTTTCATGAAAATATTCTTCTAAGCATTTTTGAATTTTACTCCACAAAGCAGTATCATGTTAACAATTTGGACATTGTTAATTCTTGGATAAATTAATTCTTGAACTTGTTTTATTAAATTCTTATATCATTGTCATCATCCTCATGTTTATAAAATGTTGAAAGTCATCTGTGGCCTGTAGTGCATAGATGGACTTGGTATGATTATGACCAGGGATTATTCGGTATAATCATGACCGTAATGTTACAAATGATATGGTAAAAGTCCTCATTGGCCCGTAGTGCATTGATGGACAGTTGTTGGCATGATCATGACCATTAATGAATACACGAATATCCTTGACCGTAGTGCAGGGGTGATTCGATGATGTGGATTATTTTATTAAGCTGAGTCCCAGCGATAACAGTGTTGAAAAACCTTTTAAATCATAGAAGATAGTAGATTTTATTTTCTACTTGACTCTTTTAATGGATTGCTTGTTCCGCTGCAGTTAAACTTGATGTTCGTTATATTTTATCAGTTTAACACTGTTGAAGGCTAATGATAATTTATTCTGCATTATCTTAGTCATAATATTTCTTACTGGGCTAGTTGAGCTCACCCTTTCTTTCACTGTTCTCTTCAGGAGTTGAGAATATAGCTGGGACGAGTCGGGGAACGGAGTGATGGACCAGATGATAGTATTAGTAGTCCTCACTATTCTATTAAATAGTGTGACAATAATTGTATTAAGGACTCCTTTTGAGTTTGTATAGTCTCTAGTAGACAATAATTGTATTCAAACTCACAGTTATGCTTTGTCGTAGTGTACACGACAGCTGTATTAGTAAGTTGTATTTGTATTCTGTACCATGTATCTGACGACCCAAGATGGGTGATATATACCTAATTTTGGGGGCGTCACATCATGTCTTTTGGATTGACTAATGCTCCTGTTGTCTTCATGGATATGATGAACCGTGTATTCAAAGAATATTTAGATCAGTTCGTTGTTGTCTTTATTGATGACATCCTCATCTATTCCAAAAGCAGTGAAGATCATGAGCGCCATTTAAAGCAGGTACTGCAAAGGCTTCGTGAAAACAAGCTATATGCCAAATTGAAGAAATGTGAGTTCTGGCTTGAGGAAGTAGCATTCCTTGTGCACGTGGTGTCAAAACATGGAGTATCTGTTGACCCGACGAAGATTGAAGCCATACAAAGTTGGGAGCAACCGAAGTCGGTGACCGAAGTACGTAGCTTTCTGGGCTTAGCTGGGTATTACCGGAGATTCGTGGAAGGATTTTCTAGAATCGCTACTCCGTTAACTCAGCTGACTCGGAAGGATACAAAATTCGGTTGGAGCGAGGATTGTGAGAAGAGTTTTCAAGAACTTAAGGGGAGACTCATTTTGGCACCTGTTCTGACAATACCATCTGGTTCGGATGGATTTGTTATCTACAGCGATACTTCAGGCAAAGGGTTAGGATGTGTTCTCATGCAACATGGGAAAGTCATAGCCTATGCCTCGCGACAACTCAAAGAATATGAGAGGAATTATCCTACTTATGATTTGGAGTTGGCAGCAGTCGTTTTCGTGTTGAAGATTTGGAGACACTACCTGTATGGGGAGAAAGTGGAGATCTATACGGATCATAAAAGCCTCAAATATTTCTTCATCCAAAAGGAACTCAACATGCGGCAACGACGTTGGCTTGAGCTGTTGAAAGATTACGATCATACCATCCAATATCATCCTGGAAAAGCGAACGTAGTAGCTGACGCATTGAGTAGAAAATTATATATGGGTACGAGTGCAATGTTGTTAACACAAAGGCCCATTTTATATGATTTGCAAAGGATGGAGATAGAGATGAATGCTCCAAGTACCCACATGATGATATCAAATATACGAGTAGAACCGACTTTAATCGATAAAGTTAAAGCTGCTCAAGCTACGGACATAAAGCTGATGCGTATGAAGAAGAAAGTGCAAGAAGGTGCTATTCCAGAAGCAAGAATCGATGAAGAAGGAATACTTCGAGTCAACTCCAGACTTTGTGTTCCTAACGATTTTGACTTGAAGCATAGATTAATGATGCAGGCACACAACACACCGTTTGCAATCCATCTTGGGAGTACCAAAATGTATCATGATCTTCGACATACATTTTGGTGGAGCAATATGAAAAGAGAGATCGCGGAGTTTATCTCGAGGTGTTTAACTTGTCAACGTGTAAAGGCGGAGCATCAAGTGCCAAAGGGTCCATTGTAACCACTTGAGATCCCGAAATGGAAGTGGGAACACATTACCATGGATTTCGTTACAGATCTTCCCAAGGTTTCTCAAGGCATAGATGCGATTTGGGTTATTGTTGATAGATTAACCAAGTCTGCTCATTTCTTGCCTATACGTTAGACTTATTCCCTTGAACGTCTTGCTCGTATATACGTGAATGAGATTGTGAGATTGCATGGCATGCCAGTATCCATAGTTTCGGATCGTGACCCAAGATTCACTTCACGATTTTGGGTTAGCTTGCAGAAAGCTATGGGCACGAATTTACGATTTAGTTCAGCATACCATCCTCAAACGAATGGACAATCAGAGAGGACTATTCAAACCCTTGAAGATCTATTAAGACTCTGTGTTCTAGATTTCAAAGGAAGTTGGGATAAGTACTTGCCACTGGTGGAATTCTCCTACAACAACAGTTATCAGGCAAGTATAGGTATGGCTCCATTTGAAGCCTTGTATGGACGAAAGTGTCGTTCTCCAGTATGCTGGGACGAGGTAGGTGAAGCAACGTTGTTGGGACCAGAATTGGTACGCATAACTACAGAGAAGATCCAAACGATTCGACAACGTATACAAACGTCACAGGATCGACAAAAGAGTTATGCGGATCTTCATCGGAAGGATGTAGAATTTAGTATTGGGGATCATGTATTGTTACGTGTTGCACCATGGAAAGGAGTTACAAGATTTGGGAAGAGAGGAAAGCTCAATCCACGATTTGTTGGCCCATTTGAAATTCTTGACTGAATAGGAAATGTGGCATATCGACTCGCATTACCTCCAAGCATGTCTCGTGTTCATAATGTTTTTCACATGTCTGTGCTTCGTAAATATGTGAAAGACCCGAACCACATAATTGAGTTAGAACCAGACGAGATAGCCGAAGATTTAACGTACGAGGAGGTACCTGTTAAGATCTTGGATAGGAAAGAGCATGTTCTACGCACGAAGGTTATACCACAAGTTAAGGTTTTGTGGAAAAACCATGCTATTGAAGAAATGATCTGGGAGTTGAAATCAAAAATGAAAGCGGGGTATCCTCACCTTTTCGAAACACCAGGTACCTACGTCAATTTCGATGACGAAATTGCATAAGGAGTGGAGGTTGTAAGACCCCAACTTATTAATAAATTAAATTAAATTTTCTCTATTTATTATTTTGAAATAGAAAAGGTTGATTTGATTAATGTGGTTAGTTATGGGTAAAATGCGCAAATATTTCAAATAAGCAAGTGGTTATAAAATATTCATTTTTGGTCGGTGAATATTCGTTTGGTCGTGGAATATTCTTGCTGTAGGGGAATATTCGTACGACGGCGCAGCCTTGTGTGGGCCCCATAACGGAAAGCGATTGGATGAAGAAAACGACAAGTATAATTTGTTTATAATTAACGGCGTAGTTGTTACCGTTAATACTGTTAGAATACCCGGTGGTTAAAATACAGTAGCACACGGTATTGCACCAGTTATTGATTCTTACGTAAGAAGGCACTACTCAATAATTGTTACAATAGTTACTGTTCAATATTTTATTTTATTGATTCAATAATTGCTATGTTGATATTTTATATTATTGTTGTTTCAATAATTGTTGCTGCCTAGTATTTTTCATTATCAGATCAATAATTCATAATATTTGGATAATATTATTAGATAGCATTATTGGAAATGTCTAGAAAGTTCTGTCTAAGGATAGGTTTGGTCATCTAATTGCGCGCTAGTAAGGAGAAATCCTTATTGGAAAGCCCCCTCTTTCCTGGGAACGGCCTAGTTGTCATAAATGTGATTCTGTAATATTATTTGTGAATAATTAATTATTGATTCATATGATAAAGAAATATTTATTCTATGTGGATATAAATGTTGGATATATTTATTGTGGTTAAAAATGAAGGAGTTAATGTTAAGGTGTTTTATCAGTATTTTTATCGGAATGGAGGTATTAAAAATCAAATCAGGATTTTTGAGAAAAATTGCGGGGGTCATAATTTTTAATCCGACCGTTGGATCGTGGTAATTTTTGAATATGTTATTCATATATAAGTTGAGTATATGTCCACAAATTTTGAACCACTAAAAATGAACGTATGATTTGTTATGAATTTTACGAGATGACTGGTTCAGAAATTGTTGAATTTTCGAAGTTAATCATTTTGGTAGAAAATTCTAGAATTGGTGGGCCCCACTCTTGGTTGGTGAAGAAATGTGCTGAGATTTTTATTCAAATGTGGTGGGTGGGAATAGTAGCAGGTAAAGCCATCAGGTTGCTGGTCAAGTCTGTTTTGGTGTGCTAACATTTTCCTATAAATAGAGGGCTAAGTTATAATTGAAAATCACACCAGAATTCATAAGTTTTCTCTCTTTCTCTCTCTAGATTATTGCGTGTATTTTGTGAGTAGCACAAGTTTCATTCAGCCTCATATCCGATATTTAGTCAGAAGTACGGTTATTTTGAGGTAAGGGATATTATTTTCTTCTTAAATGATATTATTTTCTTCAATATCATTATGCTGAAATATTGATATGAGTTTTTTTTTATCAAATTTAGAACTTTTTGTGTCGGGGTTACTATTCACGTATACGGCACTATTCACGTATACGGCACTATTCACGAATACGGCACTATTCACCGAAAAATAAAATTTTTCCTTTTTGTCCAAGATGTCTATTATGGTTACTATCTTTGATTGTATCCATGTTTTGATCTTTATTTTTGAATTTTGCTTCACAATTGGTTATTATGGAGTATTATTGATCTTGGATAAACTGTTATACGAATCCCTACTATTTGTCCTTCTGTCTCACTGGATTCGTTTTCTTTAAGATATTCTTCATCATCCTCAGTCCTAAATGATGATATTACTGAATATCTTTGGCCTGTAGTACAAAGATGTATGATTACCTGATGAATATCTTTGGCCTGTAGTGCAAAGATGAACATGTGTTGAGATGAACATGACTGACTGGTGATACAAATGAATATCTTTGACCTGTAGTGCAAAGATGAATATTTGGTTAAAGATGATTATTAATTGATGTTAAAGGGATAAAATATTGATGATGGACTTTTAAATCTTAGAAGATAGTAGAATTCATTCTCTACTTGACTCTTCTAATGGTTTGTTGTTTCCGCTGCAGTTGTTGATCTAAAACTTGTTGTCGATTATATTCAATCAGATTTTTCCCTGTTGAATACCAATGATAATTTGTTGTATATTATTTTAGTCATAATATTCTTTACTGGGCTAGTTGAGCTCACCCTTTTCCTTTTTGTTCCATTTTTCTTCTCAGGAGGTGTGAACATAGCAGGATCTAGTCGGGGTATGGAGTGATGGTTCTAGAAAGATGTTTTAGCAGTCCTCACTATTTCTGTAAAATAGTGTTTTAACAATTGTAATGAGGGCTTATTTGAGTGTGGATATTGTCTAGAAGACAATATTTGCATTTAAACTCACACTATGTGTTGTCGTATTTTGCACGACAATTGTATTATTGAAGTTGTAGTTTGCTTTTTGTACCATGTATTTGGCGACTCAGAATGGGTGTTGTATACCTATTTTGGAGGCGTCACAGTTGGTATCAGAACTTAGGGATATGATCCTTGGCTGAGATGTGAGACAAGAACTAGGAGGGGAGAGACGGGAAATTCCTTCGCTAGTATGACCTGACTAAGTTTATTTGGTATTTCTTTGGTCGGTCAGAGTATAGGGATAATATATGACATGACTATTAACCCTTGTTTTATGGCAGTATTTAAGAATGGCAGCTGAGAACGTTAATAATGGAGTAAATCAGACCGTGGAGACACCTTTGATCACCACCCAGGGGAACATGCAACAGGAAGGCAATATTCCTCCTGTAAACAACGTTACCGAGCAAACGATGAATGATGGAATGTTTAGGAGTTTTTTGCAGTTCATGCAAAATCAGACGAGGGAGACTCGTGTGCAGAATACGGGTGGAAATGATAACAACGCGCGGTTTGTCACAGCCAAGCAGTTCAAAGAATTGGGACCACCAGAATTTAAGGGAAAGCCAGATCCGATCATTGCAGAAACGTGGGTCAAGCAAATTACCAAGATATTCGATGTCTTGGGATGCACGGAGGAACAGAAGGTTTCATTCGCCACCTTTATGTTCCGCGGTGAGGCAGACTACTGGTGGGAGTCTGTGAAGCGTACCCAGCCTGACGCACTCAACATGTCCTGGGAAACATTTCAGAAACTGTTCAATGACAAGTACTTTCGTGAAAGTATTCGTCATATGAAGGAGGTGGAGTTTATCAGACTGGAACAATACAACATGACGGTGTCTCAATACGAGGCGAAGTTTACAGAGTTATCCAGGTTTGCACCTCATTTGGTCGAAAATGAAGAACGAATGACAAGGATATTTCTGAGAGGTCTAAAACCCAAGATTCGGCAATATCTTATCTCTCATAAATTTTCTTTATATTCAGATGTTGTAAATAGGGCTCAATTATTAGAGCGAGATAATGAGTATGTGCAACCGAGGGACCACAACCAGGGTCATACTGGTGGTGGCAGTCATCGAAGCAATGAAAACCAGCAGGGAGAGAAATATTCGGACAAAAGCGGTAACCACTCTGGTGGTAATCGTGGCCGTGATAATAGAAGGAGCGAGTCAGAAAGAGATTTCAAGAAGAGAAGGTACAATAATGATAACGTGAAGACGTCAGGACAAACATCAACTGCTTTTAGGGGAGGAGAACGAGCACCGATCGTTTGTTACAAATGCGGAAAGGAGGGACACATCAGCCCAAACTGCTCACAACAGTTCAAGGTATGTTATAATTGTGGAAAGGAAGGTCAGATAGCTAAAGATTGTCTTGTTGTGAAACCAAGTTCAACGAGGATAGTGACTCCGAAGGCTGTTCCGGACAAGTCAAAGTCGGTGGTTCCTGGAAGGGCGTTTGTCTTGACTGCCCAAAACGCGAGGAACCCAAACGAGGTGATCACGGGTAAGCTAATCATAAACTCTTGCGAAGTTTATACCTTATTAGATACCGGTTCTACCCATTCTTTTATCTCTCCTGCTTGTGCTCAACGTTTAAACTTGACTCCGGAGAAATTAGACTTTGACCTATCTGTGGAGACTCCGTTAGGAGAAACTTTCATTACATCTACAGTTTATAAATCTTGCTTAATCCAAGTTGGCACAATCACATTACCTATTGACCTTATCTCTTTAAAGATACTTGTTTTTGATGTGATTTTAGAAATTGATTGGTTAACTACTCATCATGCCAAAATTGATTGTTTTCATAAGGTTGTTAGTTTTCATATTCCTAACCAACCTGTTATGCGAATTCAAGCAACCAAACCACTAAAATCAATCGCTGTCATATCAAGCCATAAAGCCATTCATTTATTGAAAAACGGATGTCAAGCTTTCATAGCCCATGTTATGGACTTGAACAAAAACACGTCAGATTTGAATAATATTTCTGTTGTTAGTGAATTTTCTGACGTATTTCCTTAAGAACTTCCCGGTCTACCCCCAGAACGTGAAGTTGAATTCTTTATTGACCTTGAACCTGGTACAAAGCCCATTTCTAAAACCCCATATCGAATGGCTCCTATTGAACTTTAGGAGTTAAAGGTTCAACTACAGGAGTTGTTAGACATCGGTTTTATTTGTCCTAGTACATCTCCTTGGGGTGCTTCTGTTTTATTCGTTAAGAAGAAAGATGGGAATATCTGACTTTGTATCGACTATCGAGAATCGAATCATGTCACTATCAAGAATAGGTATCCGCTACCTCGCATTGATGACCTGTTTGACCAGTTGCAAGGAGCACAATTCTTTTCAAAGATCGACCTTCGTTCTGGATATCATCAGCTGAAGATTAAAACTGAGGATATTCCAAAGACTGCATTCAGAACTCAGTACGGGCATTATGAATTCTTAGTCATGTGTAAGACCCCAACTTTTATAAATAAAGATGAATTTTTTATAAATATCATTTTTGAATATTATGGAGTTAATTTGATATAATGTTATAGTTGTGGGTAATATTTATAAATTTTGCAAAGTACGCAAGTTATTATATAATATTCGATTGGTCGGGGAATATTCGTTTTAACAGGAAATATTCGTACAACGGCATAATCATTGGTGGACCCCACAACAGAATTATTGTCGGATTGAGAAAACGATAAAAATATTTTATTAAAAATAACGGCGGAAGTTTTACCATTGATACTGTTGAACTACTCGGTAGTAAAAGTACAGTAATACGTGTGGTTGCATAGTAACACACGGTATTGATTATTAATACTTATGTGAGAAGTCACTTAGTTTGATTCAATTATTGTCAGTTAATAATATGAATTATTTAGCGATAATGAAGTTTTGTTTTATTCGTATTATTAACGTAATAAAACAGAAATATATTTTTATATAAAACAGAATACTTTATTAAAGTTATTCTATAAATAGAATATATTATATTTTATTTAAAAGATTTTTCTTTAAATATGGACCGCCAGATTAAAGTAATCAATCTGAACCGTTCATGGATTAGTTACTATGCATTCTATTTTTCTATAAATAGCAGCTCATTCCTTCATTATTTCTTACGAATTCACTGAACTCTAGAGAGAGAAACTATAGAGAGAGAGAAGAAAAGTATTCTGCTACTTAACTACTTCCTTATTTCAGTTCTTCTTTAAAACGGTAAGGGGTGTTATTCTTTCTTATTCATGAAGAGAACTGTTGTTATTCCATTTCTTATTATTCTGTTGGAATAACCTGTATACGCGGTCTACCCTATACTTGGTGACATTCTTCTATTATTTTGTTGGAACATCATGTCTGTGTGTTTTACACCGGACCTGGTTCCGTCTTTATTATTATTTTGTTGGAACATCCTGTCTGTGTATTTTACACCGGACCTGGTTTCGTCTTTATTATTATTCTGTTGGAACATCTTGTCTGTGTGTTTTACACCGGACCTGGTTCCGTCTTTATTATTATTCTGTTGGAATATCCTGTCTGTGCGTTTTACGCCAGACCTGGTTCCATTATTTATTATTCTGTTAGAATAACATGTCTGTGCGGTCTATCGCATGCATGGTGATTTCTTTTGTTATTCCATTCTTTATTATAATCAGTTGGTTAAGTTTTGACTTCTATACTCCATGAAATTTATGGAATATCCTTGATAATTGCGTTTCATCCAGTATCTTTTTATGAAAATATTCTTCTAAGCATTCTTGAATTTTACTCCACAAAGCAGTATCATGTTGACAATTTGGACGTTGTTAATTCTTGGATAAATTAATTCTTGAACTTGTTTTATTGAATTCTTATATCATTGTCATCATCCTCATGTTTATAAAATGTTGAAAGTCATCTGTGGCCTGTAGTGCATAGATGGACTTGGTATGATTATGACCAGGGATTATTCGGTATAATCATGACCGTAATGTTACAAATGATGTGGTAAAAGTCCTCATTGACCCGTAGTGCATTGATGGACAGTTGTTGGCATGATCATGACCATTAATGAATACACGAATATTCTTGGTCGTAGTGCAGGGGTGATTCGATGATGTGGATTATTTTATTAAGCTGAGTCCCAGCGATAACAGTGTTGAAAAACTTTTTAAATCATAGAAGATAGTAGATTTTATTTTCTACTTGACTCTTTTAATGGATTGCTTGTTCCGCTGCAGTTAAACTTGATGTTCGTTATATTTTATCAGTTTAACACTGTTGAAGGCTAATGATAATTTATTCTGCATTATCTTAGTCATAATATTTCTTACTGGGCTAATTGAGCTCACCCTTTCTTTCACTGTTCTCTTCAGGAGTTAAGAATATAGCTGGGACGAGTCGAGGAACGGAGTGATGGACCAGATGATAGTATTAGTAGTCCTCACTATTCTATTAAATAGTGTGACAATAATTGTAATGAGGACTCCTTTTGAGTTTGTATAGTCTCTAGTAGACAATAATTGTATTCAAACTCACAGTTATGTTTTGTCGTATTGTACACGACAGTTGTATTAGTAAGTTGTATTTGTATTCTGTACCATGTATCTGACGACCCAAGATGAGTGATGTATACCTAATTTTAGGGGCGTCACAGTTGGTATCAGAGCTTAGGGATATGATCCCTGGCTAAGATGTGAGAATAGAACTAGGAGGGGAGAGACGGGGAATTCCTTCGCTAGTATGACCTACCTAAGTTTATTTGCATGGTATTTAATTGGTCGGTCAGAATATAAGGATAATATATGGCATATCAATTAACTTTTATTTTGTGACAGTATCTAAAAATGGCATCCGAGAATGTTGAGAATAGCAATGGAGCACAGGCGACTGTTGATTCACCACATATCAATAATCAGGATAATGTGCATCAGGAAGGTGACAATCCTCATGCAAACAAAAACACTGACCAGATGATGAATGATGGAATGTTCAGAAGCTTTATGCAGTTCATGCAACAGCAGGCGAGAGCGGCTCCTGTCCAAAATGTAGGTGGAAATACTGGAAACTCTCGGACGGTCACCGCTAAACAGTTCAAGGAGCTGGGACCACCGGAGTTTAAGGGAGAGCCAAAACCACTTATAGCGGAAACATGGATAATGCAGATCACCAAGATATTTGATGTCTTGGGATGCTCCGAGGAGCAAAAGGTTCCCTTTGCCGCCTTTATGTTGCGAGGAGAGGCAGATTACTGGTGGGAATCGATTAAGCGTACTCAACCTACCGCACTGAAGATGTCTTGGGAGAAGTTCCAAGAGCTGTTCAATGACAAATACTTTCCCGAAAGTGTTCGTCACATGAAGGAGGTGGAGTTCATCAAATTGGAGCAGAATAATATGACCGTGTCGTAGTATGAGGCTAAATTTGCTGAGTTATCCCGATTTGCGTCCCACTTGGTGGATAATGAAGAGCGAATGTCGCGAATGTTTTTGCGAGGTTTGAAACCTGAGATACGTCAACATCTTATTTCTCATAAACTGTGTTTGTATTCAGATGTTGTGAATAGGGCACAGTTAGTGGAGCGCGATAACGAGTCAACATAACCAAAAGAGAGCAGTCGGCAAAATGATAATACCAGTGAGAGCAGTCATCGAAGCGGTGACAACAAGCGTGGTAGGAATCAACAGGCCAGAAATGGTAACCACTTCGGTGGTAATCAAGGCCAAAACAATAAGAATGGTCATTTCAAGAAGAGGAGATACAACAATGATGGAAAGACGTCAGCACCAGCACCCGTTGTTAAGGAAGGAGAACGACCACCTATCATATGTTTCAAATGCGGAGGGGAGGGGCACATCAGTCCAAACTGCGTGATGTCGTCTAAAGCATGTTATAATTGTGGAAGAGAAGGTCATTTAGCTCGATTTTGTCGTTTACCAAAAAAAAGTTCAGCCAGGATGGAGACACCAAAGGTCGTCCCAGAAAAGTCAAAACCGGTAGTGCAAGGGAGAGCGTTTGTTGTGACCTCCCAGAAAGTAAGGAACCCGAATGAGGTCATCACGGGTAAGCTTATCATAAACTCTAACGAAGTCTATACTTTATTTGATACCGGTTCTACCCATTCTTTTATTTCTCCTACTTGCGCTCATCGATTAAATTTGACTCCGGAGAAATTAGACTTTGACTTATCTGTTGAAACTCCATTGGGAGAAACACTTGAGGCTGGTACTCCAAAAGCTTCGTGAATACAAGCTTTATGCCAAGTTGAAGAAATGCGAGTTCTGGCTGGAGGAGGTAGCATTCCTTGGGCACGTAGTATCAAGTCGTGGAATATCGGTTGACCCGGCAAAGATTGAAGCTATTCAAAGCTGGGAGCAACCTAAATCAGTGACCGAAGTACGTAGCTTTCTTGGTTTAGCTGGTTATTATCGGAGATTTGTGGAAGGATTTTCTCGAATCGCTACTCCATTAACTCAGCTGACTCAGAAAGATACAAAGTTCGGTTGGAGCGAAGAATGTGAGCAGAGTTTTCAAGAACTCAAGAGGAGACTCATTTTAGCACCTGTTCTAACAATACCATCTGGCTCGGAGGGATTTGTCATCTACAGTGATGCTTCGAGCAAAGGGTTGGGATGCGTTCTCATGCAACATGAAAAAGTTATAGCCTATGCATCATGACAACTCAAGGAATATGAGAGGAATTATCCTACTCATGATCTAGAGTTGGCAGCTGTTGTCTTTGCACTTAAAATTTGGAGGTATTACTTGTATGGGGAGAAGGTGGAGATCTTTACGGATCATAAAAGCCTCAAATATTTTTTCACTCAAAAGGAACTCAACATTCGACAACGACGTTGGCTTGAACTGTTAAAAGATTATGATCATACCATTCAATACCATCCTGGAAAAGCGAACGTGGTAGCTGACGCATTGAGTAGAAGATCATATGCAAGTACGAGTGCAATATTGTCAACACAAAGGCCCATTTTGTGTGACTTGCAAAGGATGGAGATAGAGTTAAAGACTCCAGGGACCCATGTGATGATGACGAATATACGAGTAGAACCAACTTTAATCGATAAAGTTAAAGTTGCTCAAGCTACAGACCTGGAGCTGATGCGTATGAGGAAGAAAGTGCAAGAAGGTGCTATGCCGGAAGCAAGAATCGATGAAGAAGGAATACTTCGAGTCAACTCCAGACTTTGTGTTCCTAACAACCCTGATTTAAAGTATGAAATCATGATGGAGGCGCACAATACACCGTTTGCAATCCATCCTGGAAGTACCAAAATGTATCATGATCTTCGTCATACATTTGGTGGAGAAATATGAAGAGAGAGATAGCGCTGTTTATTTCAAGGTGTTTAACTTGTCAACGAGTGAAAGCAGAGCATCAAGTACCAAAAGGTCCATTGCAACCACTTGAAATTCCAGAATGGAAGTGGGAGCACATTACCATGGATTTCGTTACCGGTCTTCCTAAGGTTTCTCAAGGTATAGATGCGATTTGGGTCATTGTTGATAGATTGACCAAGTCTGCACATTTCTTACCGATACGAGAAACTTATACACTTGAACGTCTTGCTCGTATGTACATAAACGAGATTGTAAGACTGCATGGTATGCCAATATCCATAGTTTCTGATCGAGACCCAAGATTCACTTCACGATTTTGGGTTAGTTTACAAAAAGCTATGGGCACAGATTTACGATTTAGTTCGGCATATCATCCTCAGACGGACGGACAATCAGAGAGGACAATTCAAACTCTAGAAGATTTATTAAGACTCTGTGTCTTTGACTTCAAGGGAAGTTGGGACAAGTTCTTACCATTGGTGGAGTTTTCCTACAACAACAGTTATCAAGCAAGTATTGGCATGGCTCCATTCGAAGCATTGTATGGAAGAAAATGTCGTTCTCCAGTATGCTGGGATGAGGTGGGTGAAGCAACGTTGTTAGGACCAGAGTTGGTACGTATGACTACAGAAAAGATTCAAACGATCCGACAACGTATAAAAACCTCACAAGATCGACAAAAGAGTTATGTTGATCTTCATCGAAAGGACGTGGAATTTGATGTAGGAGATCATGTGCTCTTACGTGTTGCTCCATGGAAAGGAGTTACGAGATTTAGAAAAAGAGGAAAGCTCAATCCTCGATTCATCGGTCCATTTTTAATCCTCGATCGAGTAGGAACTGTGGCTTATAGACTCGCTTTACCGCCAAGTATGTCTCGTGTTCATAGCGTTTTTCACATATCCATGTTACGCAAATATGTGGAAGACCCGAACCACATTATTGAGTTAGAACCGGACGAAATAGCGCAGGATTTGACGTATGAAGAAGTTCCTGTTCAAATCTTGGATAAAAAGGAACATATTCTACGCTCCAAGGTTATACCTCAAGTCAAAGTTTTGTGGAGAAACCACGATGTTGAGGAAATGACTTGGGAGTTAGAATCTGAAATGAAATCAAGGTATCCTTACCTCTTCGACATACCAGGTACGTACCCTAATTTCGAGGGCGAAATTTCATAAGAAGGGGAGGTTGTAAGACCCCAACTTTTATAAATAAAGATGAATTTTCTATAAATATCATTTTTGAATATTATGGAGTTAATTTGATATAATGTTATAGTTGTGGGTAATATTTATAAATTTTGCAAAGTAAGCAAGTTGTTATATAATATTCGATTGGTCGGGGAATATTCGTTTTAACAGGGAATATTCGTACAGCGGCACAATCATTAGTGGACCCCACAACGGAATTATTGTCGGATTGAGAAAACGACAAAAATATTTTATTAAAAATAACGGCAGAAGTTTTACTATTAATACTGTTGAACTACTCGGTAGTAAAAGTACAGTAATACGTGTGGTTGCATAGTAGCACACGGTATTGATTATTAATGCTTATGTGAGAAGTCACTCAGTTTGATTCAATTATTGTCAGTTAATAATATGAATTATTTAGCGATAATGACGTTTTGTTTTATTCGTATTATTAACGTAATAAAACAGAAACATCTTTTTATATAAAACAGAATACTTTATTAAAGTTATTCTATAAATAGAATATATTATATTTTATTTAAAAGATTTCTCTTTAAATATGGACCGTCAGATTAAAGTAATCAATCTGGACCGTTCATGGATTAGTTACTATGCATTCTATTTTTCTATAAATAGCAGCTCATTCCTTCATTATTTCTTACGAATTCACTGAACTCTAGAGAGAGAAACTATAGAGAGAAAATATAGAGAGAGAGAGAAGAAGAGTATTCTGCTACTTAACTACTTCCTTATTTCAGCTCTTCTTTAAAACGGTAAGAGGTGTTATTCTTTCTTATTCATGAAGAGAACTGTTGTTATTCCATTTCTTATTATTCTGTTGGAATAACCTGTATACGCGGTCTACCCTATACTTGGTGACATTCTTCTATTATTCTGTTGGAACATCCTGTCTGTGTGTTTTACACCGGACCTGATTCCGTTTTTATTATTATTCTGTTGGAACATCCTGTCTGTGTGTTTTACACCGGACCTGGTTCCGTCTTTATTATTATTCTGTTGGAACATCCTGTCTGTGTGTTTTACACCGGACCTGGTTCCGTCTTTATTATTATTCTGTTGGAACATCCTGTCTGTATATTTTACACCGAACCTGGTTCCGTCTTTATTATTATTCTGTCGGAATATCCTGTCTGTGTGTTTACGCCGGACCTGGTTCCATTATTTATTATTCTGTTGGAATAACCTGTCTGTGCGGTCTATCGCATGTCGGGTGATTTCTTTTGTTATTCCATTCTTTATTATACTCAGTTGGTTAAGTTTTGACTTCTATACTCCATGAAATTAGTGGAATATCCTTGATAATTGCGATTCATCCAGTATCTTTTCATGAAAATATTCTTCTAAGTATTCTTAAATTTTACTCCACAAAGCAGTATCATGTTGACAATTTGGACGTTGTTAATTATTGGATAAATTAATTCTTGAACTTGTTTTATTGAATTCTTATATCATTGTCATCATCCTCATGTTTATAAAATGTTGAAAGTCATCTGTGGCATGTAGTGCATAGATGGACTTGGTATGATTATGACAAGGGATTATTCGGTATAATCATGACCGTAATGTTACAAATGATGTGGTAAAAGTCCTCATTGGCCCGTAGTGCGTTGATGGACAGTTGTTGGCATGATCATGACCATTAATGAGTACACGAATATCCTTGGCCGTAGTGCAGGGGTGATTCGATGATGTGGATTATTTTATTAAGCTGAGTCCCAGCGATCACAATGTTGAAAAACCATTTAAATCATAAAAGATAGTAGAGTTTATTTTCTACTTGACTCTTTTAATGGATTGCTTGTTCCGCTGCAGTTAAACTTGATGTCTATTATATTTTATTAGTTTAACATTGTTGAAGGCTAATGATAATTTATTCTGCATTATCTTAGTCATAATATTTCTTACTGGGCTAGTTGAGCCCACCCTTTCTTTCACTATTCTCTTCAGGAAATGAGAACGTAGCTGGGGCAAGTCGGGGAACGGAGTGATAGTCCGAATGATAGTATTAGTTAGTAGTCCTCACTATTGTATGTAATGGTGTGTTAATAAATGTAATGAGGACTCCTTTTTGAGTATGAATACTCTCTAGAAGATAATATTTGTATTCAAACTCACAGTTTATGTTTTGTCGTATTGTATACGACAGTTGTATTAGTAAGTTGTATTTGTATTCTGTAATATGTATCTGACGACCCAAGATGGGTGATGTATACCTAATTTTGGGGGCGTCACAATCTTCATCGAAAGAACGTGGAATTTGATATAGGAGATCATGTGTTCTTACGTGTTGCTCCATGAAAAGGAGTTACGAGATTTGGAAAGAGATGAAAGCTCAATCCTCGATTCATCGGTCCATTTTTAATCCTCGATCGAGTAGGAACTGTGGCTTATAGACTCGTTTTGCCGCCAAGTATGTCTCGTGTTTATAGCGTTTTTCACATATCCATGTTACGTAAATATGTGGAAGACCCGAACCACATTATTGAGTTAGAACCGGACGAAATAGCGGAGGATTGGACGTATGAAGAAGTTCCTGTTCAAATCTTGGATAAGAAGGAACATATTCTACGCTCCAAGGTGATACCTCAAGTCAAAGTTTTGTGGAGAAATCACGATGTTGAGGAAATCACTTGGGAGTTAAAATCTAAAATGAAGTCAAGGTATCCTTACCTCTTCGACATACCAGGTACGTACCATAATTTCGAGGGTAAAATTTTATAAGAAGGGGAGGTTGTAAGACCCCAACTTTTATATATAAAGATGAATTTTCTATAAATATCATTTTTTAATATTATGGAGTTAATTTGATATAATGTTTTAGTTGTGGGTAATATTTATAAATTTTGCAAAGTACGCAAGTTGTTATATAATATTCGATTGGTCGGGGAATATTCGTTTTAACAGGGAATATTCGTATAACGGCACAATCATTGGTGGACCCTACAATAGAATTATTGTCAGATTGAGAAAACGACAAAAATATTTTATTGAAAATAACGGCGGAAGTTTTACCATTGATACTGTTGAACTACTCGGTAGTAAAAGTACAGTAATACGTGTGGTTGCATAGTAGCACACGGTATTGATTATTAATGCTTATGTGAGAAGTCACTTAGTTTGATTCAATTATTGTCAGTTAATAATATGAATTATTTAGCGATAATGAAGTTTTGTTTTATTCGTATTATTAACGTAATAAAACAGAAACATCTTTTTATATAAAACAAAATACTTTATTAAAGTTATTCTATAAATAGAATATATTATATTTTATTTAAAAAAAATTTCTTTAAATATGGACCGTCAGATTAAAGTAATCAATCTAGACCGTTCATGGATTAGTTACTATGCATTCCATTTTTCTATAAATAGCAGCTCATTCCTTCATTATTTCTTACGAATTCACTGAACTCTAGAGAGAGAAACTATAGAGAGAGAGAAGAAAAGTATTCTGCTACTTAACTACTTCCTTATTTCAGTTCTTCTTTAAAACGGTAAGGGGTGTTATTCTTTCTTATTCATGAAGAGAACTGTTGTTATTCCATTTCTTATTATTCTGTTGGAATAACCTGTATACGCGGTCTACCCTATACTTGGTGACATTCTTCTATTATTCTGTTGGAACATCCTGTCTGTGTGTTTTACACCGGACCTGGTTCCGTCTTTATTATTATTCTGTTGGAACATCCTGTCTGTGTGTTTTACACCGGACCTGATTCCGTCTTTATTATTATTCTGTTGGAACATCCTGTCTGTATGTTTTACACCGGACCTGGTTCCGTCTTTATTATTATTCTGTTGGAATATCCTGTTTGTGCGTTCTACGCCGGACCTGGTTCCATTATTTATTATTCTGTTGGAATAACCTGTCTGTGCGGTCTATCGCATACATGGTGATATCTTTTGTTATTTCATTCTTTATTATAATCAGTTGGTTAAGTTTTGACTTCTATACTCCATGAAATTTGTGGAATATCCTTGATAATTACGTTTCATCCAGCATCTTTTCATGAAAATATTCTTCTAAGCATTCTTGAATTTTACTCCACAAAGCAGTATCATGTTAACAATTTGGACATTGTTAATTCTTGGATAAATTAATTCTTGAACTTGTTTTATTAAATTCTTATATCATTGTCATCATCCTCATGTTTATAAAATGTTGAAAGTCATCTGTGGCCTGTAGTGCATAGATGGACTTGGTATGATTATGACCAGGGATTATTCGGTATAATCATGACCGTAATGTTACAAATGATATGGTAAAAGTCCTCATTGGCCCGTAGTGCATTGATGGACAGTTGTTGGCATGATCATGACCATTAATGAATACACGAATATCCTTGACCGTAGTGCAGGGGTGATTCGATGATGTGGATTATTTTATTAAGCTGAGTCCCAGCGATAACAGTGTTGAAAAACCTTTTAAATCATAGAAGATAGTAGATTTTATTTTCTACTTGACTCTTTTAATGGATTGCTTGTTCCGCTGCAGTTAAACTTGATGTTCGTTATATTTTATCAGTTTAACACTGTTGAAGGCTAATGATAATTTATTCTGCATTATCTTAGTCATAATATTTCTTACTGGGCTAGTTGAGCTCACCCTTTCTTTCATTGTTCTCTTCAGGAGTTGAGAATATAGCTGGGACGAGTCGGGGAACGGAGTGATGGACCAGATGATAGTATTAGTAGTCCTCACTATTCTATTAAATAGTGTGACAATAATTGTATTGAGGACTCCTTTTGAGTTTGTATAGTCTCTAGTAGACAATAATTGTATTCAAACTCACAGTTATGCTTTGTCGTAGTGTACACGACAGCTGTATTAGTAAGTTGTATTTGTATTCTGTACCATGTATCTGACGACCCAAGATGGGTGATATATACCTAATTTTGGGGGCGTCACATCATGTCTTTTGGATTGACTAATGCTCCTGTTGTCTTCATGGATATGATGAACCGTGTATTCAAAGAATATTTAGATCAGTTCGTTGTTGTCTTTATTGATGACATCCTCATCTATTCCAAAAGCAGTGAAGATCATGAGCGCCATTTAAAGCAGGTACTGCAAAGGCTTCGTGAAAACAAGCTATATGCCAAATTGAAGAAATGTGAGTTCTGGCTTGAGGAAGTAGCATTCCTTGTGCACGTGGTGTCAAAACATGGAGTATCTGTTGACCCGACGAAGATTGAAGCCATACAAAGTTGGGAGCAACCGAAGTCGGTGACCGAAGTACGTAGCTTTCTGGGCTTAGCTGGGTATTACCGGAGATTCGTGGAAGGATTTTCTAGAATCGCTACTCCGTTAACTCAGCTGACTCGGAAGGATACAAAATTCGGTTGGAGCGAGGATTGTGAGAAGAGTTTTCAAGAACTTAAGGGGAGACTCATTTTGGCACCTGTTCTGACAATACCATCTGGTTCGGATGGATTTGTTATCTACAGCGATGCTTCAGGCAAAGGGTTAGGATGTGTTCTCATGCAACATGGGAAAGTCATAGCCTATGCCTCGCGACAACTCAAAGAATATGAGAGGAATTATCCTACTTATGATTTGGAGTTGGCAGCAGTCGTTTTCGTGTTGAAGATTTGGAGACACTACCTGTATGGGGAGAAAGTGGAGATCTATACGGATCATAAAAGGCTCAAATATTTCTTCATCCAAAAGGAACTCAACATGCGGCAACGACGTTGGCTTGAGCTGTTGAAAGATTACGATCATACCATCCAATATCATCCTGGAAAAGCGAACGTAGTAGCTGACGCATTGAGTAGAAAATTATATATGGGTACGAGTGCAATGTTGTTAACACAAAGGCCCATTTTATATGATTTGCAAAGGATGGAGATAGAGATGAATGCTCCAAGTACCCACATGATGATATCAAATATACGAGTAGAACCGACTTTAATCGATAAAGTTAAAGATGCTCAAGCTACGAACATAAAGCTGATGCGCATGAAGAAGAAAGTGCAAGAAGGTGCTATTCCAGAAGCAAGAATCGATGAAGAAGGAATACTTCGAGTCAACTCCAGACTTTGTGTTCCTAACGATTTTGACTTGAAGCATAGAATAATGATGCAGGCACACAACACACCGTTTGCAATCCATCTTGGGAGTACCAAAATGTATCATGATCTTCGACATACATTTTGGTGGAGCAATATGAAAAGAGAGATCGCGGAGTTTATCTCGAGGTGTTTAACTTGTCAACGTGTAAAGGCGGAGCATCAAGTGCCAAAGGGTCCATTGTAACCACTTGAGATCCCGAAATGGAAGTGGGAACACATTACCATGGATTTCGTTACAGATCTTCCCAAGGTTTCTCAAGGCATAGATGCGATTTGGGTTATTGTTGATAGATTAACCAAGTCTGCTCATTTCTTGCCTATACGTTGGACTTATTCCCTTGAACGTCTTGCTCGTATATACGTGAATGAGATTGTGAGATTGCATGGCATGCCAGTATCCATAGTTTCGGATCGTGACCCAAGATTCACTTCACGATTTTGGGTTAGCTTGCAGAAAGCTATGGGCACGAATTTACGATTTAGTTCAGCATACCATCCTCAAACGAACGGACAATCAGAGAGGACTATTCAAACCCTTGAAGATCTATTAAGACTCTGTGTTCTAGATTTCAAAGGAAGTTGGGATAAGTACTTGCCACTGGTGGAATTCTCCTACAACAACAGTTATCAGGCAAGTATAGGTATGGCTCCATTTGAAGCCTTGTATGGACGAAAGTGTCGTTCTCCAGTATGCTGGGACGAGGTAGGTGAAGCAACGTTGTTGGGACCAGAATTGGTACGCATAACTACAGAGAAGATCCAAACGATTCGACAACGTATACAAACGTCACAGGATCGACAAAAGAGTTATGCGGATCTTCATCGGAAGGATGTAGAATTTAGTATTGGGGATCATGTATTGTTACGTGTTGCACCATGGAAAGGAGTTACAAGATTTGGGAAGAGAGGAAAGCTCAATCCACGATTTGTTGGCCCATTTGAAATTCTTGACTGAATAGGAAATGTGGCATATCGACTCGCATTACCTCCAAGCATGTCTCGTGTTCATAATGTTTTTCACATGTCTGTGCTTCGTAAATATGTGAAAGACCCGAACCACATAATTGAGTTAGAACCAGACGAGATAGCCGAAGATTTAACGTACGATGAGGTACCTGTTAAGATCTTGGATAGGAAAGAGCATGTTCTACGCACGAAGGTTATACCACAAGTTAAGGTTTTGTGGAAAAACCATGCTATTGAAGAAATGATCTGGGAGTTGGAATCAAAAATGAAAGCGAGGTATCCTCACCTTTTCGAAACACCAGGTACCTACGTCAATTTCGATGACGAAATTGCATAAGGAGTGGAGGTTGTAAGACCCCAACTTATTAATAAATGAAATTAAATTTTCTCTATTTATTATTTTGAAATAGAAAAGGTTGATTTGATTAATGTGGTTAGTTATGGGTAAAATGCGCAAATATTTCAAATAAGCAAGTGGTTATAAAATATTCATTTTTGGTCGGTGAATATTCGTTTGGTCGTGGAATATTCTTGCTATAGGGGAATATTCGTACGACGGCGCAGCCTTGTTTGGGCCCCATAACGGAAAGCGATTGGATGAAGAAAACGACAAGTATAAGTTGTTTATAATTAACGGCGTAGTTGTTACCGTTAATACTGTTAGAATACTCGGTGGTTAAAATACAGTAGCACACGGTATTGCACCAGTTATTGATTCTTACGTAAGAAGGCACTACTCAATAATTGTTACAATAGTTACTGTTCAATATTTTATTTTATTGATTCAATAATTGCTACGTTGATATTTTATATTATTGTTGTTTCAATAATTGTTGCTGCCCAGTATTTTTCATTATCAGATCAATAATTCATAATATTTGAATAATATTATTAGATAGCATTATTGGCAATGTCTAGAAAGTTCTGTCTAAGGATAGGTTTGGTCATCTAATTGCGCGCTAGTAAGGAGAAATCCTTATTGGAAAGCCCCCTCTTTCCTGGGAACGGCCTAGTTGTCATAAATGTGATTCTGTAATATTATTTGTGAATAATTAATTATTGATTCATATGATAAGGAAATATTTATTCTATGTGGATATAAATGTTGGATATATTTATTGTGGTTAAAAATGAAGGAGTTAATGTTAAGGTGTTTTATCAGTATTTTTATCGGAATGGAGGTATTAAATATCAAATCAGGATTTTTGAGAAAAATTGCGGGGGTCATAATTTTTAATCCGACCGTTGGATCGTGGTAATTTTTGAATATGTTATTCATATATAAGTTGAGTATATGTCCACAAATTTTGAACCACTAAAAATGAACGTATGATTTGTTATGAATTTTACGAGATGACTGGTTCAGAAATTGTTGAATTTTCGAAGTTAATTATTTTGGTAGAAAATTCTAGAATTGGTGGGCCCCACTCTTGGTTGGTGAAGAAATGTGCTGAGATTTTTATTCAAATGTGGTGGGTGGGAATAGTAGCAGGTAAAGCCATCAGGTTGCTGGTCAAGTCTGTTTTGGTGTGCTAACATTTTCCTATAAATAGATGGCTAAGTTATAATTGAAAATCACACCAGAATTCATAAGTTTTCTCTCTTTCTCTCTCTAGATTATTGCGTGTATTTTGTGAGTATTTAGATACTTTGAGAGTTGCTATTCAGCACAAGTTTCATTCAGCCTCATATCCGATATTTAGTCAGAAGTACGGTTATTTTGAGGTAAGAGATATTATTTTCTTCTTAAATGATATTATTTTCTTCAATATCATTATGCTGAAATATTGATATGAGTTTTTTTTATCAAATTTAGAACTTTTTGTGTCGGGGTTACTATTCACGTATACGGCACTAATTCACGTATACGGCACTATTCACGAATACGGCACTATTCACCGAAAAATAAAATTTTTCCTTTTTGTCCAAGATGTCTATTATGGTTACTATCTTTGATTGTATCCATGTTTTGATCTTTATTTTTGAATTCTGCTTCACAATTGGTTATTATGGAGTATTATTGATCTTGGATAAACTGTTATACGAATCCCTACTATTTGTCCTTCTGTCTCACTGGATTCGTTTTCTTTAAGATATTCTTCATCATCCTCAGTCCTAAATGATGATATTACTGAATATCTTTGGCCTGTAGTGCAAAGATGTATGATTACCTGATGAATATCTTTGGCCTGTAGTGCAAAGATGAACATGTGTTGAGATGAACATGACTGACTGGTGATACAAATGAATATCTTTGACCTGTAGTGCAAAGATGAATATTTGGTTAAAGATGATTATTAATTGATGTTAAAGGGATAAAATATTGATGATGGACTTTTAAATCTTAGAAGATAGTAGAATTCATTCTCTACTTGACTCTTCTAATGGTTTGATGTTTCCGCTGCAGTTGTTGATCTAAAACTTGTTGTCGATTATATTCTATCAGATTTTTTCCTGTTGAATACTAATGATAATTTGTTTTATATTATCTTAGTCATAATATTCTTTACTGGGCTAGTTGAGCTCACCCTTTTCCTTTTTGTTCCATTTTTCTTTTCAGAAGGTGAGAACATAGCAGGATCTAGTCGGGGTATGGAGTGATAGTTTTAGAAAGATATTTTAGCAGCCCTCACTATTTCTGTAAAATAGTGTTTGAATAATTATAATGATGACTTATTTGAGTGTGGATATTGTCTAGAAGACAATATTTGTATTTAAACTCACAGTATGTGTTGTCGTATTTTGCACGACAATTGTATTATTGAAGTTGTAGTTTGCTTTTTGTACCATATTTTTGGCGACTCAGAATGGGTGTTGTATACCTATTTTGGGGGCGTCACACCAAACCTAGGAAGCATCATTTTTCTATAATTTACCTCTCCAAAACGCTATCAATATGACGACCTTTGTGACGTACTTCAACTCACAAACTTCTTTTTCAAATTTCTTCTCAACTAGCACCTTTGCTAGGTTGAAGTCCGGAGCTCTAACGCGCACACTTTGCATTCGCCCAACGGAAACACTTTAATGACAACACGTCACCTCTCTTGGGCCGTCTACCTTTACTTCACTTTGGTTTAACCTTCTCTAAACCTTCGAATTAACCTTAGCTTTGATACCACTTGTTGAAAATTTATGAAAGATGATAAATTATAGAAGAAGTGAAATATAACTTTGAAGAACACTTAAGAATACTTTTATTTCACTTGTTTCAAATGAACTAAGTATATGACAATTTATAGGACTCATAGGATACTTCTAGAGTTACCATAATAATTACTAGATGACTAAATTCATGTACATGAACCTAACCATTACACATTCCAAGACATTTTAAATACATTCATGTATCATGTATTTAGACATTACATATTCATGTACTTAATTAATTCATGAACATTCTAGAATTAATTTGGTTTAGTTAACTGTGATTTGCAGGAAAAAACCCTAGATCGATTCGCCTTCGTCGTTGGAACCCTAATTTGTAGATTAAAGAATCAGTGAGCCGTGAACGAGGTTGGGAAGAATTTTAAACACAAAATCATGGATTTGTCGCTATCTGAAGAGATCTGCAGAAGATTGGCCACCCTTTGTCGCTCTCTCTCTTTGAACTTCGACTTTTGATAAATGTTAGTTTCGTTTGATTGTACTTGTTTAACAACTATTTTATTTTGCCGCGTAAGCCACGTTTGATAAAGCCATGTCATTATAATAGTTGTGACCAGATTTAACAGAAAGACTCAATTTTACAATAATAATTAGTTCAATTAGATAATTTAAAAAATTAAAAGTTTAATCGTACCAACTACGATGTCTAAATCATTAATTTTGCCTATAAAAATTATAATATTTTTTTTATCATAATTTAAAAATTTTATTATTTTCTATTTTCTTCTAAAACTCGAAAACATAAAAAGGTGACGAAGGTGATATGTATAGTGAGAGAAAAGTGACAAACAGAGAAAAAGGAAGTTTTAAAAGAGAGGGTGGAGATAGATTTAGAGAGAGAAAATCTGTAAAGAGAAAATCTAGAGAGAGAAAAATGAAAAACATTTTTAAGAAGCTACACATAGGTAGCAATCACGACCCCAACCGATCAAACGACACTCTCTCTCCTCCATCGGTCTCCGATCCCCGCCAAAATTCCACCGTCTCTCCGTCTAGTCCCTCCACTTCTTCACCTTTGTCCGCCGCCGTTCCCGCTACTCCAGCGGGGAGTCGGCAGGATTACTACTCGTCGGAAGAGGAGTACCAGCTCCAGCTAGCCCTAGCGCTCAGCGTCTCAGGTCGGGACTCTGGTAATGAACCGGGTAAAGAACAGGTCCACGCCGCTGAGCGGCTGAGCTTGGGGGGTCGGAGCGATGATTCGCCGAGGGAAAGAAGTGAGGCCGCTGCGGAATTGCAGTCCCGGCAGTTTTGGGTGAGTTTGTTGGAGTGAATTTGGTGAAATTTTTAACTTTTTGAGTGTAGTCAATTATACTGACTTGGCTCCTTCCATTACACCTTTTACTCCAATTTCAACCAATACACGTATTGTTATAGTTTTAGATATGTAATTGAAATTATCACCGGGCCAATTTATAGTATTGAGTAGTATAATTGTTTCAAAAATGAAAATAATCCTACACTTTTTACCATTTGGTGAACATGAACATGTGGATTTTTCATCAAATCTTCAATGCTAGAAAATTCTTTTAAACTTTTAACAGTAAAAAAAATCTAATTTTTGGTAGGATTGATCTTAATATCATCAACTGTAACATATTCTGATCATTACTGCCAAAATTATTAAGATCAAATAGTTGGTGTATTGGATGGAATTGAAGGAAAGGTGTGATTGAAGGAATTATACCGTTAAGGTTTATTTTTGGTTTTTTAGTTTGTTCAGTGATTATTTTTCATGTTAATTTTACAATTTATGCAGTTTAAATTAGGTGAGATACTTGAGATTATGTAATTCACATGTAAGTAACAGTATGCTAAAAGTCTTCACCATGTGAAGTAATACAAAACACTAAAGTGGTCAGTTCTTTCCTTCTATTTTATGCCCCTTTCCTGTTAGGAAATACTAATAGTCCACTGGGCTTGGATGGGTAACCCACTCCCCCTCATATATCCTTCTTCTTTAACTCTGCCCAATGCAAAGTAAAGGTTTTGAAGCTCTTTTTAAAAGTTAATTTATTTTGCACTATTTTATCTTCAATTTTAATGGATGAAGTATCTCAATAAGAGCAAATGTATAGTCTCTAGATTTTTATTTCTATGTGATTTCTGAATACGTGGATCATATAATTGGCTTTAAGGGGTGATTAATAATATAAGTCTTTGCTTTGTTGGACTTGTTTTTCGTTTTTATTCTTTTCATGTAATGAATCATGATAGGCATTATTCTGTTATCCTGATTGCTAGGTCAAAGCATATTTATGAAATTACATTCACATTTTTGGCCATACCATTGTTTCATAATATGTTTCCCTCTGCCTCTCTTTATGACTGGATTTGTTGAATAAAATTTGAAATGCAACTAGAGTGCTGAAGATTTATAATCATTGTATTGATATTTCTGGTGATATTAGTTTTCTTTTGCCAATACATGTACACATTTCTTTAATAAGTAAAATACACGTTACTTCTTCATTCTTTGGCTAATGGGGTGTTTATCGGTTCCACCAGGATTATGGTGTGCTTGACTATGAGGAGAAAGTGGTGGATGGTTTCTATGATGTATATGGTCTTGCTACAGATTCAGCAAGCCAGGGAAAAATTCCATCCATCACAGAACTTGAGACAAATCCAGATACTTCTGGCTTTGAAGTTATTATTGTCAACCGAACAATTGATCCTGCACTCGAAGAGTTGGTGCAGATAGCACATTGTTTTGCATTAGACTGTCCAGCTGCCGAGGTTCGTCTTTTGGTGCAGAGGCTTGCTGAACTTGTCACTGAACACATGGGTGGGGCAGTGCGGGATGCTAATATTATATTAGCAAGATGGATGGAAAGAAGAACAAAGTTAAGAACATCTCTTTATACCAGTGTGTTGCCTGTGGGATCCTTAAAGATTGGGTTGTCACGTCATCGTGCTTTGCTTTTCAAGGTGAGCTACCAAATTCTCATCTGCAACTGCTCTTTTTGGATATACAACAACATCGGTTACAATATTATATTGAGCATTTCCAAGCTCTACATCATCCTAGGACTGTTGTTTCATTTCTTCGTCTGAGCAATTTGAGAAGTATTGTAGTGCCATTGCAAGAGACTGTGAAACCATTATACTAAGAATGTGTCTTATCTGAGAGAAAAAGGGCAATGCATTCTTGCAATAAAGCATACTACTTAAAATTCTAAATAGCCAACTTTATTTTATTATTGGGCGATATAATAGCTTATTGCTAACATTGTTATTTTGTAAAGGTTGTCCTGGGGCTTAAGCCCCGTCTTTGGTTAGTCATAATATTTGTACCTGTTGATAAGTTTTATTTACCTCTATTTGTCAAATATACATTATTATTTTCTAAGTGTTTCTCTCCTAATCAAAACTTTCTGCTAATTGTTACAGTTGCCCCCTTTAGTTAAAATAATTTCCTGGTATTTGTTTGAATAATGAAGTTGTTTCGTGCTTTATATTGACAGTGTTCACAGTTTGTTGATGTCCTAATCAAATTTCTGCTATTATATCCACTCAGAATAAAACCTTAATTTGTTACTAATATTTATTTATCTCAATTGTAGGTATTAGCTGATAATGTTGGAATTACCTGTAGACTGGTTAAGGGTAGTCATTACACTGGTGTTGAAGATGATGCTGTCAACATTATAAAATTGACAAATGAAAGGTAAAGCTTTGTTCCCTTTGCAGGTTTCACATAATTTTTGTTTCTGTTTATTTGTCCTTTGGTTTTTTCTTTCTTTTTCTTTTTAAAATCTTCTTTTATTCTAGAGAGGTAACAGTTTCATATTATTAGAATGATTGTAATTACACATTACAACCATTTGGTGGTGCTACCAAACATTTAATATTTTTAATATTCTGGTCCCAAGTAGGCTATTTACTTTTAAAATAGTAACACGTGATTCTATAATTCTCCTCTCTTATCTTCATATTTACTTAATTTCTCATATTAGCAGTTGTTTCAAAACAGACACAGTTTTTCTCTTTTAAATTTCATTAATCACATTAACTCGTTTCTTCTTTCTACACTATCCTCTCAAATGTGCCTTGATGTAGGGCAAATTTAGGAGATAAATTATTCTGGAAATTATTGGAAAATGAAAGAAAGCTAAAACTACTGAAATGTATATTGACAATTGAGTTTGTACGTATATATACATCCACACACACACACACAGAGGCACATATATGTGGTTTTGAAGACACAAAAAACATGATTTTTTTGTCCTAATAGTTGGAATCCATAAAATAATAATGATTCTTATTAAATAATTGGCGATATCTTTCAATAACTTTCTCAGGCTTTTAATTTAAAACAGCATTTCTGAATCTCATTTCCATGGAGCTGGTGGGCAAGTGTAGTTTCAAATTATGCCACCAGAAACAATAAGGAAAAAATTAAAAAAGAAGTAACTACTAAGTACTAACTATTCCACCTTTATAACTGAGTTTTCCAGTTACCGGTTTATTAGCAGCAGATCAGTGACTTCTGCTCTTACAGTTGTTTTAAAACTTCCTTATACATTACACGATACATGTATATGGGAAACGACCAATTGGATTCATCATTTTACTAGAAACTTTATGATATATCATCTTGCTTACATGTGCAGCATATTTTTGTCTTTCTGCATCTAAATATTTACATATATATTTTTGGCCTACAGTGAATTTTTGGTTGATCTCATGGGAGCCCCTGGGACACTTTTACCGGTGGATATTTTAAGTACCAAGGATACCTCCTTCAAGTCACCCAATACAAAGTTGGGCAAACTTCCAAGTCGTCAGACAACTAATGACTCTGGAGTTGTTAACTCTAGACCAATCTTTAGTGGTGAATTTAGTACTATAAATGCTGCTGAAAATAGTTTACTCCTTGATAGAAAATCAGGTTCTGAGAAAAAAGAATCTATACCTTCATTCCAGAGAGTAGATGGAGATATTGGGGCAGGTTCTTCTGGATTTACAAAGAGAGGGACTTTTAATAATCAGTTGGATCATGTCCCTTCATTGACAATTGGATCTTCTCTGTATAAAGGTGGTCGTGGGCTCAATGCTGTCGGTGATGGCTTGAGGATGAATAATGTAATTCCATATACCCAAAATGGCGCAGAGGACAGTAAAAATCTTTTTGCAGATCTTAATCCATTCCAGATAAAAGGATCTGGAAAGGCTTCAATACGAAACAATCCCCCTGAGAATAAAGTTGATGACTTTCAAAGGCCGAAAAATAATATTGCCTCAGGTCGACCTGCTGTACCATTAAAGTGGAAAAATACTTATACCTACAATGAAGATACAAGGGTAAAAAAACATGATTTTGTGGAGGGCCTCTTTCCTAAAAATAACCGTGAAGCTACTGGTTATAAAATGTCATTAGCTTCAAACAGCTCTTCTCCACTGGAAAATGTTCAATCTGATAATTTAATACGTGCTGATTTAGGTTCTGATCACATAGATTATGGTGAAAGGGATTGTTCTGCTGGTAGTAACTCACCCATTTCATTGGCTGAAAGACAATTCAGTGGACTGTCCTTGGAGGAGGGTGTTATGCCTAGCTATAAAGAACAGTATCATAGGGCTGGGGAGGACCGGCAAAGTGAAGAGTTAGACATTGGAAAAGAGCATTGGGAGATTGTCATTAGCCAAAATGATGATAGACTTGCAACATACAATTTAAATCTGAAAAACGGAGTGAGTCCAAGTTCAACAGTTGATTATACTAGAAGTAAGGTTGGTCCGGAGATATATGAAGTCGGGGAGTGTGAAATTCCATGGGAAGATCTAGTACTTGCTGAAAGGATTGGAATAGGTAAAAATAAATTGCCTACATTCTTTAATTTTGTTTTATACCTCTGTCTGAAGTTCATGGTTAGAGCTAATGCTAGTATCTACTTTAATAAATTAGTCCCTCCAAATGAAAAGTCCCTATTGGTGGGTCAAATTTAAGAAGGAAAAAATATATATTTTCACATCCCTTTACCATTAGTATAGACCATCAAATGTACATAGTTAAAATATGTGATGCTAGTGACAGGTTTAGAAACCATAACTTTTAGAAACTTGATTTTCCAAAGGACTCCATTTTTATTTTTGGGAATAATTACTCTAAAAGATCTCTTCATAAGCCTAGCTTGTAATATTATAAGGGAGCACTATTTCCACATGAGTTTTTGATATTTCACATGGTTCTCGCATAAAGGTGGGACCCACTTTATTCTTATGTGAGAGATAATCATGTGGAAGTTTCAAAAAGACATGTGGAACTTTCAGTTCCTGTATTGTCCTGTGTTGGATATCTCCATGTTTTGACCAATCTCTCACCCCAATAGTTTAGACGGATCGTGATCTGGACGCTTTCCTTTATTGTCATTATCCTCTCTATAATTATTAGTTTCACTATTATACTGTTTTGTCATCTGGGAAGTCTTATGGTGTCTATTAGTTAAATGCTTCTTAATTTCTTAATGCAATTTCATTCCCTGTTGATATGTACTTTTGGTATGTGTAGGCTCATATGGAGAGGTATACCATGCAGATTGGAATGGCATTGTGAGTTTTCTCTTTTTCCTTTCTTCCAATAAGTAGAAAATAGTAATATTCTGTTTTCATTTTATTTCTTATTTTGATTGAGCAATACCTATGAAGAGGGGCCAGGGATGATATACAACAGACGTTTATACAGGATAGTCTGAAAATAGTACCTGGACAAAAGCAGAATACATCCATAAGTACATTTGT
The DNA here is from genome assembly GCA_016801055.1 of Panax notoginseng. Lineage (NCBI taxonomy): Eukaryota > Viridiplantae > Streptophyta > Magnoliopsida > Apiales > Araliaceae > Panax > Panax notoginseng. The sequence continues at coordinate 80,537,563 of CM029019.1, forward strand.
GTTGCAAATTAAGAAGTGAACACTCTTTGTTTAACCTTGGGCCTCAAAATAAGTACAATATTTAGCATAATATTAATACTCCTCTAATAGTAGACCCCAAGAAGATTAGGATCCTCTCCATTACACGTCTTCCAGTTTCTCCCAACGTTTAGTTACACAAATATTACATTTAGCGACAAATTAAAATTCGTTGCAAACAATTAGTGACATAATAAAATTCGTCGCAAACAATTGTGTCATTGAAAGTATTGTTAAAAGCAATATTTGTGTCACTAAATGTGTATTGGAGGATAAGTGTAATGGAGGGGATCCTAATCCCAAAAAAAATGTATATTTGGTTATTTAATGAGATATATTAGTTTTACATGGGGTCCACATAACTTGTGTACTTCAACCATTCTATTGAGGACAATTTTTAATTTTTTTTTGGTCCCCACTTCAGTCATTTGTATGAGGTTGGAGGGGGTAGTTATCTTAATATGAGATGACTTCTTCTTCCAAGCCATCATATTTATTACTCCCTCCATTCCTATATGTAGGTCGTTTTAGACATGGGCACAATAATTAAAAAAATGATTGAAAAGTATTAATTATACTATGAATTGTCTATAATACCCTTCACCTCACTTATCTCATTATCTCATACTCTCTCTTCAATAACAGATTAACAATTTTCTATAACTTACTCGTCATATTTACTCTTTTTTCTCCTTTCTCTCTCCATAAAACACCTTAATTATCAGATTTTTAAACTCCACTCTCTCTCCCTCACAATTTAATTTACGGTAGTACTCCACTTAAAAACACTTTGTTTCAGTACTTATTTTTCATTTTAAATTGGCGCCCAACACTATAAATTTTTTTGTTTAATTTTTGTTTTTTCAACTTTCCCACCATTTTTGTTTATAAAAAACAATGTAGGCCACATGAATTTTTAAAAGAAAAAATATAACCAACTCCAACATGATAACAAGTAGAATTATAGATTTAAATATTCTTCCAAGTGATGAAGAAAGTCCAATGAATGAGTTGAATGAAAATCAAGAATTTTTGAGAAATAATTTTGATTTGAATGTTGATATTAATTTTTTTGGAGAACTATCATCTCAAGGTAGCAGAGAATTTTAAGATTATATTGATACAAATTTGAAAAAGCCACGCCTTTGTCATATTGAGGATTTTCTTTGCAATCCATGGTGTTTGTGACTAAACAAACTCTGTGAGAAGATCTCCATTAAAGAATTCATTTATATGGAAGCAAAAAATCTTTGAAAAATGAAATTTTTTAATACCATAATTAATCTGAGAAGAGGAAGAGACCAAAAATTGCTGAAAATTAAAGACATGATAAACTAGAGAGATAGATAGGGGAAAGAAAAAAGATGAAAGAGTTTTGTTGGGAGTAGAGAAAGCCTTAAGATACGGTAATGATAAATATGCATCAAGAAATTATGTGGAGTAATAAGGGGTAATTTGGGAAAAATAGTGATCAATTCTCCTAGATAACAGCAAACGACAAATAATTAGGAATAAAAAAAAAGCCTAAAACGACTTACATATAGGAATGGAGGGAGTATTTGTTAAAATTGACTTTTTTATATAGTTTCCTCTAGTGTAAACATTTTGTCCAAGAAAAAGATGATGAGATGATGTAACAATTATTCAGATTTTCACTTTTAAAACGATTTTCTTTATAAAAAAATTTGTACTTTCCATTATAAAACAATAATAAATTTTGAATTCAAGGTTGATGAACATGGTGACATCACCCAAATGTGTTGGTACTGTTGTTTATTACATGTTGGACATGTATGCCACGTTATTATTTTTGGATAGGTACACGTTTGCTACATAAGCACCAAACACTACTCTTTAAGAATTGTTATACGTCACGAATATAGTGTTTACTGTATCTTAGCTACCTGAAAACAGTATATTCTTAATTTAATACTCTGATTTATGGCCTGTTCAGGAAGTTGCTGTGAAGAAGTTCCTTGACCAGGATTTTTCAGGGGCTGCTTTGGCCGAGTTTAAAAGAGAAGTAAGTAGTGAAATTTTTCACTGATACATTCATTCTGTGATTCATTGGGTTTTCAAAAGGCAGAAGAGAAAGAAAATAAAATTAATCATTTGAAGCCTTGGGATAAAGTTTCTCAACAATGAAATATTCTTGTTAAACTGTCAATAGTGAGTAGGATGTTCCTTTTGCATCTTTGATCCCTATCTATGGCTAACGACCAGTACAAGGTACAAAGAAAATGCGATGTGATAGTATGTATTGTGGTGGTGTTTTGTTTTGTATTCGTTCCTTCATATACCTCCTCACCAATAGATAGAGACAAATGGGAATAACCAAACCCCGCCTACAAAATGCTAGTACCATGCTGCTGCTTCAAAGCCAACTTGATGCTCCTTGGTCAGATGACCAAGATATTGGCGAATACTACATATGATTAAGAAAGAGTACGGTGCTGGCATTGACCTTTTACACTTATAGATCTCAGTCATAACTTAATACGACCACACACACACATTGTGGTGAAACCATCCTGTTTCCCATGCTTTTTGGTACTAGTTGGTAGCTGCAAGCACAATTTTGAGTATTTGTATTACTGTGGCATAGACTATTGATTGTAAAATTGTTTCTTTTTTATAAAAAAAAGTGAATCTGCTTCTGTCAATTTCTTGTTAATGGGCCCCTCACATAATTTCCTAAGAAATATGATTAAGATATTCATATTTTATTTGACTTGCGTAATTGCACATGTAACATACTCTAAATTTAACAAGGGCAACGTTTGAAATTTAAAATTTTTTAGTACTTCAAATGCCATTTTATAAATCTTTGTGCAGCTCAAAATTTTATCTTATAATTCAGGATGTTTGGAGTATTTCTTTGCAACTATATACCTTTTCATACAACCACAAAGTCACGTCGCATTATTTTAGATCTGTCCACTATCTTTGGAGAGTTACTCGGAAGTGTTTGAAACATGTCCAGTTTGACAAATATTATACTTATGGATACACCGTAGAATGTTCTGGCCACATGTCCAACTTCCAGACGTAACACTTGATTCACTTCTTTTGAAATATCCATATTTACCTTGCCTCTTGGATTTTAACTAAAACAGGACTTGTCATTTAGTTACATAGTATACTTCGATGCACTTTGAGTGTCACGGTCAACATGACACAGATTTAGTGAAAGCTTTTCTCAGGTATGTACCACATTACATGCTTGACTCCACATGCTTCATCTCTCACTTTACTTTAATCTTGAAACTAATTTTTGGGTTTTCCAAAGAAGAAATCATGACACTCAAATTAGATTAGAGTATTTTTTGGGGGAATACCTTTTTGGAACTGTAAAAAGTTTGGTTGATGATTATGCTCAACACATTACCCAAACTCATTAATCATGGTTCTTATCCCCTGTTTAGTTGCAACCAAACAGAACTTTGCAGCATTACTTTTGGAAGAATGCTTATATTGCTTATATTAAGGCAGAAGTATTGACCAAGCATTTAGTGGTTCTTTATGTCAGGTGCGCATAATGCGTGGATTACGCCATCCAAATGTTGTTCTTTTTATGGGGGCTGTGACTCGCCCACCCAACCTTTCCATCATCACCGAGTATCTCCCAAGGTTTATCGATTATTTTTCTTTGATATTTTTTCTGTTTATAATTGGCAATTTTCCTTGCAAAGAAAACATGAGAATGTTTGTTACACATGTCCAGAGTTTTATGATGTGATAAACAACATAGAAGTAGTACACGCTAATATGACTTTAGGAATTTACACTCGGAATCATATAGAAATTAAATGAGAAATGGGAAGGAAAACAAGTGCTTGAAATGGATTATGAACCCTATATTTTATCTGAATAATTTGTAATTTTGATTAATTAGTCATGGTTCAAGTCTTCTAGGTAGGCTTTCATATATTAATATAATTCATATAATTTTAGAGTAAAAAAATATTTAATGCTTTGAGTAAGAGTTATGTGCTTTAGTCTGTGTGCATTTTGCCATGGGCACTTGCATTGTGGTATTCTCACGAAGGCAAAGTAATATTTCTCTAAACTCAATCTATTTTTCGTTCTCTGTCGTACATCGAATTGTTAATGTATTTTTAATGTACTTGTAATAAGTTCATTATGTTGTTAATTTTAATTCATGGACTGAGTTGTGGCGCTGAAGTAACCATAAAGGTGGAAAGACATAATATATCTCCCATGGCTGCTCTCTTCTCTTCTTTATATTTCTTCTTGTTGCTTCCATTAGGTTTATTTAGATTTCAATTGTTCTATGGTATCCAAATTTGTCTGGGGTTTGATAAAAATTGGTAAGCTCTATGTTGTCTTTAAGCTGCTACCATTAGGATTCCAGTAGATGGAAACTACAAATAAAGGTTTATTATAGGAATCAGTTAGCAACTGTGTCACGTTCTATTCCCTCTACTATTTTTATTAATTGGTACCTGAATCAGATCTGAATCATCATTTTGCATATATATGATTTAATGATTATGACCATGATTTTGCTCTTAAAGTTTATTCGTTGACAGCCTCTTTAACCAAGTACTTAGATGCTGCAGTATTCAGTTGTTTGCCAATAATTATTGGAATCCATCATTTAAGGAAGGTCACAAAAGTCTCTGTGTGGTTCAATTATAGAATGGAATTTAGAGTGAATACTTGTATTGTAAGTTTTCCCTTCAAATTAGCAGGAAGCATAAAAAGCCTCAAGTGTTGAGTGACTGGACTTTTGACTGTTGGTCATTTTATTTCCACAGAATACACATACACACTCCACTTACAACTCATGTGAAATTTCTTATTCTTAAACCTGTTAATAACTTTTTGAATAGTAGTATTTTGGGAAACCAATTTTTGGATTTATTATTCACATAATAGTTATGAACTTATGATGCTGTAGACACTGAAAAAATTTGGTAGGTGGGTGGACCTAGGCAGTAGAGGGAAACTAATTGTCGGATATATCTATATTATGATGCTCAGGACAAAAATATAAGAATTTGTAGGGAGTCCTTGGCTGCCGAAGGACCATTTAGGTTGTTTATACTATGTTAATATTACTAGTATAAAAAAGAGAAAAATTGTATTGTTAGTGTAAGTAAAAAAGCCAAGGTAACAAGGTTTTGAGACATCTTGACGGGGACATCCAGCTAAAAGGGATGGAGCAAGTATTAGGGAGGAAAATATAATGCCATAATTGGGGTTCTACCCTGCCTACCTAATGGGATGAAGATTGGGTAAATTGTTTTGGGGTAAGGGCAGGGCTTCCACGCAATCTCTTTGCTGGCACAATCAATCATAAAGAGAGCCACCACTGATGTGGAAAGAGGTTCTTCAGACACAACTCACAAAGCGTGTCCCCTGGACGGTGGACTACATGTCCACACCAGACGGAATTACATACTTGCCTAACCTTATTGCTTTAAATATTTAGTCAAGTGTTACTATTATATTTATATTATGTTAAAACTCGAATACTTCTACCGTTTCAAATTATAAGATCTGTTTTGACTTTTTATTTTCCAAATTCAAAGTCGATGCAATTCATTTGAAGTTTTGAGAACAATCTAGGTTACAATTAGTATTACTTTTTAGATAGTTTACAATGTTTATAATTGTATTCCCTAAAATTAGATAACTTATCAAATTTTCATTTTTGAATGATTTTCAAATTTTCTTTCTTAAAAAGTTAATATTGGTCTTGCATTTTGGAGTGGAGGGAGTAGATAATTTTATTTTTTAGGGTAATAAGCCTCAATAGTCCACATCCTTGTGATCAAGGCTAAGCAAAAAATAACCCTGTGAGAATTTTGTTGCTTGTGTTTGGAAATTTAGTGCATGTTAGAACTGAGCTGGCTTGAGCTTGACTCGTGCTCGTTTATTAAATATCCGAGCTTGGCTCATTTGTTCTCGTGAAAAAGGCTCGTGTTTAGCTGGTGAGGATCAGATCAATTAAGGCTCGTTTAAGTCTCGTTAAGATTATAGGTTTGACTTGTTTAAGCTCGAATAATAAACTACTTTTCACTTATAAAAATTAAGTATAAATTGCATCGTTAAGATTGACTCGTATGTGGTATTATATACTTGGCTCGTTTAAGCTCTAATAGTTAAATACTTTTCACTTTTACATATTAATTATAAATTTGACTTTTGAAGTCAATGTAAGACACTTTCAATTTAACTCATGTAATTGATTATTTTAGATAGTTTATACACCCTTGGTTCCGGAATGTAAGTTTGATATTGACTTTTAAAAATTAATTAGAAATTTTTAGTTGTTCAAATTGTCAAAGTATCCCTCCAAGTTGCCATCTAAATTTAAAATTGACATGATCCAATTAAGTTGTGAATCTACTAGTTTATAATATTAGTAATTGTTGACAAAAGTTCAATGAATTCATATTAATTTTGAATTTGAAAATGTTTTAAATTTCATTTTTTAAAATTCAATGATTCAATATTGCTCTTAGAGAGAGTAATAGCCATAATTTTAATGTAACTAATAGTCTAATACCAGTGTTTTAAAAATTTCCGCCTAGGCGCTAGGCCCTCCTTGGCGCCCCGTCTAGGCGCTAGGGCCCCCTTGACTCCCCGCCTAGGCGCTAGGTCCCTCTTGGCTCCCCGCTTAGGCGCTAGGCTCCCCTTGACCCCTCATTTAGGCGCTAGACCCCCCCTGCACTTCTCCTAGGTCCAATGCGGCAAAAAAATCTCTCCAGGAAATTAGGCGGGGTCTAGGCGGAGATATTTATTTTAATAACTACCCAAACCAGATATTGATATATTTATTTTTCTAATGATTTACCATATTCATAATACAGGTTGTAGCATATCAAATCACAACAAGAAGTGAACATTATCAAGTTAAAATGAATAATTTTATTATAATTATAATTTTTTAAACTTGTACCAACTTCAAATTATATAAATGATGATACATTTGTAATATTTAGTTTAATTCAATATAATTCTTAAATTTATGTTTTGTTTCTTAAGTTTAATTATTGAATTAAATTCTTGAAATTTTAAATTTTATTATTTAATAGCAATCTTGTTTATGAATAAAACTAATACGTTAAAAATATATTTGAACTTAGAACAATTGCATGTTTATGTTTGAACCATATTAGCAATATGGATGTGTTGAACTTTAAACAAAAGCCTTTATTATCTTTATTATAGATTGCTTTGTTTAGATAAATGTAAGATAAAATATTAAAATTGGCTTAAAATAAAAAATTCCGCCCAGGTCCAACCTAGGTCCCCGGCCCCCTGGCTGCCCTCCTCCCGCCTAGCGTCTTTTAGAATATTGTCTAATACTAAATGAATTTAATTTTAGTTTAAAATATATTTAATTGACTTCCAAAGGCAAGAGGCAAATGTATCTCTCCAAGTCTCACACTTTTTATTTCTCCCATTCTCTAATTCTTCCCCCCTTCATGCATGTGCATATTATGCGTTTGTTTGTATTTTTCTATGTAACTATAACAGAATAAATGTATATATATATATATATATATATATATATATATTGATAAATTGTCACAGACGCATCATAAAATCTGTGTGAGCTACATAAACAATAAAACACATGTACAAAATAATTAAAATGTAAAATATACATTCATAATATTAAATATACCCCATCTATCACTCTCTTAGTACATTAACAAGTTCCCTAACAAAAGAAATATGATCACTTTTACTGGGACAAATGAAATTATGTTCAACTTTTAATAATTGTATCATATGAATTAAAGTAATATTTTTCTTTTCTTAGTTTTTGATCAATATTCAATCTACATAGTTAAAATGTTACTCTACATCTCATGAGATAATTAGAATTGTTATGAGATGGTTAATACAACCACTAAAACTTGCTGCAGTTAGAAATTTTTTAATTTCATGAACAGTGTTCATGAACAAGTTCATTTATTGGCTTGTGAAACTTGATTGCTTGGCTCAAGATCGAGCTCTTATAGGATTGCGAGCAATGTTCACGAGCAGCTCCGAACAAATTCGAGCCAAGCTCGAATAATCTTTTGAAAGTAAGCTCGAGCTCCTTTAAAGTTCGTGCTCATGAAAAATAAACGAGCTCAAGTTTGAATAAGCAAAGCTTGACTTGACTCGGCTCTTTTACACCCTTGCTTGTGTGTGCGGACCTCAGCGAGTTAACCATATATTCTTACCATTGTTACCGTACTTGCAACAAAAACGTTACAAATATTTGCATATATTTACTTTTTCTTCCTTGCTCCATGTTTGACATACATGTTTTTGGTTTTCTAGGGGAAGCTTATATCGACTTATCCATCGTCCTCATTCTCAAATTGATGAAAAGAGTAGAATCAAAATGGCTCTTGATGTGGTGAGAGAATAAAGAGACTGTATATTTCTTTCAACTAGCGATTTATATTGCTTTGCTACTTTTCTAAATGTTCTATTTTATAGGCAAAGGGTATGACTTGCTTGCATGCCAGCATACCAACTATTGTTCACCGTGATTTGAAGTCACCAAATTTGCTGGTTGATAAGAACTGGAATGTTAAGGTGCAGCTTTATTTGTTTCTTCCCCTGCTACTGCTGCATTTTTTTTGCCTTCCCATGCATTACCTCCCATGCTCAAGCTCAAATTTGCCCTTTAAGATGGGTTACATCTTGAATGAACTGGGTTGTGATTTGAACTCGTGTCGTCCAGTTAGTAGCTTGTTTGTTTTCCTTACTAGGTATGGAGAGTTCTCAGAAACTTAAAACAAATGAAATACCTAAACTTGAAAGATAAGAAAATGAAATTCAGAATAAATTGGATAAAATACTAGAATTTGATTTCTTATAGTATAGACGCTCAATTTGTTACACATCTTTACAAAATCACGAGTTTTAACTGTGCAGGTATGCGATTTTGGGTTGTCACGTTTGAAGCATAACACATTTTTGTCTTCGAAATCAACAGCTGGAACGGTGAGTCTAAATTAATATCCAATTATACACCCTCTGTTCTGAAAAGGAGTACCATTTTCTTTGTAAATACAAAGAGATGATACTTCTCCTTTAAGGGCAGCGGGAAGTATATTAAAGGATTTTGTTCAATGGTTCAGTTGAATACCAAATTTCAAAATTCTTCATCATTTTTAACTTTTATGCCCAATTAAGTGTCTTGCTGATATGGTTTTTTTGATGACTTAGCCCGAGTGGATGGCCCCTGAAGTTCTCCGCAACGAAAACTCAAATGAGAAGTGAGTTAAATGATGCAATGTTGTTGTTGTTTTTAAGACTATAAGAGTACATATTATTTATTGATTATATGGAGATATCAGCTTTCCTGTCTTGTTTTAAATTTGTGGGCCCTAATTTGCTCCTTATAACTGCTTTTCTTTTACAGTAGTTCTGTTGCTTGATAACTTTGCTCCTCTTCATTCACTCTGTATGTGAAAATCAAATAGTTGTAAAACTTCAAAACATAAATAAAATAATAAAAAAAAAATAGAAGAAAAAGAACATTTCAATTTAAGTTGGGATTTTCTTTTCTTATAGTCGTGTTGGTTTACTAATAATGTTGTTCTGGCTTATGTTATAAAGTTGCTGCTTTGAGCATTATCCTCCGTTAAATGTATTTTGGCTTATTCACAAAAAAATTATTTGTGCTTTATTATGAGAGCAAAACCTCTGGTGGATCCAGATACCTAAATTGTCTAATCTTAATATGCAGTTGTATGCATATACATTATATCATATTTATCTTATTTGAATTATTTTTCCCTCTATACCCTTTATAAAATATGATGCTCAGCCCAAGAGTAGGGTCTCCAGCAAGCAAGTCTGCAACAATAAAAGTTGTTATTTTAGAAACCTTGCTATAGTCCATAATTATTTTCTTTATTGTCTGGGTGGGCCATGACCAAATTTACATCTGCGGATCTTTCTCGTTTCGTTTAAACAATAAATGCTCTGATATTTTCATGGAGCATGATGCCAGCACGTATCTATTGAATTTCTAGTTTTTGAATTTATAGTTTCTAATCTGTAGTCTATAACTATTTTAAAAAATTTCATTCCTCTTTGTTTGTTTTTCTTTTTCTGAACCAATGCATTGCACCCACTTATACAAACTATACAGACAGGCTCCTTTCTTTTTTCAAAAAAGTTTTGGATATTAACTTTTCTATGTTTTCTACCGGATATACAGGTGCGATGTTTATAGTTTTGGAGTCATACTGTGGGAGCTTGCAACTCTAAGATTGCCTTGGAAAGGAATGAACCCAATGCAAGTTGTGGGTGCAGTAGGTTTCCAAAATCGACGCCTTGAAATCCCCAATAATCTTGATCCCTTAGTCGCAAGGATAATTTGGGAATGCTGGCAGAAGTAAGTTATCATGTCATTTTCTTTTTGAAAAAGTTACAGCATGACAATAACAACACATTTCCATAGTAGTTTGCTCTAGCTAATTCCTTTTAATCCTCCTGTCATTTCCAGCGATCCGAACTTGCGACCTTCATTTGCACAGCTTACAGTGGCTCTGAAGCCATTGCAGCGGTTGTCCATGCCTCCGCACACTGACCAGCCAGCCTCACCTTTGCCGCAAGAGATATTAGTGAATTCTACACCTTAACATGTCTTCCCTCAAATGTGAATGGTGAGTTGAGATATTATGTAAACTCGAAATGGATTTCAAATATGAAATCCTGAAGAAAAATGAAACACGAGAAGAGCAAGAAAGAATGGATACAGGATAGAGAGGATATAATAGGAAAGAGATGAATTCCTTTGGAGAAACTTATTACTATTATGTAATGGAATCAATGTATCTATTGCTGCTGCTGCCCAAGGACGACCATATATCTCCTTTGTACGGTGGGGGTCTGCTAGGTTTTGTTCCCGAGTGTCGCATGAACACCTTCTATGTATATATGTAATACCTTTCTTCCGTCGAAATTGTAATATTCTTGTAAAGGCCATAATTCAGTATTAGAATGCGTACAAATTTTGTTCCGTGTAATATTTGATAGTTTGTTGCTCTGCAGGAGTGTTTTCTTTAGTTTTCAAGGATTGTAATAAAAATAAACTTTGATAATAGGGATAATAAACTTTTTAGTCATTGTATTAGGGTTCGATTTTTATTGTAGTTATCGAATTTTTTTTTGTTGTACTCTCAAAAATTACAAAATGGTTATTCCGTTCGATTTTCGTCCAAAAAGAAAATGTTGTTCAAGAGTGTCGAACTCCAGACCTTTTCAAATCTTATTTTCCAACAAAATTTACTAGACTAACTACCTATCATATTAGAGTTTATGTAACATTAATATTTATATCACTAATAATAATAATTATTGTAATAATAATAATTATTTTAATAATAATTATAATAATAATAATAAGAATAATTAAAATAATAATTATTATTATTAAAAGGAAAGAAGGCCACGTTACTATTTGGAATCTTGCGTCAGATGTGGATCGTTTGATGCTCATCATATTTTTACATAATACTTATATACAAAACTCATTAAAATAAATTCTAGTATTACTTAATTCATTCTAAAACTAAAATTAATCCAACTGAATTGAAACTTGATAACAACAATAAGTATCACCATACACCATACTACTGGTATATCGTTTGGACTATTATACCCTTACCAATAATAACATATTTTAAATTTATTTATACATCAAAAAATGATGAACAATTAACTAGAAATTTTTAAATAAATAATTATATTGTTCAATAATTTTTAATTTACTTACTTTTTTTAGTTGATTAATCGTAAAAATAAATTTTATTGTAATAATAATAATAATAAATTTTAAATAATTAAAATAATAATAATAATAATTATTGTAATAATATAGTGACCAAAAAGGGGATAATACACTGTATTATTGCAATAATAATAATAATAATAATTAAAATAATAATAATAATTAAAATTTTAAATAATAATAAAATAATAATTATTATAATAATAAAATAATTATAGTAATTAAATATTAATTAAAATACATATCTTTCCACGTTAGTATTGAATTAAAAAATTCATGAAAAATCAAAAATTTTATTCGCGACCAAATCCAAAAAAATAACGTCAACAATTTTATGTATTAATTTATTATAGTATTTATTTATTTGAATAAATTACATATATTAGTACATTGTTAGAAATAATTACAAAAATCATACACATATAAAATAATTACAAAAATATTACATTTTTTTATTTTTATTTGCAATATACATATAATTATAGGTCCTTAATTTAAGGGACTAATATTAATGGCTGACATGGCAAATTAGTGTCCAAATTATAATTGTTTTTTTTTATTTTGAAAGACGTGATAACCGCCATCACGTCTCTTTGGTTTTAAACCCTCGTTTTCGTGCTGAAACCCTCTTTTCTCTCTCTGTTCGTGTTCTTCCATTTTTTCTCTTTCTGTTTGTGTTATTATCTGTTGATCGTGTATGATTGTTGTTACTTGTTATCGTTGCTAGTTATCGTTGCTAGTGATCTCCATTTTCTAAACCCTCGTTTGCGTGATGAAACCCTCTTTTTATCTCTCTGTTCGTGTTCTTCCATTTCTTCTCTTTCTGTCCGTGTTATTATCTGTTGATCGTGTATGATTGTTGTTACTTGTTATCGTTGCTAGTTATCGTCGCTAGTGATCTCTATGCTCGTCTACTTCTGTTGTTATTGTTGTTAGTCTGTTGACACAGAAAACTTTTGTTAGTTGGTCGCCATTTTCGTTGTTCTGTTCGTTCGATTTGTGTAGAATGGCTTATACAAAGAAGAAGTCTGGAAAGAGGAAGAGAATCACGGAGGATGATTCTGTAAAGGGCTTGAAGAAGTTTGTTGTGGAGAGGAAGGGGAAGGGGATAATGCAGGTCAGAAATCGAGGAAGAGTGAGGACAGGTTGGTGATTCATAGTGATATTAAGCATCCTGAAGTTCGGTTAGATTCTAATTTTGATGTCCATGTAGTTAAGTCAGAAGGACAAGTGCCTAGCCAGAATATAATCCCAACAGACAGAATTTTAAAGGTTTGTTAATTTAAACTTTGCTATTTTACGATCATATAAATGTTTGAGTTTTTAGTTAGTATGTTTTTGGTTACTGTTAGATTTTGCTTTGGATACCACTTGTGTTCAATCATTTTGGTTTATTTGGTTACTTTTTTATTTTGTTATGATTACCATTAAAATATGTTTGGTTACTATCATATACTTGTTCGGTTACTGTTATGGTTACCATTAAAAGATGTTTATGTATTGGTTACCATGGAAAAATATGTTGGTTACTATCATATAAATATTTGGTTACTTGTTTAGTATGTTTGTTGTTAATGTTTGCATATGATTTAACTGTTTGGTTAACTATGATATAACTGTTTGGTTACTATCATATAATCTGATTTGTTACTATGTAAACATGTTTTGGTTACTATGATATAAGTGATTGGTTACTGTCATATAACTGTTTTGTTACTGTCGTATAACTATTTTGTTACTATCATATAACTGTTTGGTTACTATCATACATCTTTTTGGTTACTATTATAAACTGTTTGGTTACTATCATATAAATGTTTGATTACTGTTTGATTATGTTATAGTTACTGTTATATTATGATATGACAACTATTTTTGTGCAATCAGTGTGGGATGTTGGAAACTTTTTATAGTCTGTTTTGGATACTGTGTAATTGTTATATTATGTTTTTGTTAGTATGATAGTATTTGTTGGTTACTATGTAACTGTTTATGATATAAACAATGTTTTATATTGGTTAATAATAATTGTGCAAATCTGATTTTGTTTATTTGCAGTTATGAGATTTGTATTATGAGGGATGTAACAAAAAATTTACTGGAAAAGTTATTTATTGGTGCGACGTGGAAGTCCCCAGCATGATTGCCAAGAAACTGAACAAAAGTCAGTTGGAGAAGTTCAAGGCAACATGTTTTGGGAATTTTCTGGAGTTTGGTGATCAGCACCAAATGTATTCCCAGATTATTCACCATGCTCTTATAAGGGAGGTTCATCAGAGTGATGCTGCTGAAATGTGGTTTTTGTTTGGGGATAAAAGGGTCAGATTTGGTTTGCCTGAGTTTTGTCTAATTTCTGGGTTGAGATGGCAGGGTGAGGATGATATTACTACGTATAAAGGTATGGAGAATATGCTTATTGAAAAGTTTTTTGGGCATGAAGCTGTTATGCGTAGTAGTATTGGTAAGGTTTATCAGAAGGCAATTTTTGATGACGATTATGAGGCAGTTAAGATGTCATTGGCTTTTTTGGTTTTTAATTTTATTTTATCCACAGTTTCTGAAAATCATGTGGATGAGGCAATGGTCAATTTTCTATGTTATGGTGATGTTAATAGTTTTCCTTGGGAGAAAGTTACTTTCGAGATGACAAAGTACTCTTTGTCAAATGCTTTGAAGGGGAGATTGAAGAAAGGAAGGAATGGTGGGTCAATATATAATTTCTACAGAGATAATTATAAAAAATTGTACAAGTTGAATGGTCTACCTTATGTATTCCAAGTTTTTATGTTCGAGATCATTCCGACATTCAAATATCAGGGCATATGCAATGATGAGCATCCTTCGGATGTCCGTTTATTTAGATGGAAGGAGCTAGTGAAGCCCCCTACGAATGACAAGTTGAATGAATTAGTATTTTGTTCCGTACAGGTATACAATTTATTGTTAAGAGTATAATTGGTTACCTTTAGTTATATATTTAGTTACTGATTATATGTTGTGATTTTTGCAGTTAGCAAAGTAGTTAGTTACCTTTATATACTCATTTGGTTTCTGATTAGTTATGTTTGTGTTAATAATAACAATGTATTTTGTTACCTGAATATACGCGTTTGGTTACTAAATAAATTACCCTCGTGTTGCTAATAACAATTTTGTTAGTTACCCGGGAATACATATTTTGTCTATTTTTCTTAATTATTTTGGTTACTGATGTATATACATTTGGTTACCTGCATATATGTAGTTAGTTACTAATTATGTTTTATGATTAGTTATTTACTATTTTTTAACTGTATTTGTTCAATGTTTGTCAGATATTATACTAAATGTACTTAATATTTTTCAGTTGAGGATAAAAAGTCTGATTCCCACGTCCGAGGAGAAGGATCGGTTTGATTTGGATGGGCTTCAATTTTTAAGTGGGAAGGATGCTGATAAGAAGGGTTCAAAAAAAAGTTAAGGGTGACAACATTGGATTTGATATGTCTGAAGTTAAAGATGCAATTGATGCACGGTTTAGGCCGTTGGAGAAGAAAGTGTCTGAAATTAAGAAAAACATTGTAAAATTGCGGGCTGATATTAATAAAGACATTGTAAAATTGCAGGCTGATATTAAGGATGATATGCATGTTCTTCATGTTCAGTTATGTAGGGACTTTAGGTCCATTATTAGTGATGAGTTACGCGGGATCAAAGGTGTTGGGGACAAACAAGTTGATGGTGATTCTGATGATGATGATGATGATGATGATGATGATGAAGATGATGTAGGTGATGAAGCTGATGATGTAGCTGATGAGGCTGATCATGGTGTTGATGATGATGATGATGATGTAGGTAATAATAATGATGATGATGAGGTTTGTGATGATGGGTTGAAAGGCGATGAGAAAAATGATGAGTTTGATAATGAAGTCGTTAAAGATTGTGAAGACGTTGTTATAGTTGATGAAGTTGTTAAGGATGATGAAGTTGTTAAAGAGTGTGAAGACCCCCATGTTGATGAGGATGTTGATGATGGTTCAAAAATAAGTAAGAATAATAATGGTGATTATGTGGTGAATTTTGTTGAGAAGAAGGATGGGAATGAATTTGAGATTGCTAATGAAGTTGAACGTGATGTTGTGGTTGAAGAACAACATGAAATAAAAATTGATGATGATGCAGAAAATGTCAATGTTAGACACATTTGTTTGTTTTGTTGTGTTATATGTCTTTTTTTAAATGATTAATTGATTGTTTTTTATTTTTCACAGATTGGCAATAATAATGACATGCCATCGTTTGACATATTAAGCCAATGCACTGGTAAAGAGATTGTTGTGTATATTGCTGATGAGGTTAGTGTTATAATGACATACCATCATGTTTTTTATTTTTGGTTACTGTTATATTGTGATATGGTTACTATATATATATATATATATATATATATATATATATATATATATTATGTTTACTATTATATTATTGGTTTGTTACTATTACATTGTGTGTTGGTTACTACTATATTATAATATGATTAGTAATTTATTTTGTTTTGGTTACTAATATGATATGTTCATTTTAATATGTCAATTATTGTTCATTCATTTTTTTATTAAATATAGTTGTTAACTGCATGTGTTTATGTTTTGTAGTAACCAAATCTGCATTAGACAGTAACAAGTATAATGTTTTATAGTAACCAAAACTGCATTAGGCAATAAATAATAGAGCATCAGACAGTATAATGTTTCACAGTAACCAATACATCATTATATAGTAACTAGCAGTTGCAGGAACGTAACCAATGTATATGATGAGTAACCATCAGTATTAAAAAATCAGTAGAACTCATTTGAAAACTATAAAGTAATCAAATCAACATTATTCAGCAATCAAATATATAATGAACAGTAACCAATTTATATCTATTTAGTATTATGGATTGTTTACTATTATTATATTGGTTGGTTACTATTACAATGTGTGTTGGTTACCACTATATAACTGTTTGGTTTCTGCTTTATTTTGTTTTTGTTTCTATTATGATATGTTCATTTTAATATGTCTATTATTGTTCAATTTATATCTATTTACAACTTTTTGTTATTGCATATATTAGTTAAATGCATGTGTTTATGTGAAAATCTAATTGTATTTGTTACATTTTCTGTCAATTGTAAAAGGTGAATAAATTTTAGGCAGAAAGAAAATATGTACTTAATGAGATGGTTCTGACTACACAGGACATAGTTCAGTGTGATTAATTGGAGAAAAGCGTTGGTAAAGCCAGTAGTAGACCTGTTCGTCAACATGCAAAGAGTGTTGTTCTGTGGTCTCCATATACAACAACGTTTGATTCGGCTGGTTTATCGTCTAATGCTTTGGGTGCTAGTCAAGAGTTGCTGTTATTTCTGCATTTCCCAAAGTTTGCATGGATATGCCGTCAAAATTTGAAGAGGTATTGTTTGAACAATGGTTTAAAATGGGACTTAACAACAGGAAAAGGTTTCTTTTTTAATGTTAACAATGCTATAGTTTTTTATGAAACAAATAAATTTGTTTTTGCGTAGTGTGTATACTAATACGGTGATTGTTAATGTTAGCGTGTATACTAATATGCTTTTATATTGAAGGGCGGACAAATTCCCTGGGAAGAATGACATTAAAGAACCTGCTCTTGTATTTGGGTCTATCCCAATTTCATCAAAATTGTGGTTTTATAAATTAAAGACTCTTGGGCAATGGTTAGACGACGATGTGAGTTCTTTTTTTTCAAATTATGTTTTTATAGTTATGGTTACATTATTTAGTTGTTTAAGTAACTAGCGTTAACAGTGTTGGTTACATTCATTACATAATGTTATTTTTCAGCAACTATTACTATTTTATGTTTTTTTTGGTTCAACACATCAATGTTGCATTATATTATTTGCGTAAACTGGCCAGACATTCAGATAGTGTGCATATAAGGGCAACGACTACGGGCTGTTGGTTCCATGCCAAGATGACCTCTCTTTTTGAGGAGTATACAAGTAAAAATGCAGATAAGAGTGCATTGTCTGGAGAGGGTGATGTTGATGAATACATTCATGGCCTGTTTATGGATGTCAACACACCATGGAGAAATGTTGACTATGTGTTGTTCCCCATCCATATGTCATCACCGGACCATTGGTTTTTGTTAATGTTCGATGTGCATCGTAGACGTCTAACTGTTTACAATTCTCTGCAGCCAAAAAGGAAATCCATGTAAACAAAAATCATGGATGTTTGTGAACCTTATATCTTTATTCTTCCCACTTTACTGCGCAAGAGTGGTTTTTGGAGGGATATGTGTGACATTGACTTTAGCAGTGAACCGTATCGCAATAAGGAGGAGGATGATATAATTGAGTTGGAATTTGCAGAGTCGGTTCCTGAACAAGTCGAGGGGTAAGGGTTACACTGTTTACAAATTTTGAATTATTACATATAGGTTGGGTTTCCATGTATTTGACTACTATTCATGGTTTAATAAACTGTTTTTAGTGTACATGTTGTTTATGATTAGGTTACCATCATATAACTATTTTGGTTACTATCATATAATTGTTTTGGTTAATATGTTGTAACTATTTGGTTACTTATTTAGTATGCTTTTTGTTAATGTTTTCTTATGATTCGGAAAATATTTTTGTTCACTCAATTTTGTTACAATATGACTTTCATTATAGGTTGCTGGATATACAGGTTGGTTATGCTTTGGTTACTATTAAAATAAGTATATGGTTATTGTTATATACCTATTTAGTTACTTATTTGTTATATTCTGTTGGCCGTTATAACAAATAAGTATCCAAATAGGTTGGGTTACCATGTATTTGCCTTTTATTCATGGTTTAATAAATTGGTTTTAGTGTACATGTTGTTTATGATTTGGTTAACATCATATAACTATTTTGGTTACTATGATATAACTATTTTGGTTACTATCATGTAACTGTTTGGTTACTTATTTAGTATACTTTTTGTTACTGTTTGCTTATGATTTGGAAAATACTCTTTGTTCCCTCAATTTGGTATTTTTGTTACTTTTGTATGTTGTTTTGGTTACCATGTATTTACGTAGTATACATTGGTTATCTGAACTGGGTTTGGTCAATACTGTTATCATGTGTCAGTTACCATTAAAACATGGTTTGGTTAATACGATATAATTGTTTGGTTACTTCTTCAATATGTTTTTTGGTATACATGTTTTTGTTTTGGTTACCTTTAATTTATGTTTTGGTTAATTTTATATATAACTGTTTGGTTACTGTATAAACTGATATGTACTATATATAGGTTGATTCTAGTACTAATTTTTGTTATCTTTTGTCCATTTGTACAGTGATTGCGGGATGTTCACAATTTGTTTCGCTGAACATGTCATTCATCAGAAGTTTAATGAAATTCCTAATCCATTCCCCGTTGCGCAGTATCGGAAGAAGTTATGCACAAATCTATATTTGCATGCAAGGAACGAACAATTGAAGGGATATGAGACTGACAGAGAATTTTCAGGGAGATTTGTTCCAGATTTTGATTAGTTCAGATCTTGTTGTTTTGTCAGTATGAATTGTGTTTTGTATTATTTTTTTTTGGAATATACACAACAATTTTGTATGGTTTATTAAGGGATGAATATTGGATCTTATATATATGGGACTTCATATTTTATTATATTAGCAGTATTGGAAGTAATTTTGTGTGTTGGTTGGTATTTGATTCGTTTAGGTTGTGTTTGCTATATTATGTTGAAATGTACAGTTGGTAACCAAATATGTATAAAAGGGTAACCAGCTAATATTTTGATAGTAAACAGAGATTTACAATATTATATCAGGACATACAACTATTGTTAAATGTATATGTGAGAGTATACATTGGTTGCCTAAAGAAACAATATCACTTTCATTATAGTTTGCTGGATATACAGATTCTTTATGTTTCGGTTACCATTAAAATTTGTTTTGGTTACTGTTATCTAACTTTTTGGTTACTTATTTGTTATATTTTGTTTATTATTATAACAAGTAAGTAACCAAATAGTTTACTGTTATGGTCACCATATTATGTTTTTATAAGTAAACAAATTGTCATAAAATTTGATAAAATCAGTATATATCAGTTATTTAAGGTGAAATGTTATGTTGGTGTCCAAACACACATATATGTTAACAATATTTGTTTTCGTTTGTAACAAAACAGTTATAAATTTGTATCATGAATGTTATGAAGTGTTAGATGTATGTGTTTTTTTTATAGTATAACATCATGATGGAATAAGAAATTTTAATTAAGAGATTCCATTATTATATATGTTGGTCATTTATAAACTCATATTAAATTAAATATATTTTTGAGATGTGCAGTTGTTATCAAAATTGTCAAATAAGGGTAACCATTTTACTTTATGTTAGTAACCAAATAATTTACAACTTATATTTGGAACAATTATCAAGTGCACAGTGTACTTGTGTGGGTTCCTAATTATATTGGCAACTCATAATGAATTCAGAAATCAAAATATTAATCAATAAAAATTTTGGTTACTGTACAAAATCAAAAATGTTACCAACCATGTGGTTTATGGTTAATGATAGTAAACAATTATATATACATGTATTTACACTCTTAATGTAAATGCACTATGTCAGGGTTTTTTTGGTCTTAAAACTGGTGGATTATTGCATGTTTTCCTGTTGTGTCCTTTTTCTTGGCACCTACTGAATTTGTTTTGAATTTTGATTTCAGATCCGTGTTTGTACCTCCCTACTTTTGGTCTTCTAGCTGGTCTTCTTGTGTTCGGTGGTTTTATATCTATGTTTCTTATTTCTTCTGGTATATCCCGATTTTCTTTGTCATCTAACGGCATGATTGAAGTTGAATATGTGTCGACCAAAGTTGTTTTATAGTATTTTTTTGAGCAAAAATCATAACAGCTCAAATTTCGCTTACTCATAACAACAGCAGCGTGCGGACAAGGCATCTCATGGTACTGAAATTTACGACATGTGCATGTCTTTTGGTCGATGTCCACAATATATTGTTTGGTGACATCGTAAACAGTGAAAATCACTAAGTTTGATGTCTCAACCTACATCACAAATTAAGTGTTGTTAGGATAAATTACAACTGGAATCATTTTCAATGTCTGAAAAAGAATAAATATAGTAAAGTAAACAACTCAATGTTACAATTACAAAACACAATAACATTATAATTATACAGAGTAACCAAACAAGCATCAGTTAGTAACCAGTATAATGATACACAGTAACCAAATCAGCAGTAGTAAGTAACAATTGTAATGATATGCAGTAAGCAATTAAGTATTAGTTAATAATCAATATAATATTACAAAGTAACCAAGTTACCATTAGTCAGTAAACAAGTCATTATTAGTCAGTAATCATTGTAATGTTGCACAGTAAACAAGTCAGCGTTAGTCAGTAGCCAATTCAACATTAATTAGTAATATTATGCAGTAACCTAGGCAGCATTAGTAAGTAACCAGTACAATGATACACAGTAACCAACTCAGCAGTTTTCAGTAACCATTATAATGTTATGCAAAAAGCAATGAAGTATTAGTTAGTAACCAATATAATATTACATAGTAACCAAGTTACCATTAGTCAGTAAACAAGTCAGTATTAGTCAGTAACCATTATAGTGTAACTCAGTAAGCAAGTCAGCATTAGTCAGTAAACAATTCAACATTAATTAGTAATATTATGCAGTAATCAAGACAACATTAGTCAGTAACAAAGACAATTTAAAATTTGATGCAATAATTTATAGTTTGTATTAGTTACCTTAAGTTTCTTTGATTTAATGATATTAGATTGCAACCTTCCTCTAGCTGTTGTGGAAAGTTTTGTGTATGTTGATAGGGCTGCTTGTTTGTTTGTGAAATACCATCTTTGAACTAGACAACGTAGGAATTCAATCATTGATGCAACTGGAAGATCCCTAATCATCTTGATTGCGTTGTTAATAGATTCGGCGGTGTTTGAAGTCATTGTTGAGTATCTGCTTACAGTCCCATGGAGCCTGGTGCACTTTTCCAACTTGATCTCTTCCTCCAAATATGTCCTTATTCGAGGATCAATGGCATCAAGTTCAGCCATGTATTTGTTGAATTGTTCAATATTGTATGCTCTACATGCCCCGTTGTAAGCTTGTTTAAGTTCTTCTCCTCTCTTTTTGAATTTGTTTTTTATATTTTTCAGTATATGGTATGTGCAGGAACCATGCATGACATCTGGAAACATATAATTCAGTCCTTGTATTATGGCTTCATGTCTATCTGAAACAATGCATTGGCCTTCCCTAACTCCACAAGCAATTCTCAAATTCATGAAAAACCATCTCCAAGATAATTTATTTTCTTTGTCAACCACTGCAAAAGCAATCGGAACAATGTTTCGGTTTGCATCTTGGGTGCTTGCTATCAGTAGTGTCCCCCCGTAAGTTGATTGTATGAATGTGCCATCGATTACAATAATTGGAAAGCAATGATGCCATGCTTGAATGGATGCTCCAATGGCAAAGAATAAATACTTGAAACGAGCATTTGTTTCCAACTCAAGAGCTATGACGGAACCTGTTATGAAACATCAACATTATCATTAGAATTAGAAGTAGTATAATGTTACAAAGTAACCAATACAACATTAGACAGTAACCAATATGTTGTCATACAGTAACCAAGACAACATTAGACAGTAACCAAGACAACATTGAACAATATAATGTTATACAGTAACCAAGACAACAGTAGACAGTAACCAATGTATTTAATGTTAAACAGTATCCTTGTCAACATTAGTTAGTAACCAAGTCATCATTTTTCAATAGCCAAGTTAGTATTGTTCAGTAATATTATGCACTAACCATTATAATTTTACACAGCGACCATCTCAGAAATATTCAATATCCATTATATTGTTTCACAGTAACCGAATCAGCATTAAGCAGTAACCAATATATTGTTACACATTAACCAATAAAGCATTAGACAGTATAATGTTACAAAGTAACCAAGACAGCATTAGACAGTAACCAACATATTGTCATACAGTAACCAAGACAACATTAGACAGTATAATATTATTCAGTAATCAAGACAACATTATATAGTAAACAACATATTGTTATACAGTAACTAAGACAACATTAGATAGTAACCAAGATAGCATTAGACAATATAATGTTATACAGTAACCAAGCCAACATTAGTCAGTAACCAACAGTTGAATTAGACAATAACCAATGTACTTGATGAGTAACCATTAATATAAAAAAAATCAGTAGAACTCATTTAAAAATTATAAATATGAGGAAGGTAACCAATGCATATTATAGTAACGAAATCAGTTGACTTGAGTAACCAACTAATGATGAAAACTAATAATATGTTTTAAAGTGTTACCTGGATATATTTTCTTTAGCATGTGTAACCAAGATGGGATCAATGAGTAGTCGTGTGGATTTCCTCTAACCTTTTCCAACGCTTTCTCCTTCGATCTCCATGCTTTTTGGTAAGAGATAGACACATTATATTCTGTCATCATGTCCTCGACAATATCGGTTGGTGTGTATATTTTCTTCAAATTTGTTAATTTATGCATTATGCATTCGCTGACCAACTCACTATTTGCCTGTCTGTGGTCTCCAAGCAATACAGTGACTGAACATGTGTGAATGTCATTGAATTCCCTCACCTTGAACAGACTGGTTTTTTGAATACTTGATGCTCTCATCTTCCAATTACAATTTTCATCATCTACGCACACTAGCACAAAGTCTCTATGACCTGTTCGTTGAACTTTGTGTTGTCTATTTTTCTTGATTGAATGCAGCCTCATTGATTGTGATAGGATTTTTTGTCTTTGTAGGTTTGATGTAATTTTACTTCACGTTCATTCGGATCTGTTATTACATCATCATATCGTTCTTCTGTGTATGATGTGTCATGTTGTCTATCTCGTTGTTGTTTAATAATTTTCATAGCAAGCTAATCAGCATATTGCGTTCCAATTTGGCAATCTTGTGTTTCTAGTGGAACTAGTGCTGAATTCCCTTGTGTTGATATGATTGGCGTTACATCGTGAATAACAGATTCTTCTACATTTGTCAAGTTATGCAAGATTGTTGTGCGTCCGCTTCTTTTTTCAATATCTATAATCAGTGGGAATTTACCTTGTTCATCAGATTTTCTACTAACTTCAATAAAGAATCTCAAGGTTGCTTCATCTGATATACATATCGGTGGAATGTTGCTTCTAATGTGAAATTTGATCGACAATGTTGTTGTGTTTGTGTCTAGCCGTAATGCAATGCATATCATATTTTGCATTTCTTTGAACGAACAAGTTGATGGAACTAGTATGCCCGTAACTTCAAATTTGGTGTATTGGTTACTATCAGTCCATGTACCATTGAAATAAAGTACAAATCAATGAATCAATGAATCTCAAGGTTGCTTCATCTGATAACGTTTTGTAAAGTAACCAAATCAATGTTAAAAACATCATGAATAATCTCCATTGTCTGAAAATAGATAACGTTTTACACATCAACCAACTCAGCAATATGTAGTAACAACTATAAAGTTACACAGTAACCGAATCATCATGAATCAGTAACCAATTTATTGTTACACAATAACGAAGGCAACATTAGACAGTAACCAATAAAGCATTAGACAGTATAATGTTACAAAGTAACCAAGACAGTATTAGACAGTAACCAACATATTGTCATACAGTAACCAAGATAACATTAGACAGTATAATGTTATTCAGTAACCAAGACAACATTATACAGTAAACAACATATTGTCATATAGTAACCAAGACATCATTAGATAGTAACCAACAGAGCATTAAACAATATAATGTTATACAGTAACCAAACCAACAGTAGTCAGTAACCAACAGTTGAATTAGACAGTATCCAATGTACTTGATGAGTAACCATTAATATAAAAAAATCAGTAGAACTTGTTTAAAAATTATAAATTAATCAAATAAACATTATTTAGCAAAAAAATACACAATAAACAGTAAACAAATTATATCTATTTAGTAACCATAATCTAAAACATATCAATGAATCAACCAAACGCTATAGGAATTTGTAGTAACTATTTTAAGTGTGAAAATCTTAAGAAAGATAATCAATATATGAATTCGTAGTAACCATAGGTAACTATATCCATACGAACTTTAAACTCACATACCTCAGTGTTCAAATTTGTATCGAAGTTGCTGTGATATTGTATTGAACAATCACTGTAGTACGATTGTTTTTGGTTACTGAACTTGAAGTTGCTGATGATTTTGTATGCTATTTTGTCTTCTCCGACCTCAGATGTTTGTCGCAATCTCAGAGATGTGTGGAAAGGCAAACGTCGACAGAAGATTTAGATTTCTCCGATATCAAAGTTGCATGTTATTTTCGGTTGCTTGAATTTAGGAGCAGTCAGTGTTAGATATGAAAGTCAGTAACTGACGTATACGTGATTTTAGCAACTTTATTATTGTGTTGTTTTATTTTTGTAATTATGTTGTGTGTGTTTTATTTTTGTAATTATTTTTTAATTGTTGTATATTAGTGTTAAGGACCCTATTTACTTTATTTTATTGGCTTGGTATTTGTATATGAACTAGAAATAGAGTATTTGATTTTTAGTGTAACAAACATGCACAACATCTACAATATGGAAATTTTAACAAACTCAAAAACAGGTAGTAGTAGTTAGGAGTGCTCAAAAAATTCGTTTTTTTTGGTTTTTTACCGAATCGGTTGAAACCGGTACCGACGATACCGATTTTTTTCGATTTCGGTTTTTTCGGTACCAATTTTTTGGTTTTTTTATATTTTTTGGTACCAATACCGATAATAAAAATTTTGAATTCGGTAAATACCGAAAAACCGAAAAACCGAAAAACCAACATGTTGTCTTAAAATTCACCAGCAAGTGATTTCTATTGTAATGAAGGGGTGGAATCATAATATGTATACATGCATCCTAAATGATTCTATTCCGGGGCAGCAAGGTGAGCTTCTAAAAGCAAGCTTCTAAAATCAAAATGAAGTAGCTACTACCCACCACCCACTGTAGTTGCATTAAAATCATTTTCTTTTTCTTTCTGCTCTTCTATACCTTAACTTTGCCGGATTAGTTCGTTAAATATTAAATATTAATCCCTTCTTTTTAAAAAATTTGTTTATATAAGTTAAGCAACACTTTGCCAGATTAGTTCGTTAAATATTAATCCCTTCTTTTTAAAAAAATACATTTTGTCAGTAAATCACAAATTTTTAAATAAAGGGAAACAAGTATAATCAACAATCAATTATCGAATTTAAGCATACCTGATGTGGATAAAGTCACATTTCTTAGTTTTAAAAAAGTTGTTAATATAAAAAAAAATTATTTAATTATTGTGATATAACCGAAAAAACTGGTACCGACTTTGTACCGAACCGGTACTGAAACCGGTTATTCGGTACCGGTTCTTATTTTTTCGGGTTTTTCAGTTCGGTACCGGTTCGATTTTTTCGGTACCGGTTCGATTTTTTTACCGATGAGCACCCCTAGTAGTAGTAGTATTAAGTAATTAACTAGCCAACTAACGAAATTTGGCTAGTTTTAATTATTATTATTATTTTAATTATTAAAATAATTATTATTATTACAATTATTATTATTACAATTATATTAATTATTATTATTTTAATTATTTAAAATTTATTATTATTACAATAATAATTATTACAATTATTATTATTATTATTATTATTATTATTATTATTACAATTATTATTATTATTACAATTCCTAGTACAGTTACCAAAAAGTGTATTATCTCATCTTCACATGCATAGAAATTAGAAACGATGCTAGGTGGTGTAAATATTAGTGTTACATAAATTTTAACATGATAGGTAGTTGGTCTAGTGACTTTTGTTGAAATATAAAGTTTCAAGTTTAGGGAGGTCTGGAGTTCGATACTCGTGAGCAACATTTTGATTTTTAAGCATGGCAAGCCTTCTGCCCTCCACGCCAGCAAATAACGGGTCGCGTCAGCAAAAATAACGGGTCAATGTGCACAGTCAGCATTCCGTCCATTTTTTTGGACGGAAATTAAAAATAATGACCATTTTATAATTTTTGAGAGTACAGTTATTCGATTGTAACAAAAAAAGTTTCAGTAACCACAATAAAAATCGAACCCCAGTACAGTGACTAGAAAGTGTATTATCCCGTTGATAATATATAAACAAAGTGAAATCTAGTGGATGCAATAGCTTGAAAAACATTATTCACTTTTGTTAAAAATAGTAAATTTTTTAAAAGTAAAGTTCAGATCACCACCTGTGATTTGGGGTCTTTTTCACTTAACCACCTGTAGTCATTAAAGTTACATTTAAACTCCTGACTTTTTGAGTTGAAGTGAAAATGTCACCTTTTTCATCTAACTTAACCGTGCGTGTATGTCAGACACCAAAAGCGCGTGAGAAGGGGTTGTAACAGTCAAAAAAGACTGGTAAATGTCTGAAATACCCCCTTCTTCTTCCTCTTACCTTGTAAAACACATTCTGAATCATTTTGTTCTACCCATTTCAGCTCCATCGCAGACGAAATTGAAGGCTACTAGCAGACCAAATTCACAACTAAGGTATGCACATCAACTTATTTCTTCCCTATTTCAATCCAAAAGTGATTTCAATCTAACACCTAAATGGGCACCTTTAAGTGACAACAAAACAAACCCCACTTGATCAGAGTTTTTCCCAGTTGGGCAGAACGCAAAAACCCAACTTGAGTCGGGGCAGCGGAGTAATTGAAAGGAGTTTTGGGGCAAAGGGGTGCGAGAAATTCGTGGGCCAAATCGAGAGCCAATGGAGGAGCTGGTGGATAGGAGGATTGAGTCAGAGGATTCAAGGAATCTATATACACAGAGATGAGGAAAAAGGAAAGGAATTGGAGAATAGAGAGACTGGGAGATGGCGAGATGGGTTAGCATTTCTAGAGAAGGGTTGAAGATTAGAGGTCCAATTTCTTCAGATTTTATTGGGGAAGAGTCAGAACCACCGGAGCCACCACCGGCGGCGGCGGCGTTTGAGAGAAGGAGAGGCGCTGAGCAAACCGAAGAGATGGGCCATAAGGACTTCCATTCTTCTAGAAATCCATGCTTGTTTCTGTGTTGCTCTTCTTTTACTAGTTTCTCTGTGGGGAGAAGTAAACAAAAAGATGAATTCAAATAAAATAATCCGACTAGAAATTCAAATGATTTCTTAGTAAAAAATGCAGGATTCCAACTTGTTCGGCTAACAAAACGCAAACCAAATGAAGCAACTCCAAACGCTTTAAAGGGTGTTCAAGGTGCGTTTATGATTGGATTAACGCAATACCAAAATGCAGTATGCATACCTTCTTTACCTTTGATTTGTATCAATTGAAAGCATTTGAAGTTTACTTTGTTGCCTTCGATTTTCCAATTAAGATGATGACAACCAAATTGGTTTCAAAATTAGTTCCTATAATCACTTCAAAATCTCTCAAATTATGAAGAATTGAAACCCATAAACTCACCGAACGGTTGATTTTGATTTCTTAAACCAAATTTATACCATCCCTGTAATGAATTGGCATACAGATTGAAAAAATAGAAAGAGAAAAAGAGAAATTGCGAAAGAACAGAGAAATAACAGCTAAAGAATGTACACTAAAAAGTATTGTTGAATATATTGTCATATTGCCTGGTGTGCTCTTTATTGTTTTAATTGTATTCAAGTATGGATTTTCTCCAGTTTGGAATTACTGAGCAATTAATAATTCCATCTTTTGGACATGATTTTGAGATTTCTTGATCAATCTGAAGTGTTTATTCTTCCTGTGCATAACATGTTGGATGGTTATTGCAAATTTTAAGTCTCTGTGTATGACAAAAAAGTTTGGGAAGAAGGCAAGCTACTCCCCATAGCGGTATTAAGACCATACGATGGCCAATCTGTTATCTTCCCTATCTCATATGTCATTTTCAATATATATATGGAGGGTAATTAAGTCTTTAGCCAACTCAAGTAACAGAGTTAAGACGGAAAACATTTATTCACTTCAACTCAAAAAGTCGGGAGTTTAAATGTAGCTTTACTGACTACAGGTGGTTAAGTGGGAAAGACCCCAAACCCCAGGTGGTGATATGAACTTTACTCATTTTTTAATATATAAATGTTCTACAAGGTTTATCAATCCATGACTTAAAAATAGTATTATTACCGAGTTTACATTTTCTCATATTCCCTTTGTCCTAAGTTATAAGATAAATGTGGACTTTTTAAAAGTTAATTTTAAATGTTTTTAAATTTAAAATTGACATAAATTTTAAATTTTTTTTATGTCAATATGATTATGAATATCATAAATTACATAAAAATTATTATTATTATAAAATTTATTATTCGAATAAACTAAAATGTACCACGTGGTATACATATTTTCATACTAAGCCACTTGCGGTGAAAAAGCCACCAATTCTACCTATGGTACTAAAAAAGTTGCATACTTGCCCACTTGAGTTCTAATGTTGCCTAACACCGTTAACAACACTGTTTATAAGATTTATTGTATTAAAATACAATTTATTACGTATAGTTTACAAATTGTTACACTCAGACACGTGGTAAAAAAATCACCAATTAATCATCTATAGTATTAAAAAAGTTCACTCTCACCTGAGACCTAATGCTGCCTAACACCATTAACAAAACATTGCAATTGACATGTTTACCCTTTGTTTATATTTTAAACAAATCTATTTCCAAACAATCTTAAGCTACATTAATATGGGTTTTAGAATATGCAAATTGTCGACGTCGAGAAAAATTTCCTTTTTTGGAATTCTTTTTTTAGTCTTTCTACCCTTTATGTTTTCTATGTGTTTTGAATTTTATTTGAAAGGGTGAAATGTCGACGATTTAAAAATTTAGAGTCGCCAGTTGTTAGTAGTGAAATGGTTGTACTAACTCAACTGAATTTGGAAAGTTTTGCAAAAGACCCAATTATTGAACTCTGTTTAACAGGCCTTCGAAACCGAGACTCATAGAGTTCACGGGCTTGATTAAGCGGGGGGAAGGTGTTAGGCACCCCCGACTTCCGTAAAAATACGGTTACCACGTCTTTTCAATTCCCTATTTATTTGAAATGTGTGCGTGCAGTAAATTAGGCCTAAGTGCATCATTTGGCAGTAGTGCTATGCCTCGTTTGCACCTATATACAAAGGGTTTGACTTGTATAAAAGTTCAATTTTAATACAAGGCATATAAGATGATATTTTGAAAATAAATTTTCAAACCCTTATGCTCACATAATAATTGAGGCTTTTGATACTTCCATTTTTATTCCGTATTTGGCTTATTTTGATTTTATTCTCGAGATGCGAAACATTTTAGACAAAATAATATACATATAAGTGTCGGGCTCTTTATGGGCATGAAAGCCATCAAAGTGACCCGAGTACCATAAATATGATTTACAAGATAACTGTACAACTTAAAAAGGTCTATCATGAGAACCAGATCTAAATCCGTCAGCTGAATCTTAGATCCTGTGGCTCCTAGGCTCACATAATATCTTATAAATAGCTTGCATAACGAGGATATTAAAATAAAACAGACATTTAATCTAAACAACGCAAAACAAAGGATTCATCAGTTAAATCCCTGCCTGCGCATAGCCAAGCTTCCCGTTCCCTCTGGATACAGATCTAGGGTCACGTGGTTGCTTAATATTTACAAAAGAAACTAGAAAGAAAATTAGATTTAAATAAATCTTAGCCATTTTAGCTTAACAATTTCAGTTTTACAACTTTTGAACCGGTTAAAAGTTAGATATGGCTAAATTTAGATAAATCTAGTTTACAAACATTAATATCGCATCTTTACATTGAATAAATAGTTAAAACTGATATTTAAACACAGTAAACAATTATATATATATATATATATATATATATATATATATATATATATATATATATATATATATATATATATATATATCACCCTTATCTAACATACCTTGCATACCCCCCTTTAGCGACGGACCGGGCGACGATTCGGTCCGTCGCTATATATAGAATCGTCGTCTTAGCTTTTAGCGATGAACAACATATAGCGACGGGCCAAACCTATAGCGACGGACCGAATCGTCGCCCGGTCCGTCGTTAAAGGGAGTATGCAAGGTATGTTAGATAAGAGTGAACTTAAGATCCGAACTAATATATATATATATATATATATATATATATATATATATATATATATATATATATATATATATATATATATATATATTAAAGCTTGATTAAAAAGTTTAGAATCCAGGCCAAACTAGTAAATATATATATATATATATATATATATATATATATATTAAAGCGATAAAAGTTTAGCCACAAAGAGTTAGCAATATATATATACTATATATATATATATATATCAAGTTATATAATAAAGCATGTCGTGCACTATATATATATAATAAATATATATATATATATATATATATATATATATATATAAACCTGTGGATGCTGCTTACCTAGATGCATAAGATAGGTTAAATCCAAACAATTCGATGCTGGTGAAACTAGAATATAATATTGTAGAAAAGGAAGTGTCTGTTGTCTTTCCAACTCCTTTTGGGCAAGAAGCTTCACTCAGATCTTCTTTATTGTGCTTGTCGTGCTGGGACTGCTCCTCATTAACAACCTTTCCTTCCTCAACGGTACACTCCTCTGGCTACTTATACTAATAACGCTGGGACAAATTGAACTCAAGCTGATTTCTCCTTTTTTGACTGCCCTTCTTCAGGCACAACCATACCTTCTTTTCGTTGGGCAATGCAATTGGATTTTTCCCTACCCTACTATCATTTTGCCTTTGCAATGTTACTTGGTTTAACTCTATTTGAGAAATCCTTCTCTATACAAGTTCTCGGATTTCATCTCCTCGTATCCATTCGCTTCGTATTGGGATCAAGTAGCGGGGGGCATTGGCTTGGTATGAACACGCATCTTTTTGTTTCGGCGAGTCTTCAATCCCAATGGTAGATGAGTAAACCCTTTCCTATTGGTATCATGAGAAGCGACATACCTTCCCTGGCCATGAATTGGCTGATAACATGAATAGCGTGAGCAATGTCGGGTCGGGTTCTAAGTATATGAGTTCCCCAATGAGCTATGCACAACCTCTCCTTCCTTTCGGAGAACTACAACTCATAACTACTTTGGGAACTTAGAAAGTAGAAAGTAGAAATGCGATGTAACGATACCGTGCTTGGTTAGACTAAGATGCAACTTATCGGGGCTGGGCGTCCGAAGAATCGATGGTCCTTCCAATTTCTTAAATGAGCTTCTTTGTTCATATCACTCATCGGCCTCGCTTAGGTTCGTCTCGATTCTCCCCAGATTAGGGGATCACCTTTGACCTGCCCGACATGTGAAAGTAGTATGCATACAAGCCAATCATGTATGATGATAAAGCATATACTTTGTAATCAATCTTATTTATTTATTAATAAAAGAATTATTTATTAAAGGCATTTATTATCTATATGGTGCTGTTTTAATAATATGTGATAAACCCATAGTTTTAAGCAATGCTTTTAGAATCATGATGAGATCATGCTAATGAGATCTAAATTCTTAGATAGCTTAAAACTAAAATATTCCCAATCAATGGATTACTAAAAAGGGGATTAGTGAATCCGGATAGATTGGTACGTACGTTGCTTGCTCATTGGATGAGGATGATTGATATCATGATCATTTGTGTGGAGACACTAAAGCAAGTATGTAGGTGCTTATTAGATAATAAGTTCACTGAACGTGACTCGCTAAGGGATACCTAATGGAGTTTTACTTGCCTGTCAATATGAATTCCTGTAGTGATAGTAGTACAAATGATCCTTAGACTTGAGATCATCATAGTATCTTATATATAATGAATTACACTTTGACTTATTCCTTAAGACTCTTAGAGTATATCAAAGGGTATGCTTGTGTGTAATAAGTTATTTATGAAGATAGTAAATGATCAATAAAGAATCTACCACTTCTAGTAAAAGAAGAGAAATGTCCTATGTGATTCGATAAATGACAATCCAGGAATCCTTGGCCAAGGTGGAATGAAATTAGAAAGTAGATTCTAATTTGTATTCGTTAGGAGTTGTGTATTTAGGAATCGAAATACATATAATTAAATAAAATAAGACTTGACAGTAATTTTATGTCTTATATTTAATTGGGACATTGTATGGTGGAAGGATTGAATTGTACGGTAACTATTAACTCAAAGGTTCTTTTATGATTAATGTTGAAATCTATATTATCTGAAAAATTGTTGATCGCTAGGGAGGCTTATCTCTATTGTAGAATAAATATTATTTTTTTAAATAAATTAATCATTTAATTTATTTATTTAAATAAGGTTAGAATTGTTCTAATTGATTTATTCACAACCGGTTTAATATGGAGAACCTAAAGGGTCACACCATAAAAGGGAAGAATAATTATTTAAGAAGTTAATGACATAATCGTAATAATATGTTAAGTATATTTAATTTAATCTATGGTGATAGAATAAATTAAATAGCTTAATATTTATTATTTAATATTTTAAAAATATTAAATATAAATTAATAAGAGGAGTCTTATTAATATTATTATTATTATTTTAATTTCTAAAAGAGTTTAGAAATTAATTTAATATAAGTACTCTCATTTATTCCTAATAGAATTAAGAGGGAAAATTAGTTAAAGGAGTTTAATTAATTATCCCTAATAGGATTAGGGAGCCCATTTAATTAAAAGAGTTTAATTAAATAAATAATACCTTATTTTAATAAGGTTACCTGATATCTTTATAAGAGGAGTCTTATATCAGATATCAGATATACGTAATTCTAATAGTTGGAGAGTACGCCCCCTTTTTCTATAGAGATAGGAAAAACTAGGGTTTGAGCCAATACACCCTTCTTCTTGAAAATTCTTCTTCCTTGGTAGATCACCTCTAGAGGCCATACACTTGGGTGGCTTACATTGATCAAAGGAAGAAATCTACCCGGAGATTCAAGGAGATCGCGGAGAAGTAGGAGGTGAACTCGTACCTGAGGAAGCTCGTTTCTACAAGAGTATGATTTCATAATTTCTTATTCTTCGTTTAATTAATAATATGCATAAAGGATGATCAGGGTAATTGGTTTGTGAAAAATTTTAAAATCTGATTTTATTTTGCTTCTGCTAATTTTTGCAATTTGATTGCTTCTTTGATTTTCACAAAACCTTACAACATGCTCTTTACTTGACTTCTTTCTTTTTCCTCAATCGTATCTCCACGAGAAGAAAGCCAGGGAGAAGACGACTAATCATCTCCTGAACCAAGACCGCGTTGGAATAGCAGTACTAATAATCTACTAAATCAAGGAGGTATCCCCCTCAAGTGGAACAAGGAGTAGGCGCCCGAAGAACGAAGACAAATTTTCACTCCCAAACCAGCAATTAGAAAAGAGAGTTCACCCTAGGGTCGAAGAAGGGGTGTGCTCTCGTTCACCTTTTTTTTATTGAAAGTCCACTAAAGAAGAGGACTCTTTCCTTCCAATTCTCGATTCGCAGACTCGTCCTGACTTTAGGGAAGGGAATAAAGGAAGTTATTCCCTAATTTCCCAAAATAGTAGTTACCAAGTAAGAAGTTCAAACCAAGGAAGGAGGGTGTATTAGGGACTTGCTATAGCTCTTGACGGAGCTAACAAATGGGTACTTGTTGCTTGTCCTCACCCTTCAGTGCTTAGCAACAGTAAAAAGAAAAGTAATATAACCCTACAAAGCAGACTAATGAAAAGGGAAAAAGAGGAGTAACCATAGGACGATATCGCGATAGGAAGGGACAATGTTCCAACAAGCTGGCTTAACGCACGATAAAAGGATATAACGTAAGCGCTAAAGGAAAGAAGGCAGATAAAGATAAAAAAGAAAGTCTACTTGTTGTAACCTTATGAATAGGGATTACCCTCAGCTTAGTAGACTCCTCAGTGCAAGATACCTAAGAAAGTAAAAAGGAAAACATCCAGGGGAGGGGCTAAACCCATGAGTTGAGATAAAAGAGTAAGGCAACGAAAGAGCGTTCCCTTACTCACAAACATGGTAGGAAACCCCTCATATTTGTCCTAAAAAGGCGCTATTGCCGACTTCGCCCCTGTGAAACTCACTGTTGACACCCCCTAGGGTCGAGTAAAGAACGACACCTCCTTTTTTGAAGCAGTTAATGTTATGGTGCTCCCGTCCTTTTCTAGTAAACATTCTGAGGGGGAGCAAGATCATCAACTCATAAGTCCTTATAGGAGGTAGAGAGCATATTATCTTTCTTTGCGAATATATTAATCTGTGAAGCCAACAAGCCCTTGCCCTCCAGCCCGCTTGCTGTCAGTGCTTACGTTCTGTCATGATCCTTTAGTCATTCACTTCTTTAGAGGATCTTAAAAGGGACTTCGAAAGTAGATATGGAAGGCAGAGTAGTAAAAGGGTTGGGTGGATTCATTTACTTGCAAGGGGCCTCTCGCTACTGACTCAAACTATTGGTATGTCCTGACCTTAGTAAGCCCAGGGAAAGAGGCCAAAAAGCTACTACATATACTCCTGCTTAACTACCTTTAATGCCTAAAGAAAGGACTCCCCTATCCGGGGGCACGCAGGTCATTGATAGCTTCTTTGGCTTTCTTTCTAGCGGGAAGCGGGCACTTCCCTATCTTCAAAAACTCCCCATCTCATTCATTATATGGATTGGTCGGACTTCCATTTCTGCTAGTCCTATTCAACATAGGCCAAGCAGAGAAGCGTGATAGCTGTGTGTACTCCTTGGTCCGCCGGAAGGGCTGCGAGTATCTATCTATATTAATCTAAGATGCGGACTAATAGGAATTGGAAAAATCTGTGTATTCATATGCAGGGCCGAAACAATGTGCATTGCCGAATGGGCTCTCTCTCTATTCCTTGTCTTGTACCCCTTCCTTCAGGTGTAGTTTCTCTTTCGGGTGCAGGTGATAATTAGGTTTTATACCTGCTTATTGGTTACTAACTCACGAGAATTATGCTCAACTTAAATACTTTATTATGTTTTATTTGCATTTTATGTCTGTTTTGCAGTTTATGTAGTTGGAACCCCTTTTAGCAACCTAAGGCATAAAATGGCAAGGAAAAGCAAGAAATGGCATGGAATGGCATTAACATGGCATGGTGGCAATGAAATAGCAAGAACATGGCAAGCTAAACTAGAGAAGTGGAGGAATGGAGTGTTGAAGAGAAGGAAAGAAGAGCAAGCAAGCAGCAGAAAAGTAGCAAGCTAACAGCAGACAAGAAACAGTAGTAGCGCGGCTGCGTTGCTATACAGCCTTATCATGGCACGCCAGCGCCAAAGAGAATATAGGAGCAGAAATTCATACCACGCGGCCGCACCTTATCATCAAAGGGCTTTGCCATGCTCGCGCCATACACTTGGCAGGCAAATCCATAGCGCGCCCGCGCTCGTATTGCATTGTAATTTTGCGCGGCCGCGCGAGTCTTCTTCAGTTAATTTTTGCTGACTTTTTGTAATTTGAAATTAAGCGTGTTTTGCTCAACTGAGATGATATGGTTGGCACCAGACGTGGTTTTTCATTGGTTATCATCAGTTTTACTATTCTTAGGTTTTAGACTATTCTAGAGAGGGTTTGAGCAGAAGATTACTACATTTTTGGCTCTTCTCTTATTCTAGATTACTTAATAAAATTATTTTTCACTTTTGGAGATTGTTGGTGTATTGGACAAGCCTGGAAACAAAACTTGCAGCACGAATTTGCAGATTTGATTCTCTCATTTCTTTATAACTTTTGTTGTTTTTCTATTTTAATGGTTTGCTTCAATCCCATAATGGCTTTTGGTTCAGAAATGAACTAAACTCCACTATGGGATTCTAATGGATTTCGATGCATAGTTTAAATATGTATATCTGAATGCCTTGTTGAATATTTATCGTTGGATTTCCCATTTTGATTATGTAGAATGCTTGAATGCTTGATCATCATTCTCCCAAATTGGTTGTATGGATTTGGAAAATGAAATATAAGTATAGATTATATCATAATGGCATATGTTTATGAGACTGATTTGTTTAAGCGTTGAGATTCGTGAACCGGATAGACATATACCAGTTCATCGTGTGTAGTCATGAAAAGAGCCTGCACTTTATGTAAGACCCCCAAATTATTAATAAATAAAATTTAATTTTCTCTATTTATTATTTTAAAATAGTAAGGGTTGAATTGATTAGTGAGGTTAGTTATGGGTAAAATGCGTAAATATTTTAAATAAGCAAGTGGTTATAAAATATTCATTGTTGTCGGGGAATATTCGTTTGGTCGTGGAATATTCTTCCTGTCGGGGAATATTCGCACGATGGCGCAGTCTTTTGTGGGCCCCATAACGAAAAGTGATTGGATGAAGGAAACGACAATTATAAGTTATTTATAAATAACGGCGTAGTTGTTACCGTTAATACTGTTGGAATACCCGGTGGTTAAAACATAGTAATACGCGTTGTTGCACAGTAGCACACGATATTGCACCAATTATTGATTCTTACATAAGAAGACACTATTCAATAATTATTATAGTAATTACTGTTCAGTATTTTATTTTATTGATTCAATAATTGCTACGTTGATATTTTATATTACTATTGTTTCAATAATTATCATTACACAGTATTTTCCATTATCGAAGCAATAATTCATATTATCTGAATAATATTATTAGATAACATTATTGACAATGTCTAGAAAGTTTTGTCTAAGGAGAGGTTTGGTCACCTAATTGCGCGCCAGTAAGGAGAAATCCTTATTGGAAAGCCCCCTCTTTCCTGGGAACTGCCTGGTTGTCAGTATCGTGATTCTGTTATATTATTTGTAATTAATTAATTATTGATTTATATGATGAGAAAAATATTCATTTTATGTGGATATAGATGGAGAAAATTTTTAAAGTGACAATTGTTGAAAATTGATATTTTATCTTTTCTGATAAAATAATATTTTATTATATTATTATAATATAATAATGATGATATTTTTACAATGAATGTGGAATAATTGAGTATACGAGGAGGAAGAGTATTTTTATTACAAAAGTTGTTTAAAACATGTTAAACATGTCTGTGGGCCCATTTCTTGACTGGAATTTGATTATAACCTGTAGAATCGCCCGTTTGTGGATTTCGGTCAATTTTTGTTTAGAATTTGGAAAAACTTTCTTCTGCAAAGTTGTAGATAATAGAAATTCCTATGAAAAGGGCATGAGGTTTGAATTTTTCTGATAAAAGGGCTATTTATTATGAATTATTGAAGTTCTGAAGTTTCGAAATAATTAATTTTTGGAAGTTTTAAATATTTTATTTTTGAAAAACATTTTTCTTACTTTTTTTGAGTGGGTGGTTGATGTTTGAATTCAGCTGATGTGCATAGGAGATTTTAGAAAAAAAAAAATAATAATTATTAAATTTTCTACTTTGGTGTTCTAAGTATTTTCTTATAAATAGGATGCTTAGGTTAGAATTGAAAATCACACCAGAAACTAAAGTTTTTCTTTTTTTCTCTCTCTCTCTCTCTCTATTATCGAGCGTATTCTTGTGAGTATTTTGATACATTGAGTGTTGCTATACGGTGCGAGTTTCCTTCAGCTCTATATCCAGTATTCCAGTCAGAAGTACTGTCCTTTCGAGGTAAGGGATGTTATATTTTTATATAAATGATATTATTTCTTTCAATATCATTATGCCGAAATATTGATCTGAATTTTTATCAAATTTAGAACTTTTTATGTCGGGGTTACTATTCACGTATACGGCACTATTCACGTATACGGCACTATTCACGAATACGACACTATTCACAAAAAAAATTAAATTTTCGTTTTTCGTCCAAAATATCTATTATGGATACTAGCTTTGATTGTATCCATGTTTTGATCATTCTTAAATTTTACTCCACTATGATTATTTATGAGGTATTCTTGGACATGGATAAACCGAAATACGAATTCTTAATATTTATTCTTTTGTTTCACTGGATTCGTTTTCTTTAAAATATTTTTCATCATCCTCAGTCCTAAATGATGATATAACTGAATATCTTTGGCATGTACTGCAAAGATTAATGATTTTATGATGAATATCTTTGGCCTGTAGTGCAAAGATGAATATTTGATTCAAGATGTTTATTGATTGATGTTATAGGGATAAAATATTGATGATGAACTTTTAAATTCGTAGATGATAGTAGATTTCATCCTCTACTTAACTCTTCTAATGAATTATTATTTTCGCTGCGAATTTTGATTTAAAATTTGTTGTCTATTGTATTCTATTAAATTTTCCCCTGTTGAGGACTGACGATAATTTGTTCTATATTATCTTAGTCATAATATTCTTTACTAGGCTAGTTGAGCTCACCCTTTTTCCTTTCTGTTCCATTTTTCTTCTCAGGAAGCGAGAATGTAGCGAGTACTAGTCGGGGTATGGAATGAAGGTTCTAGAAAGTCGTTTTAGTAGTCCTCACCATTTTTGTAAAATAATATATCAATAATTATAATGAGAACTTATTTGAGTGTGGCTATTGTCTAGATGACAATATTTTATTTAAACTCACAGTTTTTATGTTGTATTAATAAAGTTATAGTTGTACCATGTATTTTGACGACTCAGAATGGGTGTTGTATACCTATTTTGGGGGCATCACAGTTGGTATCATAGCCATAAGTAAAGAGCCCCGAGCCTCTATCTGGTGACTTCCTGTTGATGGGGGATGCACCGAAGCCAGACTCTCCGTAGGGGACGCCGTTCCGCGGTGGCAAACTGATAGGTATCATTGTGAGGTGCTGACACAAGTTGGTGTCCAAAGTCACAGTTGGTATCAGAGCTTAGGGATATGGTCTCTGGCGGAGATCGGGAAATAGTACTAGGAGGGCAGAGACGAGTAAATCCTTCGCTAGTGTGTCATACCTAAGCTTATTTGTTGGTCAGTCATAATATAGGGGTATTATGTGATTTGTTAATTCGTTTAATTAACCTTTGTTTTATGGCAGTATTTAAGAATGGCAACTGAGAATGTGAACAGTGGAGTAAACGAAACCGTGGAGACGACTGTACTCACCAACGAGGAGAACGTGCAACAGGCTGGCAATGTTTCTCCTGTGAACAACACCACTGAGCAGATGATGAACGATGGGATGTTTAGAAGCTTTTTGCAGTTCATGCAAAATCAGACGAGGGAGACTCGTGTTCAAAATACATGAGGAAATGATAGCAATTCATGGTTTGTCACAGCTAAGTAGTTTAAGGAGTTGGGACCACCATAATTCTGGGGAAAGCCGGATCCGATTAAGGCGAAGACGTGGGTTAAACAAATTACCAAGATATTCGATGTCTTG
The DNA here is from genome assembly GCA_016801055.1 of Panax notoginseng. Taxonomy (NCBI): domain Eukaryota; kingdom Viridiplantae; phylum Streptophyta; class Magnoliopsida; order Apiales; family Araliaceae; genus Panax; species Panax notoginseng. The sequence continues at coordinate 80,577,910 of CM029019.1, forward strand.
GGATGGGATGCACGGAGGAACAGAAGGTTCCATTCGTCACCTTTATGTTCCGTAATGAGGCAGATTACTGGTGGGAATCTGTGAAGCGTACCCATCCAGCCGCGCTCAGCATGTCTTGGGAGACATTTCAGAAACTGTTCAATGACAAATACTTTCCTGAAAGTGTTCGTCATATGAAGGAGGTAGAGTTTATTAGATTGAAACAAAATAACATGACAGTGTCCCAGTACGAGGCGAAGTTTGCAGAGTTGTCCAGGTTTGCACCTCATTTGGTGGAGAATGAGAAACGTATGACGCGGATGTTTCTGAGAGGTTTGAGACCCGACATACGTCAATATCTCATTTCACATAAATTTTCTCTCTATTCAGATGTTGTCAACATGGCTCAATTATTAGAGCGAGATAACGAGTACGTTCAACCGAGGGACCACAACCAGGATCATACCGGTGACAGCAGTCATCAGAACAACGATAATCAGTGAAGAAAGAAGAATACGGACAAAAGCGGTAACCACTCTGGTGGTAATCGTGGCCATGATAATAGAAGAAACGAGTCGGAAGGAGATTTTAAAAAGAGGAGATTCGACAACGACAATGTGAAGACGTCAGCACCAGCAGCAACTGGTTCCAAGGGAGGAGAACGACCACCAGTCATATGCTCTAAATACGGGAAAGAAGGACATATCAGCCCAAACTGTCCACAACAGTTTAAGGTATGTTATAATTGTGGAAAGGAAAGACATATCACTCGAGATTGCACTGTAGCAAAACCAAGTCCAGCGGGAATGGTGACTCAAAAGGCTATCCCAGAAAAGTCAAAGTCAACGGTTCCTGGAAGAGCGTTTATCGTGACTGGTCAACATGCGAGGAACCCAAATGAGGTGATCACGGGTAAGCTAATCATAAATTCATGCGAAGTTTATACCTTACTAGATACCGGTGCTACCCATTCATTTATCTCTCCTGCTTGTGCTCAACGTTTAAACTTGACTCCGGAGAAATTGGACTTTGATTTATTTGTGGAGACTCTATTAGGAGAAACTTTCATCACATCCACTGTTTATAAATCTTGTTTGATCCAAGTTGGCATCATCACCTTACCTATTGACCTTATCTTTTTAAAGATACTTGCATTTGACGTGATTTTAGGAATTGATTGGTTAACTACTCATCATGCCAAAATTGATTGTTTTCATAAGGTTGTTAATTTTCATATTCCTAAGCAACCTGTTGTGCGAATTCAAGTAACTAAGCCATTAAAATCAATTACTGTTATATCAAGTCATAAAGCTATTCGTTTATTAAAAAACGGATGTCAAGCTTTCTTAGCCCATGTTATGGATCTGAATAAAGACACGTCATATTTGAATAATATTCCTGTTGTTATTGACTTTCCTAACGTATTTTCTGAAGAACTTCCCGGTCTACCCCCAGAACGTGAAGTTGAATTCTTTATAGATCTTGAACCTCGTACAAAGCCCATTTCTAAAACTCCATATCGAATGGCTCCTATTGAACTTTAGGAGTTAAAGGTCCAATTACAGGAGTTATTGGACATCGGTTTCATTCGTCCTAGTAAATCTCCTTGGGGTGCTCCTGTTTTATTCGTAAAGAAGAAAGACGGAAGTATGCGACTTTATATCGACTACCGGGAATTAAACCATGTCACTATCAAGAATAGGTATCCGCTACCTCGTATTGATGACGTTTGACCAGTTACAAGGAGCACAATTCTTTTCAAAAATTGATCTTCGTTCTGGATATCATCAGCTGAAGATTAGAACTGAGGATATTTCAAAGACTGCCTTTAAAACTCGATACGGGCATTATGAATTCTTAGTCATGTCTTTTGGATTGACTAATGCTCCTGCGGCTTTCATGGATATGATGAACCGAGTATTCAAGAAATATTTGGATCAGTTCGTTGTTGTTTTTATTGATGACATCCTCATATATTCCAAAAGTCGTGAAGATCATGAGCACCATTTGAAGTTGGTACTCCAAAAGCTTCGTGAAAACAAGTTATATGACAAATTGAAGAAATGCGAGTTCTGGCTTGAGGAAGTAGCATTCCTTGGGCACGTGGTATCAAAATATGGAGTATCTGTTGACCCGTCGAAGATTGAAGCAATACAAAGTTGGAAACAACCGAAGTTGGTGACTGAAGTACGTAGCTTTCTGGGCTTAGCTGGTTATTATCGAAGATTCGTGGAAGGATTTTCTAGAATCGCTACTCCATTAACTCAGCTGACTCGGAAAGATAGCAAATTTGTATGGAGCGAGGAATGCGAGAAGAGTTTCCAAGAGCTTGAGAGGATACTCATTTCGGTACCTGTTTTGACCATACCATCTGGTTCGGATTGATTTGTTATCTACAGCGATGCTTCAGGCAAAGGGCTAGGATGTGTTCTCATGCAACGTGAGAAAGTTATAGCCTATGCCTCACGACAACTTAAAGAATATGAGAGGAATTAGCCTACTCATGATCTAGAGTTGGCAGCAGTCGTTTTCGCGCTAAAGATCTGGAGGCACTATCTATATGGGGAGAAAGTGGAGATATATTCAGATCATAAAAGCCTCTAATATTTCTTCACTCAAAAAGAACTTAACATGCGGCAACGACGTTGGCTCGAGCTGTTGAAAGACTATGACCATACCATTCAATACCATCTTGGAAAAGCGAACGTGGTAGCCGACACATTGAGTAGAAGATCATACACGGGAACAAGTGCGATGTTTTCAACACAAAGGCCCATTTGGTGTGATTTACAAAAGATGAAGATAGAATTCAAGACTCCAGGGACCCATGCAATAATGTCAAGTATACATATAGAACCAATTTTAATCGAAAAAGTTAAAGTTGCTCAAGCCACAGACCCGAAACTGATGCGTATGAAGAAGAAAGGGCAAGAAGGTGTTATTCTAGAAGCAAGAATCGATGAAGAAGGAATACTTCGAGTCCACTCCAGACTTTGTGTTCCTAATGATTCTGATTTGAAGTACAAGATCATGATGGAGGCATACAATATACCATTTACAATCCATTCTGGAAGTACTAAAATGTATCGTGATCTTCGACATACATTTTGGTGGAATAATATGAAAAGAGAGATTGCAAAGTTTATCTCGATGTGTTTAACTTGTCAACGTGTAAAGGAGGAGCATCAAGTGCTTAAGGGTCCATTGCAACCACTTGAGATTCCGAAGTGGAAGTGGGAACATATTACCATGGATTTAGTTACATGTCTTTCCACGGTTTCTCAAGGCATAAATGCTATTTGGGTTATTGTTGATAGATTAACCAAGTCTACCCATTTCTTGCCAATACGGGAGACTTATTCCTTTGAACGTCTTGCTCGTATGTACGTGAATGAGATTGTGAGGTTGTATGGCATGCCAGTATCCATAGTTTCGGATCGTAACCCAAGGTTCACTTCAAGATTTTAGATTAGCTTGCAAAAAGCTATGGGCAAGAATTTACGATTTAGTTCGGCATACCATCCTCAAACGGACGGATAATCAGAGAGGACTATTCAAACTCTTGAAGATCTATTAAGACTTTGTGTCCTAGATTTCAAAGGGAGTTGGGATAACTAGCTATCATTGGTGGAATTCTCTTACAACAACAGTTATCAGGCAAGTATAGGTGTGGCTCCATTTGAAGCATTATATAGACGAAAGTGTCGCTCTCCAATATGTTGGGATGAGGTGGGAGAAGCAACATTATTGGGACCCGAGTTGGTACGTATGACTACGGAAAAGATCCAAATAATTCGACAACGTATACAAACGGCACAGGATCGACAAAAGAGTTATGCGGATCTTCATCGAAAGGACGTAGAATTTAGTATTGGGGATCATGTATTGTTGTGTGTGGCTCCATGGAAGGGAGTTACAAGATTTGGGAAGAGAGAAAAGCTCAATCCATAATTTATTGGTCCATTTCAGATTCTTGATCGAGTAGGAAATGTGGCCTATAGACTCGCTTTACCTCCAAGTATGTCTCGTGTTCATAATATTTTTCATATATCTGTGCTTCGTAAATATGTGAAAGACCCAAACCACGTCATTGAGTTAGAACCGGACGAGATAGCTGAAGACTTAACGTACGAGGAGGTACCTGTCAAAATCTTGGATATGAAAGAGCATGTCCTACGCACAAAGGTCATACCACAAGTTAAAGTTTTGTGGAGGAACCATGCTATTGAGGAAATGACTTGGGAGTTGGAAACGGAAATGAAAGCGAGGTATCCTCATCTTTTCAAAACACCAGGTACGTACGTCAATTTTGAGGACAAAATTTCATAAGGAGGGGAGGTTGTAAGACACCAAATTATTAATAAATGAAATTTAATTTCTTCTATTTATTATTTTGAAATAGTAAGGGTTGAATTGATTAGTGAGGTTAGTTATGGGTAAAATGCGCAAATATTTTAAATAAGCAAGTTGTTATAAAATATTCATTGTTGTCTGGGAATATTCATTTGGTCGTGGAATATTCTTTCTGTCGGGGAATATTCATACGACGGCGCAGTCTTTTATGGGCCCCATAACGAAAAGTGATTGGATGAAGAAAACGACAAGTATAAGTTGTTTATAAATAACGGCGTAGTTGTTACCGTTAATACTGTTGGAATACCCAGTGGTTAAAACACAGTAATACGCGTTGTTGCACAGTAGCACACGATATTGCACCAATTATTGATTCTTACGTAAGAAGGCACTACTCAATAATTGTTACAGTAATTACTGTTCAGTATTTTATTTTATTGATTCAATAATTGCTACGTTGATATTTTATATTACTATTGTTTCAAAAATTGTCATTACACAGTATTTTCCATTATCGAAGCAATAATTCATATTATCTGAATAATATTATTAGATAACATTATTAACAATGTCTAGAAAGTTCTGTCTAAGGAGAGGTTTGGTCACCTAATTGCGCGCCAGTAAGGAGAAATTCTTGAATTTTACTCCAGTATGATTATTTATGAGGTATTCTTGGACATGGATAAACCGAAATACGAATCCTTAATATTTATTCTTTTGTTTCACTGGATTCGTTTTTTTTAAAATATTTTTCATCATCCTCAGTCCTAAATGATGATATAACTGAATATCTTTGGCCTGTAGTGCAAAGATGAACAGGTGTTGAGATGAACATGACCAACTGAAGAATATCTTTGGCCTGTAGTGCAAAGATGAATATTTGATTCAAGATGTTTATTGATTGATGTTACAGGGATAAAATATTGATGATAGACTTTTAAATTCATTGATGATAGTAGATTTCATCCTCTACTTAACTCTTCTAATGAATTATTATTTTCGCTGCGAATTTTGATTTAAAATTTGTTGTCTATTGTGTTCTATTAAATTTTTTCCTGTTGAGGACTAACGATAATTTGTTCTATATTATCTTAGTCATAATATTCTTTACTGGGCTAGTTGAGCTCACCCTTTTTCCTTTCTGTTCCATTTTTCTTCTCAGGAAGCGAGAATGTAGCGAGTACTAGTAGGGATATGGAATGAAGGTTCTAGAAAGTCGTTTTAGTAGTCCTCACCATTTTTATAAAATAATATATCAATAATTGTAATGATGACTTATTTGAGTGTGGCTATTGTTTAGATGACAATATTTGTATTTAAACTCACAGTTTTTGTGTTTTATTAATAAAGTTGTAGTTACACCATATATTTTGACGACTCAGAATGGGTGTTGTATACCTATTTTGGGGGCGTCACACTATAATTCATTATTGCTGCAATTTCACATAGACATATAGTGATTTTGGTATTAGTGATGCTTACATAAATTCTATCAATTGTGGATTTTGTGTAAAATAGACATAGTTCATTGAAAAATGGTTATGCTCTACTTTTGTGCACTTGACTAGCTTTCCATGATAAATAATCAAACATGACATTAAAATTACAATTTAGATGAAACATTAAATGAAATTAGAATCCCATTCTTCTTCAATTTGATTACATCACTTTAGTAATTATAATTCTTGTTTCGCTAATTAATTTAGAATTCAATTTAATTGTGAGTTGATCGTTTAAGCACATAGAAATAGTGGTTAAGTTGTTGCATGATAAATTAGAGTTAACACATTTCTCCGTGGATCGATACTTTTCTTACTCTATACTACTTGTTGACCCATGCATACTTGCATGAGTTAGAGTCCTTTTTGTTAGACTAAAAAGAAGGCAACAAGTTTTTGATGCCGTTGTCGGGGAAAGGCTTTTATTTTTAATATTTTCGTCATCAATTAAAGCTAGACTTGTGTGACTTAGACAATTCTATTCTTATTCTTATTTTTATTTTATTTTTGTTTGAATTTCAGGTGCTTGTGCATAGTATATGCGCACTCGATCGTCACATCCTGAGTTGATTCCTGCACAGGAAAATATCAACGGTAGTGCTTGGAGATCGAGAGCACGTAGAAATATACAAGTAGATTTTGAGACTTCAACATCCAGTATAGCAGCAGAAGAGCAAAGAGAAGAGCAACACGGGCCTTAAGAGATTATTCAATGCCGAATATAAATAGGTTACAGTCAAGCATTATGGGGCCAGCTATAGCAGCCAACACCTTCGAGATCAAATAGGGAACTATTCAAATGGTTCAAAATATGGTCCAGTTTGGGGGTGCTGCTACAGATGATCCGAATGAACACCTATTGAGCTTCATAGAGAAATGTGATACCTTCAGGTACAATGGGGTGGCAGAAGATGCAATCAGGCTCAGGCTATTTCCATTTTCTTTACAGGACAAGGCAAGAAGTTGGCTCCACTCTTTACCATCAGGATCTATTACAACATGGGAGGACTTAGCACAAAAGTTCTTAGCCAAATTTTTCCCAATGGCTAAGACTGCTAAAATGAGGACAACAATTTCCCAATTTAAACAACAGCAAGGTGAGTCATTATATGAAGCATGGGGACGCTACAAAGAGATGCTAAGGAAATGTCCCCATTATGGAATGCCGGATTGGATGGTGATAAATACATTTTACAATGGATTGGGATGGCATTCAAGGCCGATTATAGATGCTGCAGCAAGAGAAGCCTTATGGGCCAAGAGTTATGAAGAGGCTTATAATCTTATAGAGACTATGGCAGCAAATGAATTTCAAAATACTACGGCTAGGATGCCATAGCCTAAAGTTGTGGGAGTGTTAGAGGTGGATGCTATCACACAGTTGTCAGCTCAGATAGCATCTATGACAAAGAAGATTGATTCATTGGCAGAAAGTAAAGTGAAGATAGTTGCTTTTGTATGTGAGATTTGTGTAGGGTCGCATCTAACTGATCAATGTGCAATCAGCTCAGAATCGGTACAGTATGTGAGAAACTACCAGAAGAATCAGAATCAGTTCCAGAATTCCTATAACCCCAACAACCGTAACCATCCCAATTTCAGTTGGTCAAATAATCAAAATCAATAAAGTCAATAGTTTTAACCACAACATCAGTTTCAGTCACAATCATCTCATCAGCAGTTTGCATCAAAACCACCCTACCATCCAGGATATCAATAACAATCACAAAATCATCCACCACCTGCACCTCAGCAAGAGAATAAGCCAGAGATAGAGGAGATGATGATGAAGTACATGGCAAATACCGAGGTAATGATCAAAAACCAAGTAGTAGCAATCAAAAATTTGGAGACTCAGATAGGTCAAATGGCTAGCATGATCAACAACAGACCACAGGGGACATTGCCAAGTACAACAGAGGCTAATACAAGAAGAGAGGGTAAAGAACAATGTCAGGCGATAACTTTAAGATCAGGGAAGCATGCAGGTTTACAGCATGGCGCGCTCGGGCCACTTTTGCAAAGGGAGGACGCGCGGCCGCGCGATGATGAAAAATTTGTTGGTGAAGTTTTATTTAAAGAAGGTTCAGAACAGCGGGAAGAGGAGAAAAACAGAGAAGAGTCACCTGAGAAACCAGTGACCAAGATACCAGTTTTTCATCCCCCTGTTCCTTATCCATAGAGATTACAGAAGCAAAGGGAAGATAAGCAGTTCTGTAAATTTTTGGAGGTGTTTAAGAAGCTACAGAGTAATATACCTTTTGTTGAGGCATTGGAACAGATGCCTAGTTATGCAAAGTTTATGAAAGGTATCTTGTTAAGGAAGAAAAGGCTAGAAGACTTTGAGACAATAGCCTTGACTAAAGAATGTAGTACAGTGCTTCAACGCAAGTTACCTCCAAAGTTGAAGGACCCAGGCAGCTTCACAATACCTTGTTCAATCGGAAAGATGTGTTTCAGCAAATGCTTGTGTGATCTAGGGGCGAGCATCAATTTGATGCCATTATTAGTGTTTAATCAGTTGGGATTGCCGGCTCCAAGACCGACAAATATTTCTCTACAGCTTGCTGACAAATCCATTACTTATCCATGAGGTATTGTAGAAGATGTGCTGGTTAAAGTGGATAAATTCATCTTCCCGGCTGATTTCATCATATTGGACTATAACGAAGATAGAAGTATACCGATCATTCTTGGAAGACCATTCCTAGCCACAGGAAGGACCTTGATAGATGTTTAGAAAGGTGAATTGACAATGCGGGGCCATGATCAAGAAGTCACCTTCAATGTATTCAAGGCTATGAAATTCCCTACAGACGAAGAGGAATGTTTCAAAATTGATATGGTGGATAAAGAGTTGATTGATGAAGTAGGGCATTTAGTGGATAATGAACCCTTACAGAGTGCTATTATGGGTAATTCTGAGATTGAAGATGAGGAGATTACTGAGTTGGTTAAAATTCTTGACACATCACCACAATTCAGAAAATTCAAGACTCTTATTGAGCCACTAAAGAATGCTAGGGAGACATCAGTGAAACTCAAGCCATCTCTTGAGATGCCTCCAGAACTTGAATTGAAACCACTTCCAGACCATTTGAGGTATGCATTTTTAAATGATAATTCAAAATTACCTGTGATTATTTCTTCTACACTAACATCTTTTCAGGAAGAAAAACTGCTAAGAATTCTTAGAGAGTTCAAGTCAGCAATTGGATGGACTATAACAGATATAAAAGGGATCAGCCCATCTTTCTGCATGCACAAGATCCTACTAGAAGATGACAGTAAACCTTCAGTGGAGCAACAAAAAAGACTTAATCCAATTATGAAGGAAGTAGTTAAGAAGGAAGTGTTGAAATGGCTGGATGCAGGAATAATATATCCAATTTCAGACATCTCGTGGGTGAGCCCGGTACAATGTGTACGGAAAAAAGGGGGAATGACTGTAGTCTCCAACGAGAGCAATGAACTGATACCAACGAGGATAGTAACGGGGTGGAGAGTCTGCATGGACAACCGCAGACTTAACAAAGCTACAAGGAAAGATCACTTCCCACTGCTGTTTATTGATCAGATGTTGGACATACTAGCAGGTCATGAATTTTATTGCCTTCTAGATGGGTATTCAGGCTACAATCAGATTGTGATAGCTCCAGAAGATCAGAAAAAGATAACTTTCATATGTCCATATGGTACATTCGCCTTCAGAAGGATGTCTTTTGGTTTGTGCAATGCCCCAGCCACATTTTAGAGGTGTATGATGGCAATCTTTTCGGATTTGGTGGAGCACAATGTGGAGGTGTTTATGGATAACTTCTCAGTATTCGGTGATTCTTTTGATTTATGTCTGGAAAATCTAGTGATGATATTGAGAAGATGTGTTGAAACGAAGAAAGAGATCATTGAGTCTATTTAATTGTGCTAAGGTTTGGAACAGGACTAGAATATATAGGAGAGGAACCCGAGTTTTTTAGTATTTGAATAATAATATAATAATAAGCTAAGGGGGCTGGGAATCACAAGAATTGAGAAGTCCTCCATTGAATTGAATGGGGTGAGAAAGACAGGTTCAAAAATGGCCGAATTAGATGGAGGAAGGGCAGCCCCACCCTGAAACAATGGTGTACGTACATAAATAAAGAGGCTGGTTATGGCCTTGATAGGGTTCCTTCCCATCGATCTTTAATATATATATATATAAGCAAGAGAAAGCTTCAAATCTAAAAAAATCTTACAGTGTGCTGCAAAGAATGCTTTAGGCTGCTTTTGGAGCTTGAAAACTCTGTTTCCACCGGTTAAAATTTGATACGTCGTAGTACATATGTATACAAGTGTTTAGAAAGAAGAATATTGAAGTTCGGAACACTATAGGAGGGGTTAAGAGTTGAAATGGATAGTGTTTTCTCTCTTTTTCTCCTTTTTCTTTTTTTTATGGCTGATGGGGGGGTCTATTTATAGACCAAAGTAGTCGCAGGTCTACCCGCGGCAGTCGCGGGTCTACCAGCGATTGCTAGGGTAGGCCCGGGCCCCGTGGGTCTCGTTGTCTAGAAGTACATATACTCGGACCAACACGCAGTCTGCTTGAACCTTCATAACTTTCAATCCAGGAGTCCAGTGGAGGCGTGCTATACCTTTCCGGAAAGCCCTTTCCAAGAGCTACACAATGACATGGGATTTGACTTTTTTCGAATCTAAGAAGATGGTGTTGACATTCAAAATTTTGCATTCCTATTACTAACCATGCAAGAGGGCATAATTGTTTTTCAGAGACAACCCTGGTAGTCAAATCAAAGTCAAGTCCCGGAGAGAACCTCAGGAAACCAATTCTAGTCCCGGAGACAACCCCGAGAATTCAAGTTCAAACCCCGGGAGATCAAATTCCAATCCCGGAGATAACCCCAGGAGATCAAATTCCTGTCACAGAGACAACCCTGGGAAACCAATTCTAGCCCCAGGGAAAACCCCGTGAGATCAAGTTTAGTCCCGGAGACAATCCTGGGAAATCAAGTTCAAACCTCGGAGTCAAACCCCGGGAGATCAACTTCAAACCACCCCAGGAGATCAAGTCCAACCTTGAAGATAACCCTGGGGGATCAATTTGAAAGCCCGAAGTCAACCCCGAGAGGTCAAACTAACCTCAAAGACAACCCTGAGGACTATCAGAATCAACAACAGTCCAATCTCGGAGACAACCCTGAAAAAAGATATCTACAACCGCATCAAGACTAGAATCAACCCTGAGGGGAAAAATAGTCATTTTTCCAACTCAACATCAAATCAACTCAAATAACTTCAAAAGAAGTCCTACAAGAACTATGGCTTCAATCCCGAGTGAATACAACACAAGACAACTCAATGGATAGACTACAAAGACTTGGAAATTTGGTCATGGACTAATCATCCCGAATTCAAAAAATGTCTAATCGCATGTCACTGTGTAGCTCTCGTCAACAACTTTCCAGAAAGGTATAACATGCCTCCATTGGATGCCCAGATTGAAAGTTATGAAGGTTCGATTGGACAATACGTTGTTTGTGTGCACGTACTTCGAGACAATGGGACCCGCGAAGCCTTGGGCAGCCCGCAAAGCCCGGGTTAACCCACGAGGCTCGGGTTAACCCGCGACTGCCACGGGTTAACCCGCGACTAATTTGGTCTTTAAATAGACCCCCCACCAGCTCATATAAAAAAAAAAGAAGAAAAGAGAGAAAACTCTGTCCATTTCAGTCCTTAACCTCTTCTAGAGTGCTCCAAAGTTGGATATTTTTGTTTCTAAACACTTGTAAGCTCGTATTCTACAACATATCAAAATTTTACCGGTGAAAACCGGGTTTTCAAGCTCTAAAAGCAGTTTGAAGTCTTCTTGACAGTCCACTGTAAGATTTTTTAGATTTTTAAGCTTTCTACTGCTTTGATATATATATATGTACATATAATTTTTCACTCTTTTATGTATATATATATATATATATATATATATATATATATATATATATTTACTGCTTTCAAATATCTACTTTAACGTCGTTATGCCATGTAAATCCTTAATATTCCAGCATGTGGACTAGATTTATCTAAATCTAGCCATCTCTAACTTTTAACTTATTCAAAAGTGACTAAACTGGAATTGTTGAAGTTAGAATGACTTAGATTTATTTAAATCTAGTCATTTTTCTAGTTTTTGTAATATTTATCGATCATGCGAGCCTAGGCGCCACGAGGTTTAGGATTCAGCTTACGAATCTAGATTTGGTTCCCACGATGGACCCTTTTCAGCTGTGCAGCCAACTTGTAAATTATCTACGGTGTCCGGACATCCTTGGATGGTTTTCATGCCCATAAGGAGCACGGCACTTCTATGTATCTTATTTTCTGGAAGATGCTTCGTATCTCGAAAATAAAATAAAATCCAGCCGAATACGGAATAAAATGGAAGTATCAAAGACCTCAATTACTATTGAGCATAAGGGTTTGAAAACTTGGTTTTCAAAACGTCATTGCTATATCTTGCTTAAAATTTAACTTTTATACAAATCAAACCCTTTGTATATAGGTGCAAACGAGGCATAGCACTACTTCCAGATAACTGCACATAAGCCTAATAAACACACACACACACACACACACACACACACTTTCAGATTAATTAGGGAATTAAAAAGTTGCGATAACCGTGTTTTTACGGAAGTCGAGGGGTGCCTAACACCTTCGCCCCGCTTAATCAAGCCCCCGAACTCTATGAATCTCGGATTCCAAGGCCTGTTAAATAGAGTCCAACTATTAGGCTTTTGTTTAAACCTTTTCAAAAATCGGTTGAGTTGGTACAACCATATCAAATCTACCAACTGGCGACTCTGATTTTCAAATCGTCGACATTTTATGTCGGACCTTTTTCAAACAAAACTTAACAAAACAGAGAACATAAAAGGTAAGAATAGAAAAGGGTAAAATTTTCCCGACGTCGATAAGTGGCGACTCTACTGGGGACAGTAGAGGGCTTAGGCCGCTGTTCAACCTTTTGAAACACCTTTCTTAATCTGCTTGTGTGTAAATGCTGCATTTACATTAAATGGATGTGAACAAATGCTTTATTTACCACACTCTAGTGTCTCACACAATATCTGCATGTAGTATTAGTGCCTCGGACAATGTCATCATTTCATACGGTGAGACACGATGTATATGAATGTATGTTGTGTGATTACTCCACCAAGAGGCAAACTATTGGTTGTAAAATCTAAAAATGCACAACACGCAAGTATACGCGATCAACAAGTAATATAATGATAAATAGAGTATCGTTCCCACAGAGACAAATATTGAATTTTATCCTAATAATTACCAATCTTGTATTATCTTAATTTTATTAAACAAATAATTTAATGATGAAATTAATGAAAAAACTACTAAATAAAGAAAAATCAACTAACTAACACAAACTTTAATCAGATATTGAAGAATTAAGCCTACAATTTTACTTTATGCTTCACTTAGATTGACACACTTCCTTTAATTGAAATTAACTATTCCAGTTCGTTAATCAAGAACACGAAAGCAGATATAACCATCTCTCGATGCACTATACCCATATCAACTTAAATCCACAGATGAAAGAATTAAGCAGAACACCCTAATTAACTAATTCACTATATCTCTATGTGAATTACAATTAAAGAAGGTTTAATCATAAGTTCTCATAAGATTACACCCGATGTATATGTATATCTCTATCCTAGACATAAATTATGAATCCCAAAAAAATGCAAAAATCACAATTACACGCTACTATGATTAGGTCTAAGCCCATACTTCATCTCTCGAGTTCATATAGGTTCACAAAGAATTGGTGATCAAGCAACTCATAAATTAAGCACAAACCATAATAAACAAACTGAAATTAGCATCATTAAATTAAATTTGATACATGACAATCCTCATTAGGTAAAAAAGATCCACCATAGGCTTAATAAGAGAATTTAGTTCATAGCTAATGAATTAAAAACTGAATAGATCAAAGAATCAAGCATCCTGAATTATAACGATGAATTTGAAGAATGAAAACAACAAAAAGAACCACCGCTTTTCTTCAATTCCCTTGCAATCTTCGTGCTCCAACCTCCTTGCGTCAATTCCTCTAAAATCTTCTCAAAAGCAGGCAGGCTTTTTACTCATGGTAACCCCTGCCCCGGCGGGCGTTAAGTTTTGTTGATGACATGGACCCCGACCCTGGCGGGTAACTTTGCACTATAAACCCACGCCCCGATGGGTATATGCTCTGGACTTTCGCCGTTTTTGCTCTGTTTCTGCTGCTTTTGCTGCCTTGCCAATCAAACCTTACCTTAGCCAACAAAAACTGAACCTGGACACAAACACAACACACACGCATAAAACAATACTAAAATATACAGATTAGTAACCGTTTAAGTCCGAAAAAGTATCCAATTCGTTGGTATGAAACCCACTCATCAAATTCCCCCAAACTTAGGTAGTGCTTGTCCTTAAGCACGACACAATGCAATACAATGTAACTATCTACATGCCTACGAATCCAGCTATCAGACAATACAAAGTCTAATCAGATTGCCTCAGAGAAATCACAATAGACATAAACAACAAATCTTTCCAAGAGATGTTAATAGCCTCATATCAATCTCCAAATCAATCCCTATTATCAATGACATAGTGTGTGTGTGTGTGCTCAACAACCATGAAAACTGACTGTAAATAAAATATGACACATAATACGTTTCTTTAAAGGAGAAACACAGTTTAACGTCAAGAAATCTGCAAACAAGCAAAGATCCAGCTAAAACTTAGCAGATACCAAAAATAGAAGTCAATATGAGATATTTTTACTTTCTTATTCACTTACGGGACTTTTCACTCTTTTTCCTGTATTTTTTTTATTTTTACTCATGACTATGCAATGTCTAGTCCTCATAGGCTTTTCAGTGCTGCCCATTAACGAGCTTTCGACCAACGACTCCCAAACCAGATGGCTTTAGGGTGCTGGGTGTAGAGACATCTCCTTGGGCGTACTTACTCAAGTAACAAAGGCCACAGAACTAAACTAGCCACGGTGTTTATTCATTTTTTTTCATTTTTTTTCCATATAGATTCCATATCTTCCCCTAAACTTAGGTTCTTGTCCAATCTTAGCCTTCACCACTAATTCACTAAATTTCTTTCATTAAATCTAAATTTCCCTTAAGAAGTCCATTATGTGTATATTTAAACTAAGTCAGTCGACATAGTTATTCTTTTGTACTATCCTAATTACATCAGTTTCAAACAGGCAAAGATTTGAGTCATGGTAAAAAATTACATCTATGCCTTAGCTGTCAATACCAATTCTTATCTACGCAACTCCAATCTCATCATCGAACAAATTAACTTCAACTATTTAACAAACTAGAATCATGCAAATATGCACTAACTAAATGCAACACAAACATTTAACTTTAACTACTATTTTTATGATTTTCCATTTTTCAATTTTTTTTAACTAAATTAAAAATAACTAACAATGAAAACTATTTACACAAACTAAACTACACTACCATGAAAACTAAACTATACTACATTAAACATAAACAACTTAACATGCAAAACATACTAAAATGTAACATTATACTAAATATGAACTAACAATGCAAAACTACATATACACATGCAAATAACAAAACACCCCCAAACTTTAAACTAAACAATGTCCTCATTGTTAAATATATAGAAATAAAGTACAGAGGACTTCCATGAATTGGTTAGGCATCAGGTTGAACCTCGTCGACATCCGAGTCTAAAGGTGGATAAGCAGACATCGACTTTGGCGTAGGAAACTGGAATAGCTCAGCAGTCAGGTTCAAGCGGACGAACACATCAGCCAAAGATGCATTAAACGCATTCTGTGTAGCGAAGGCATGATCTTGCCTTGCTGCAATACTTTTAAGCTTTCAGTCCTTAATCTTATCTCTGGCATCCATATGGTGCTACAAACTTTGAAACTATGTACTGAACATATACTTGGTCTTCCTAAAAGCACCAAGTGCAGCAACATCCACACCCTCAGACAACTCATCCGCTCGAAACTCATCATCCTCTAAATCGGCTTTTGCCTCTTCCTCCTCCTCCTCTGGAAAAATAAAACCAAGCCCTCGAGGATGTGATTCGCCACCTGGCCAGACAGAGTATCTTGCAATTAACCTCGGGTCCAGTAGTTGCAAAGGTTACTGCACAGGCTCATCTACAATCCATCATATGCCTGACTGATAACATAATCCACTAATCACGATGGATGAGGAAACCCCCCTAAAAATGGGCCTCGTAGACAATGCCTGATGAAAAAACTGATAACGTCCCCGATGTTGATATCAAATTCCTTCACGATTGAATAAAGCAGTAAAACCTTCTCCTTTGTGACCTCGCTAGTGTGCTGGGATGGAAATAATTTTGCACACAGAAAAGTATACCAAATCTTCCCGTACAAACTCAAGTCTTTGCTCATGAATAATGTGCCTCCTTTCTTGACCTTGACCCATGTAGTGCATGGCTTTGTAATCTCTGACAGAATTTGGTCATAATCTGGGTTACTATCTCGTAATTGTGCATACTAACATACGTCTGGGGCCCTCACATTATAAAACTCATTGATTGCCTTTGGACTAAATGACGCATGCTTGCCCCGTACGAATGCAAGCTACCGTTACTACCGCTGGGTCAGGTTGGTCAGTGAAGGTATCCCAACCTTGCTCATGAATCTGCCATTGCATTTGCTCATCAAAGGATTTTGGCCTCAATCCGCGCTCTGGTGTCAGTTCCTTCGGGGATAAATAGTCAAATTTGTTTGCCACCGCGGCATTGACAAACTTTCTCTTGTCAAAACTTGGTGCGGGTGGCGAGGAACCTTCACCCCGTTGTGGCTTAAAAGGTGTCTTAGGAGCAATGATTTAGTAATTCAAGCAAAATCCCCCAAACTTTATCTATTAGACTTTTAGTCGAACACTTGGTGTGTGTAAGACCAAATAATACCAAAATATAACCCCAAACTAAAGAACAAGTACTAAGTATTTGGAAGATAAACTAAGAATGCTTACCCACAGAGTATGAGTTGTTGGTGTTGTTGAACAATGATGCTTCTCTTCCAATTTGAGAGCCTTCTCCCACTCCTTTGCTTTGAGAGTTTAATAATGGTGAGGAAACCCTAATGTTTGAAGGAATGATGAAATTTGGTGTAGATTAGAGGAAATTACAGTTAGGTTATGTAGAGGAATGTGATATGGGGATGAATTTGGCGGGGAAAGGAAGTTATGGGTGAATTTTGTGGGTTTAGATCGGTTTATATGATATAGGAGTGGAGAGGTCACGTCTGAAAAGGGATTTTAAAAATTAAATTCTGTGACACCCGCCGGGGCGGGCTCCTTTTGTACTGCAAACCCCTGTCGGGCGAGATAGGACTGAGGACCCCCCGCTGTGGTGGGTATATTTACCTTTTGGGAAGCCACCGGGGTGGGGTGATACAGAGACTACCCCCGCCGGGGCGGAAGTTTTTCAGCTATAATACCCCACTAGGGCGGGGTCTATTTTCCTACCAGTCATACTTTTTGCTTCTGATTTTGCCCTGCACGCATGTTAACCTCATCCTTAGTTCCTGAAATCATATAAAACCCAAAATTAGAGCGAATACTATGGAGAATGAGCAAGGAAGCTTTGATTATCACATATTGATTAATTAACTAACTAGCTAACTAACTAACTATCCTATGAATTGCAAAAAATTTGACTACTATGTATCTATACTGATAACTAATCTATGGAATTATAAAATTTAAAACTAAATACTGAAATAACGTAAAAATTGGGTTGCCTCCTAATAAGCACTTGAATTTAAGTCTTTTAGCCTGACTACTCCCTATTTCATGGTGCATCGACAATAATGATTGAGGTTGCTTGGTGGTCGAGGTCACTACCCCAATAATTCTTTTAGCGTTGTCCATTTACTTTGAAGGTTTCCAACGGATTTCGGCTATACAAATTCAACGGCGCCATGTGGATAGACTGTTTTGATGGTGAATGGCCCCGACCATCTGGATTTGAGTTTCCTGGGAAACAGTCTCAGTCGAGAGTTGTACAATAACATAACTTGGCCCGGTTTGAACTTCATGTTCACAATTTTCTAGTCGTGCCACCTCTTAACCTTTTCTTTATACAGCTTAGAGTTCTTGTATACTTGTAGGCAAAATTCATCTAACTCATTAAGTTGTAGCAGTCTTTTCTCCCCCGCAGCTGTTAAATCAAAATTTAACTTCTGTATGGCCAAATATGCTTTATGCTCAAGTTTGACTGGGAGGTGACACGCTTTGCTACAGACCAATCGGTGTATTATATGCTGTGCGATATGCCCATAAAGCATCATCCAATTTTAGAGACCAATCTTTTTAGTTCAGATTCACTATTTTCTCCAAAATCCTTTTCACCTCTCGATTCAAAACTTCTGCTTGGCCACTAGTTTAGGGATGATAAGCAGTCACAATTCTATGGTTAACCCCATATTTAGCCAATAGAGCTGTGAAAGACTTATTGCAGAAGTGACTTCCCTCATCACTAATAATCTCTCTTGGGGTTTAACTCTTTTGAAGATGTTCTTTTGCAAAAATTTCAAGACAACTTTGGCATCATTTGTCGGTAGTGCTACAGCTTCGACCCACTTAGACACATAGTCTACTGCCAGCAAGATATATGGATTGTTGTATGAAGGCAAAAAAGGTCCCATAAAAAAAATTCCCCATACATCAAAAATTTCCACTTTCAAGATCATGTTGAGTGGCATCTCATTCCATTTAGATATGTTGCCCACCTTTTGACATCGAGGACAGTTTTTCGCGAATTGGCGTGCATCTTTAAATAAGGTTGGCCAATAGAATCCTGCCTGAAGTACTTTTATAACCGTTCTTTCACTTCCATAGTGTCTCCCGTATAAGGATGCGTGGCATGCATGCAAGATACTATTCACTTCACCTTAGGGCACATATCGACGAATCATCTTGTCTGCACACTGTCTGAACAAATACGGCTCATCCCACATATACAATTTTACATCATGTAGGAATTTCTTCTTTTGCTGACATGTCTAGTTTGGAGGAAGGATTTTGCTCACAAGTAGTTGGAAAAATTTGCATACCATGGAAATTCAGAACTCACCCCAAACAATTGTTCATCCAGAAATGATTCGTTAATCAACACCTTATCTGCTTTGTCTTTATCCGTATTTTCCAACCTTGAAAGATGATCAGCTACCTGATTTTCTGTCCCCTTCCTATCTTTGATTTCTAAGTCGAACTCTTGAAGGAGTAGAATCCAGCGAATTAGTCTTGGCTTGGCGTTTTTCTTGGAAATTAGATACCTTATAGCTGAATGGTCGGTGTACACTACAACCTTTGTTCCAATCAGATACGATCAAAATTTGTCAAAGGCATATACGACCGCAAGTTGTACCTTCTCTGTGGTTGTGTAATTCAACTGAGCATCCGCCAGGGTTTTACTTGCATAGTAGATTACATAAAATTTTTTATCTCGGTGTTGTCCCAAAATAGCCCCTACCGCTTAGTCACTAACATCACAAATTAGCTCAAATGGCATAGTCCAGTCCGATGCTACGATTATGGGTGCTATCATCAACTTCTTTTTTAACTGCTCAAACACCGAAAAACACTAGTCATCAAATCTGAAAATTGCATCTTTCTCTAATAAACTGTATAGTGGTTTTGCAATCTTTGAAAAGTCTTTTATGAACCGACGGTAGAATCTACCATGACCGAGAAGACTATGAATCCCTTTTACTGATGTCAGGGGTGGAAGATTCTTAATTATTTCTAATTTAGCACGGTCCACTTCCAACCCTTTTGCAGAGACTTTATTCCCAAGGAGGATTCCTTCTTCAACCATGAAGTGACATTTTTCCCAGTTAAGCACTAGATTGGTTTCCATGCATCGTTTAAGTACTATGACCAGATTCTCTAAACAACTGTCGAATGTATCCCCATACACGGAAAAGTTATCCATGAAAACCTCTACATTGCGTTCCACCATATCCAAGAATATTGCCATCATACATCTCTAAAAAGTCCCTGGTGCGTTACACAGTCCAAATGACATCCTCCTAAAGGCAAAGGTGCCATATGGGCATGTGAACGCCATCTTCTCTTGGTCTTCCAGTGCAATGACAATCTGATTGTACCCCGAATAACCATCTAACAAGTAGTAGTACTCATGTCTAGTCAATCTATCCAATATCTGATCAATGAAAGGTAAGGGGAAGTGATCCTTTCGGGTTGCCTTGTTAAGATAATCCATGCATACCCTCCAACCGGTCACTGTCCGAGTCGGTATCAGCTTATTATCTTCATTGGTCACGCCTGTCATACCATTTTTCTTTGGGACACACTGCACCGGGCTCACCCATGAACTATCTGAGAAATGATAAATTATCCCAGCATCCAGCCATTTTAGAATTTCTTTCTTCACTACCTCTTTCATGATCAGGTTGAGCCTCCGTTACTGTTCTACTATCGATTTTGCATCATCTTTTAGAAGTATCTTGTGCATATAGAATGAAGGGTTTATTCCCTTGATATCAGCAATAGTCCATCTTATAGCAAATTTGTACTCTCGAAGAACCCTCAACAACTTACTTTCCTATAAATCGTTAAGTGCAGATGCAATAATAACAAGTAAAGTAGATGAATTACCCAAAAATGCATACTTGAGGTGTTTAGGAAGAGGTTTAAGTTCTAGAGTGGGTGGTTCCTCTAGTGAGGGTTTCATCCGTGCTGATGCTTTTTCTGCAGTCTCTAATGGCTTAAACGGAATCTTGAATCTACTCACTCTAGGTAACACATCTAACATGTGCAAATAATCGATAAACTCGGTATCATCTAAGTCAACATCTCCCAGCAATGTATTTTCCAATGGGTTCCTATCCATGCCTCGAATGAAATATTCACTAACCATTTTCTCTATCACATCCATTCTAAAACATTCTTCCTCACCCGTAGGGAATTTCATAGCTTTGAAAACATTGAACATAACCTCTTGGTCTTGGACTCTCATAGTTAACTCTCCTTTTTGCACATCAATGAGAGTCCTCCCAGTTGCTCCGAATGGTCTCCCTAAAATATTTGGAACGTTTTTATCTTCTTCGTAGTCAAGGATAATGAAGTCTGCTGGAAATATGAACTTATCCACTTTCACCAATATATCTTCCACATTTCCCCTTGGATAAGCAACTGACCTATCTGCAAGCTATAATGATATGTTCATTGGTTTCGGTGCCGGCAATCCCAATTGAGTGTAAACTGATAATGGTATGAGATTCACATTTGCACCCAAATCACGTAAACATTTATTAAAAGACATGTTTCCAATTGTGCAAGGAATAGTGAAACTATCCGGATCCTTCAACTTCAGAGGTAACTTCCTTTGCAATACTGCACTACACTCCTCCGTTAATGCTACAGTCTCATAATCTTCCAATTTCTTCTTCCTTGACAAAATACCCTTCATAAACTTAGCATAACTCGGCATCTATTCTAGGGCTTCTGCAAATAGAATATTTATCTATAGCTTCTTAAATATTTCCAGGAACTTAGAGAACTGTTTATCTAACGTTTGCTTTTGAACCCTTTGTTGAAATGGTGGTGGAGGATAGACAACTGGTACAACATCTACCTGTTCCTTAGTTACTTGTCTTTCTTCACTCTTTTTCTCTTCAATTACCTTTTCTTCATTTTCCTTAACATCTTTCTTTGGCGAATTTTTCGCACTTTGCCCCTCTAGCTGTTTTCCACTTCGTAATGTAATAGCTTAACACTGCTCATGATTTACCCTAGGATTCTTCTCTGTGTCACTCAGGAAAGACCCTTGAGGTCTATTATTCAAGGTAATTGCAAGCTATCCCATCTGATTTTCTAGATTTTTAATCGCAGCTGCTTGAGTTTTCATTGCCTCCTCTTTACCGGATATATACTTTAAAAGTAGCTCCTCCAAATCTGACTTCTTCTCATGTTGCGGAGCTGACTGTTGGTGATGATTCTAAAAACCAGGGGGATATGATGGTCGTGGAGCTTGCTGCTGATTCTGATTATTGCTCTATGAAAAATTTGGGTGGTTCCTTACCCCCGGATTGTAGGTATTCTGGTGTGGGTTGGGTAGACGATTGTAACTACCTATAAACTGAATTGCTACTTGATTTATAATACATTGATCTATCGGATGTTCCCCTGCACACAATTCACACACATATGCTACCTGCTGAACCTGTACTCCCGTGAGCACATCCATTTTCTTCGATAACGCAGAAATTTGAGCTGTTAAGGCTGTAACTCCATCCACTTCTAACACTCCAGCTACCTTAGGTTGAGTCATCCTTGCAGTTGGCCACTGGTAGTTATTAGCTGCCATAGTCTCAATCAAATCATATGCCTCCTCAAATCTCTTAGCCATAATGCTCCTCTCGACGCTGCATCTATGCTAGTCCAAAGATTACTGTTCAACTCATTATAGAAGGTGTTCATCTGCAACCACTTGGGCAATCCGTGATGTGGACTCTTCCTCAATAACTCTTTATATCTCTCCCAAGCTTCATATAGTAACTCCCCATGCTGTTGTTCAAACATTGTAATCTCATTCCTCATTTTTGTTATCTTTGCCGGTGGGAAGAATTTTGCTAGGAACTTTTGAGCCAGGTCATCCCAAGTAGTAATTGAACTTGATGGTAGTGAATGTAACCAACTCTTTGCCTTATCTCGCAGTGTGAATGGACAAATGAAGTCTCACTGTATCATCCGATACCCCATTGTATTTGAAGGTATCACATATCTCCCGAAAGCTCACAAGATGCTCATTCAGATCGTCATTAGCCAAACCCCCAAACTACACCGAATTTTGAATCATCTATATTGTACCAGGCTTTATCTCAAAATTATTAGCAGTAATCGCAGGCCTGGTAATACTCGACTGAATCTTGGTTACCCTTGGTATAGCATAATCCCTCAATGCTTTCTGATCTTCCGCAGCCATTGTTTCTTGCTTTTCGAAGTTCTCTCTAGTCTCTTTTATCCACTTACACAACCGTTGAATCCTTCTTTCGATATCATCAAGTTTGGCTTCTTTGATCGAGTTTGCATGCACTATTCAAGAGAACCCGAAACAAGAAATAAAACAAAAACAAAAACAAAAATTTTTAACTAAAACTGATATAATTAAACTAATATTAAAAGTGATAAACTCAATTATCTGTCCCCAGCAACGGCACCAAAAACTTGTTGGCTGTAAAATCTAAATATGCACAACACACAAGTATACGTGATCAGCAAGTAATATAATGATAAATAGAGTATCGTTCCCACAGAGACAAATATTGAATTTTATCCTAACAATTACCAATCATGTATTATCTCAATTTTATTAAACTAATGATTTAATGATAAAATTAATGAAAAAACTACTAAATAAAGAAAAATCAACTAGCTACCACAAACTTTAATCAGATATTGAAGAATTAAGCCTATAATTTCACTTTATGCTTCACTTAGATTGGCACACTTCCTTTTAATTTAAATTAACTAATCCAATTCATTAATCAAGAACACGAAAGCAGATATAACCATCTCTCGATGCACCATACCCATATCAACTTAAATCCATAAATGATATAATTAAGCAGAATACCCTAATTAACTAATTCACTAGATCTCTATGTGAATTACAATTAAAGAAGGTTTAATCATAAGTTCTCATAAGATTACACGCGATGTATAGGTATATCTCTATCCTAGACATAAATTATGAATCCCAACAAAACGCAAAAATCACAATCATAAACTATTATGATTAGGTCTAAACCCATACTTCATCTCTCGAGTTCATATAGGTTCACAAATAATTGGTGATCAAGCAACTCATAAATTAACCACAAACCATAATAGACGAACTGATGTTAGCATCATTAAATTAAATTAGAAACATGACAATCCTCATTAGGCAAAAAGATCCATCATAGGCTTAATAAGAGAATTTAGTTCATAGCTAATGAATTAAAAACTGAAAAGATCAAAAAATTAAGCATCCTGAATTACAATGATGAATTTAAAGAATGAAAACAGTAAAAGGAACCACTGCTTTTCTTTAATTCCCTTGCAATCTTCGTGCTCTAATCTCCTTGCATCAATTCCTCCAAAATCTTCTCAAAAACTAGGGTTGGTTAATTATGATGTTCAATGATGATTGTAGCTCCTTGATTATCCTTCTTTTCAATTGAATAAGCTTTCTATCTTGTCCTAATTACGTACTGAGTCCACCAGCTTCGCAACACCAGAAGTATGCCAAATTGTGCGCACCCTCGCCCCAGCGGGTTTTTTACCCTCGATAACCCTCGCCCCGGCGGATAACTTTGCACTATAAACCCCCACCCCGGTGGGTATATGCTTTGGACTTTTACTATTTTTGCTCTGTTTCTGCTGCTTTTGCTGCCTTGCCAACCAAACCTTGCCTTACCCAACACAAACTGAACTTGGACACAAACACAACACACATGCATAAAACAATACTAAAATATACGGATTAACAACCGTTTAAGTCTGGAAAAGTATCCAATTCGTAGGTATGAAACCCACTCATCACAAACCCGTCAGTGTTTGATTACTGGACTCAAGGGAGACTAATCCCGTGAGGCTCAGGAAAGGCACCACCCAGATCCGCTCCAATTGAAAGATCAGATTAACTTCCCATCTAGTAAATTGCAATGATGTAGGAACCTCCATGCCGAAAAGTCGCGAGAGTAGCCTAAGATAGGTCAACCCCTGATAAACCAAACATGAAGGGAAGTCTCTTCATGCCTTTTCCTTTCAATTCTATGTAAATTCAATTATATTCCAAGTAAATTCCATTCTATGTAAATTCAATTCCATGTAAATTACAGTGTAATGTAAAATATAGAGGAAGATGTAAATATGCATTCTTTTCCCTATCTAAACCTGTCATGCTATCCTGTCATCAAAACAACTGACATCTATTTTGCAGGAGAACATTAAAAAACTCCTAAAATAGACACATTGTATAGCATGCAGCCTCTTAATGTTTATCCAGACTAAACTACATAGTCTTTTTGTAGGGAAATAATTGGTCTCGTTACCCGTTCAAAGTCCAAAAAGGCACTAAGCCTACCTTCAAACATGGCTACAAGTGCCCAACCTAAATCTACTCCTGTTTCTCGAGAGGAGTTCGAGGGACTAAGAAATCAGATAGTAGAATTGACTGTCTTTCTAAAGGAACAAAATAAATAAACCCAGGGTTCTTAAATACCCATTCAAATAGAATCCTCTGTACAGGGAGGAATCCAGGGTACTGACAAAGAAGTACATATACCTGAGCCTTAAACTAAAAAATCCAACAAAAACCCTGAAATCACCCATCTCAAAGAAGATCAAGAAACAGGAAATATTCGGAAAAAAGTCCAACAAATGGAAGAAACCATCCGGTCAATCAAAGGGACTGGAGCGCATGGAAGCATGACTTATTTAGACCTTTGCATATTTCCAGGGGTTCATTATCTATACAAGTTCAAAATTCCTGATTTTGAGAAATATGACGGATTGGGAGATCCTTACACTTATTTAAAAGTGTTCATTGGAGAACTCGAATCCTATGCTGAGGATAAAAAATTGAGAATGCAGTTATTTCAAAAGAGTCTAACTGGAGAAGCCAGGGCATGGTATGCTAGATTGGACAATTTCAAAATCGATAACTGGGAAGAATAAGCCTATGCTTTTCTAAACCAATACAGTTTTCAAACACAAATGGCTCTAGATAGATATCAAATCACCAAAGTCAAAAAATAGAACACTGAGTCATTCAGAGAGTATGCCCAAAGATGGAGGCGTTTGACTGCTCAAGTAATTCAATCCATGACAGATACTGAGATGGCAATGTTAGGTTTCTAATATTCATAAACGCAATCAAATTGCACAAAGTAAGAGAAAACGTGAAAAATTAGAGTTTTAAAATTTTACAAACCATATACCCGGATCATCCTTTATGCGCAATTATTAATTAAACGAAAAGATAAAGAACAAGAATCATACCCTTGAAGATTCGAGCTTCCTCAAGTACAAGTTCACCTCTAAATCTTTTTTGCATTCATCTTGAATCCACCGGGTTTGGTTCCCTCATTTGATCAACGTTAGCCACCCAAGTGTTTGACCTCTAGAGGTGATCCACCAAAGAAGAAGAAAGATTCAAGAAAATGAGTGTTTGACAAAACTCTAGTTTTTCTATCTCTCATAGAAAATGCTGTATTATCCCAACTATTGGAATTACGTATTCACTTGTGTTGTGAAAGTGTTAACCACCCCCACCCGTAATAAGACTTCTCTTATTTATAGATGTGGGCAACCCTCCTTAACAATTAAAGAATTGAGTTTTATTTTAATTAATTAAATTCTTTTAATTAATTAGGCTCACAATCTTATTAGGAATAATTAATTAAACTCTTTTAATTAATTAGCCTCCTAATCTTATTAGGATATTTGAGAGTACTTTTATTAATTAATTCCCAAACTCCTTTAGAAATTAAAAAAATAATAGTAATAGTAATAATAATAATAAGACTCATCTTATTAATTTATATATAATATTTTCAAAATATTAAATAATAAGTATTAAGCTATTTAATTTATTCTATCACCATAGATTAAATTAAATATACTTAACTTATTATTACGATTATGCCATTAACTTCTTAAATAATTATTCTTTCTTTTATGGTGTGACCCTTTAGGTTCTCCATATTAAACCGGTTGTGAATAAATCAATTAGAACAATTCTAATCTTATTTAAATAAATAAATTAAACTATTAATTTATTTAAATAAATAATATTTATTCTACAATAGGGATAAACCTCCCTAGCGATCAACGACTTTCCAGATAATATAGATTTCAACATTAATCATAAAAGAACATTTGAGTAAATAGTTACCGTACAATTCAATCCTTCCACCATACAATGTTCCAATTAAATATAAGACATGGAATTACTGTCAAGTCTTATTTTATTTAATTATATGTTTTTCGATTCTTAAATGCACAATTCCAAATAATGCAAATTAAAAACTCCTTTCAAATTTCATTCTGCCTTGGCCAAGGACTACTGGGTTGTCATTTATCGAATCACATAGGACATTTCTCTTCTTTTACTAGAAGCGGTATATTCTTTATTGATCATACATTATCTCTATGTACAACTTATTATACCCAAGCATACCCTTTGATATACCCTAAGGGTCTTAAGGAATAAGTCAAAGTATAACTCATCATACACAATATACTATGATGATCTCAAGTCTAAGGATCACTTGTACTACTATCACTACAGGAATTCCTATTGACTGGCAAGTAAAACTCCATTAAGTATTCCTTAGTGAGCCACATTCAGTGAACTCATTCTCTAATAAGCACCTAAATGCTTGCTTTAGTGTCTCAACACAAATAATCATGAGGTCAATCATCATCATCCAATGAGCAAGCAACGTATGTACCAATCTATCCGGATTCACTAATCCCCAATTTAATAATTCAATGATTGGGAACTATTTTAGTTTTAAGCTTTCTAATAATTTAGATCTCATTAGAATGATTATCATCATTATTCTAAAAATATTGCTTAAAACTATGGATTTATCGCATATTATAAAACAACATCATGTAGATAATTAAAAGCCTTTAATAAATTAATACTTTTTATTAATAAATGAATAAGATTGTTACAGAGTATATGATTTATCATCAAATATGATTGGCTTGTGTGCATACTACTTTCAATCTCTCACTTGCACTAAAGCCAATCGTCATGGTATCTCATACCCTTCTTCTCTAAGTGACGATTATCCTGCTGTTGGATAAACTTTAGTTAATGGATATATAATATTGTTCTTGAGAGTCCACTATCTCTATAGTGATTTTCCATCTTTCAATGATTCCTATAATCAAGTGAAAGTGCCACAACTCATGTTTAGATCTAAGATGAGACTTAGGAACTATTCTTAGTTCTGTAATAAACTTTTCATCCAAACAATCAACTTGCAGCTTCATTTATAGCTATATACTTTGTCTTTATCACTAAACCAACAACTCTTTACTGTTTGGAACCTTTCCAATTCACTGCACCACTGTTCAAGGTAACGCTTTACCTTAAAGTGGATTTTCTGTCATCTTGGTCTGTCTGAAAAACTTGAGTCTGTTAAGCCCTCTAGTTTTAATTTAGACTCACCATAAATTTTAATCATATCCTTAGTGCCGGTTAAGTACTTTAAGATGTTTTTCACTGTCTGATAGTGATATTCTCCAGAATATGACTGATCAACATCAGGTCTCGTATATTTCATTGTATACATGATTGTCATTCATGTGATCTCTCTTGTTAGGAGTCTATGGGGACTATTGAGAGAGAAATACTCCATGGCTCATCAACATGAGACATCTCTTGGAGTTTGCCATGCTAAAAGACTTTAGCATCAAATGAATATACGTTCCTTGGGTTAAGCTGAGCATCTTTTTAAATCTATCTATATACATTTTTATCCCCAATTACGATACTCTTCCCAAATCATTCATGGAGGAATGTTTAGACAACTTTATCTTTACTGATTATAGCATTAGTATGTCATTCCTTATCCGTAGTATATCAACATATAATATCAGGAATGTCACGGTGCTCTCACTGACCCTTTTGTACACACTAGGTTCATTCTTATTTTTGATAAAATCAAACCTTTTTGATTGTCTAATCAAAACTAATGTTCTATTTTGAGAAGCTTGCTTCAATCCATTTCTCTGAGTGTCTACAACTCTTACCTCATCGTTTTTAACTAGATCATAATCTTCTATGATGTGTACCTCATTATCATCATCTATGATGAATCCATACCTTTTAGGTATCTTCGGTACTATTCCAGATTTACGATTCAGTTATGGTACAATAGGTCTATCTACATGTTTCTCTTATTTGACTTATAGTGTTTTGTGGTTCTTGAACTCTTCAAGATGTATTATCCTCCCACTAGCCCCTTCAATGATAAACATCTTTATCTTAAAAGGTAGCGTGTTTCACAATAAACACCTTTCGCTAAGTAGGATTATAGAACATATACCATAAACTTACTTTAGGATGTCCCACAAATATGTACTTGTCAAATTTTGTCCCAAGCTTATCCTTTTGAAACCTTTTCACATAAGTTGGACAACCCTTATCTTAACATACTTAAGATTAGGAATCCTCCCTGTCCAAAACGTTTATGGAGTCTTGGGGCATGATTTTGAGGTTACCATTTTCGTAGATATGCAACCATTTCTAGGGCATGACCCCAGAAGGATACTGGAATGTCGGTAAAATCATTATGAACCGTACCATGTCCAACAAGGTACGATTTTTCCTTTCAGATACATCAATCAATTATTGCATATCATGAGGCGTCCATTATGAGAAAACCATTTGAGATGATCTAGAAACTCATTGCGCAAGTATTCCTTCCTTGATCCGACCAAAGAATCTTAATACTTTGCCAATTTATTTCACTTCTGAATTCTTTGAACCTTTCAAATAATTCACACTTATATTTTATCAAATACACACATTCAACTCTTTGAATTATCATCTCCTTTTCTTATACTAGTTTGTTCAATTTACAAAATAATTTTTCATGTAAGTCAAGTATACAAAATCTATTAAGTAATATTCTAGTTCTATACAAAATATTATTTTTATAAATAGGACAACAATTATTCTTAAATATAATACCAAAGATTTCATTGTTCAACAACAAAATGGAAATAATGTTTCTAACAAGAACTGAAATACAATAACAACTTATTGACTTAATAGATTTTTCCGTAAGCATCGCTAAACTATAAGTTTCTGTGGCTAATGTATCAACTTCATTTCCCACACATAGGATTACTTATCTTTGTTTAGCTTTCTATTTCTACTTGGTCCCTTCATAAATTTATATTTATAATAACCAAAGCAGGTATCTAATACCCAAGTAGAACCTTGACTTAAAGAAAAATTTATTTCAATCATGAACAAAGATTATATTTGTAACAGAAGCTTCTTCTTGTTAGACTCTACAAGATGCTTCTCGCAGTTTCTCTCCAGTGTCCAGGCTTATTGAAGTGGAAGCAAACTCCTTTGCTATCCGCATCAGTTTTTTCTTATTATCCTTTGTTTACGCCTTTTCTATTTACCTTCTTAGAATCATTCTTCTTTTAGAAGATCCTTTGGCCCCTACCAGTAAGACTTGGTCTTTCTTGGTTAGAAAGTGACTCTCAACATTTTTCGACATGTTAAGCAAATCAGTGAATCTGATATCTAGCTTGTTCATATGAAAAATTCATAATAATTGTGAGAAGGAGTCCGAGAGTAACTGCAAGATCAAATCTTGGCTCAACTCTCCATCCATGACAAAATCTGTTGTCCTAATTGTTCAATCAAATTGATCATGTTTAGGACCTTTTGTTTGTACTGTAGTGTCATCGGTTATTCTAGATCGGAAGAGCTCTTTAGACATCTGATATCTATCAGTCCTACTTTCCTCACCATCAACTACTTGATGTGTAGGAATATAATAGGAGCATCCACAGTTTCATGCTGACGCTGAAGCTTGTTACTCATGGATGCGAGCATGATGCATTGAGCCAACTGTGCATCATTTTGCCACTCTCTAAAAGTAGCAATCTCTTCCTTAGAGGCATTGTCTGCAACCATTGCATGGATAAGCGTATTAAGGACATAAGATAGCTTTTCAGTCATGAAAACTATTCTCAAATTTCTTTACCAATCCGTTTAATTTGGTTTGGTTAATTTAGCATCTAATATGCTACGCAGTGATAGTAATTTAGGCATTGTAAAATTATGTAAATGAATTTGTAATTAACAACATTTTAGCATACATTCTTTTATTAATTACCAAAATAATTTAGGTCTTTTTTAAAATTGTTATCTCCCACTATTTTCTTCAAACTATATTACCCTCTATATATAGTTCGGCAATATTTAATTAAAGATATGCTAGTGAGATTAAGGATCCCATTTCAAATGTATATAGCCTTGTGTGTGCACAACAAACTATATATAAATAAATAGGTAAATAACTCTTGTCAATTACATCAACTATGCAACTCCTTGTATTTTGCCTCTTAAATCATAATGGTCAAGTGTGTGCACATCCGAACTAAAATGATTTAAGTTAAATCAGACCCAACATTTCCATATAAGTGAAGAGAAAACTACAGTTCTTGTGTGTGCACAACAAATCAGTAATGTTCAATTCCTTAAAAATATCATATATAATAAAAACAACATTTTAAATATTTAATACTTGTCTTGTGTGTGCACAACAAACTCATATTAAATATTCAATACTCTATTATTTCTATCAAGCTAGAAGGCAACGTTCGATATTGCAAATATCTTTTGAACATTACAACTTAATATAAAATATTTGAGGGATTTGTTATTAATTTGGCTTATCTTGTTTAGCGCACATGCACACACGTCACATGCACATGTTTGCATATATATATATATATATATATATATATATATATATATATATATATATATATATATATATATAGTATAAGCATACATATATAGAATACTATATTCTACCCGGATTAATTATGGACTTTATTCTAGTTAGGTTCACTAGGGCCACTAAGTGAACCAAAAGGTCAAACGTAGGGTGCAAGAATTAAATTTAAATATAACTATTACATTTAAACCCGGGCTCCATTACAAACGGGTCTTCAAGAGCTCCTTGCTCCTTGATGTCCAATTCTTCAAAATTAATTCTAACTATTCCTAATACAAAACTATTTAAAATAAATAGAAACCTTGATTAGCAGTCAAGGTAAAGTACATAGGAGGGAGATAGAATTTACATTAAGAAAAATTAGAGAAGACGAGGTACGCAGACCCCATTTAATAAAACTCATACATTTACGCATCCAACTAAAATAAAATTCAATCACATTGGTCAATAGTCCATAATCAATCTCATTTATTATCATACACATCACCATATGCATCAATAAATAACATTCATCTCATGAATAATAAACATTCAATATATATATTGATATCATTTAATGGACAAATTTAGTTAGCATAAAATCTAATTTTGAATCAAAATAAACTCCTTTATTTTAATCCAAATTTAAATCAAAATAGACTCTTTTATTTTAATTTATCTAATTTTGAATAAAATAAACTATTTTATTTTAATCAAATTCTTTAATCAAAACAAACTCCTTTATTTTAATTAATTATGTAATTCAATTCCAAGTTAAAAAAAACACCAAACACGGATTCTCTTTCCTATTCACAAATAAACTCTTTTATTTTGAATAATATGAAATCTTATTTCATATCACGGTTTCGTATATATATATATATATATATATATATATATATATATATATATAGTCCGGATCAGGTCCGGACTCCCGGACCGGACCAAAATTCAGACTTTTTTTTCCTTTTTTTTAAAACAACTAAAAAAATAAATAAAAAATTATAGAATTAAATTTTTTTCATAATACAGTATTTTGGGTGTGATTTGGGTACGTATAATAAAATATGGTGGTACGATTTGTGCAGACTGTACCACCATTTTTTGATATAGGTATCCCAAACACGTCCAAAACATTGTATTATGGAAAAATTTCAGTTCCATAAAATATTAAAAAAAATTTAGTTGTTT
Organism: Panax notoginseng; assembly: GCA_016801055.1. Taxonomy (NCBI): domain Eukaryota; kingdom Viridiplantae; phylum Streptophyta; class Magnoliopsida; order Apiales; family Araliaceae; genus Panax; species Panax notoginseng. The sequence continues at coordinate 80,610,556 of CM029019.1, forward strand.
TAAAAAAAAAGCAAAAAAAAAATTGGCCCGGATTTGATCAGCCTGGACCTGATCAGTTTTGTATATATATATATATATATATATATATATATATATATATATATATATATATATATATATAAACTTAATCCTCCATGTAGCATTACTGCATTAGGATACATATATAACTATTATATATATATTCGTATTAACCAAGTAAAGCAACAAGATCAAGAACATTCCACGTGAATATTTGCGGACAACTTCACAGTTGTTTCTTTTTAAAATAAATTTTATATAATAAAATTATGCCCAATTAAATTGTTCTAAACACATATCATATATATATATATATATATATATATATATATATATATATATATAAATATAATTAATAATAATCGCATAAAGGTTTGGCTCTGATACCACTGTTAGGTTTGTAATATTCATGAACGCAATCAAATTGCACAAAGTAAACGAAAACGTGAAAAATCAGAGTTTTAAAATTTTACAAACCATATAACCGGATCATCCTTTATGCGCAATTATTAATTAAACAAAAAGATAAAGAACAAGAATCATAGTCTTAAAGATTCGAGCTTCCTTAGGTACAAGTTCACCTCCAAATCTTTTTCGCGTTCATCTTGAATCCACCGGGTTTGGTTCCCTCCTTTGATCAACGTTAGCCACCCAAGTGTTTGACCTCTAAAGGTGATCCACCAAGGAAGAAGAAATATTCAAGAAGATGGGTGTTTGGCAAAACTCTAGTTTTTCTATCTCTCATAGAAAATGGTGTACTATCCCAACTATTGAAATTACGTATTCACGTGTGTTGTGAAAGTGTTAACCACCACCACCAATAATTAGACTCCTCTTATTTATAGATGTGGGCAACCCTCCTTAACAATTAAGGAATTGAGTTTTATTTTAATTAATTAATTTCTTTTAATTAATTAGGCTCACAATCTTATTAGGAATAATTAATTAAACTCTTTTAATTAATTAGCTTCCTAATCTTATTAGGATATTTGAGAGTACTTTTATTAATTAATTCCCAAACTTCTTTAGAAATTAAAAAAATAGTAATAATAATAATAATAATAAGACTCATCTTATTAATTTATATTTAATATTTTTAAAATATTAAATAATAAATATTAAGCTATTTAATTTATTTTATCACCATAGATTAAATTAAATATACTTAACTAATTATTACGATTATGCCATTAACTTCTTAAATAATTATTCTTCCTTTTATAGTGTGACAATTTAGGTTCTCCATATTAAACCGGTTGTGAATAAATCACTTAAAACAATTCTAATCTTATTTAAGTAAAAAAATTAAACTATTAATTTATTTAAATAAATAATATATATTCTACAATAGGGATAAACCTCCTTAGCGATCAACGACTTTCCAGATAATATAGATTTCAACATTAATCATAAAAGAACCTTTGAGTAAATAGTTACCGTACAATTCAATCCTTCCACCAAACAATGTCCCAATTAAATATAAGACATGAAATTACTGTCAAGTCTTATTTTATTTAATTATATGTTTTTTGATTCTTAAATGCACAACTCTAAATAATGCAAATTAGAAACTCCTTTCTAATTTCATTCTGCATTGGGCAAGGACTACTGGGTTGTCATTTATCGAATCACATCGGACATTTCTCTTCTTTTACTAGAAACGGTAGATTCTTTATTGATCATACATTATTTCCATGTACAACTTATTATATCCAAGCATACCCTTTGATATATCCTAAGGGTCTTAAGGAATAAGTCAAAGTATATCTCATCATACACAATATACTATGATGATCTCAAGTCCAAGGATCACTTGTACTACTATCACTACAGGAATTCCTATTGACAGGCAAGTAAAACTCCATTAAGTATTCCTTAGCGAGCCATGTTCAGTGAACTCATTCTCTAATAAGCACCTATGTACTTGCTTTAGTGTCTCTACACAAATGATCATGAAATCAATCATCCTCATCCAATGAGCAAACAACGTATGTACCAATCTATTTGGATTCATTAATCCCCAATATAGTAATCCAATGATTGGGAACTATTTTAGTTTTAAGCTTTCTAAGAATTTAGATCTCATTAGAATGATCATCATCATTATTCTAAAAGCATTGCTTAAAACTATGGGTTTATCACATATTATAAAACAACATCATGTAGATAATTAAAAGCCTTTAATAAATTAATACTTTTTATTAATAAATGAATAAGATTGTTACAAAGTATATGCTTTATCATCAAACGTGAATGGTTTGTGTGCATACTACTTTCAGGTAATGATCTTCATTGACATACAAGAAGCTCCATTTTATGAGAGGGTCACAAGCATAGGAAAACCATTCTCAGAAATGATCAAACACGGAGAATGGCCGAGATGGGGTTAAAGTCTGGGAAGATTAAAGACCTCACTACTTTAGAAGTTGTGGCTGAGCACATTCAAGCTGGAAATTATGGGAATAACCCCGGATGGCTCATAAAAAGGAGGAAGAGGATGTGTCCTTGGTGATGTAAGGACAAACTTAGAGAGGCAATCAAAACTTGCCTATTCAAAAGAGAAACTATTCCCCTTTTCAAACATCTACACAATCCTCAAACCCTCCATTGCAAAAAGTTGGTGAAGTCAAATGTCCAAGAGTTTTCACACCCTTAGGGGACTCATTGGAAAATATACTCAAGCTTCTGACAGCGTAGAAGAAAATTGTCCAGCTCTTTCCACCAGCCAATCCAAGTGGAAAGAATTTTAATATAAGCAAAAAATGTGCTTATCATTATGGAGCTCCGAGTCACGACACCCAAGATTGCTGGTCCCTCAAACATATCTAGGACCTGATAGAAAATGGTGAGATCGTGGTAACAAAGCCAGAACAACCATATGTGCAAGATAACCCTCTCCCTCAACACAAGGAAGAGAATGTCAACATGATCAATAGAGGGAGTGGAGAAAGTTTTAATAATCTTAAATATGTGGGTGGTTCTCCCCAAACCAGCAAAGATAATTTCGATAAATGGGATTATTTAGAATTTCGATTTATGATAGAACGGGAAATAAAGTCTATCAATGAACGGATTAATTAACTGGCAGAACTGATGATACATCAGCACCAAGTTACACAACAACTGCTCAGTCAGAAGCATATAAGTCTCCTCTCCCTCATCTCAAAGAATCAACAACAAGCCCAAGAGAATGAAACCTTGAAAGAAAAACTTGCAAGAAAAGTAAGATCCCAGGCTCATCGAGACTATGCAAACCAAAGGGAGTTCACCCCTTTGGGTTAACCAATGGAAGAAATCTTGCAGATATTGATCAATGAAAGAAAGATCACAACACTGCTACCCCCAATTAATCCACGTTCTAGGAGATTTGATGCTACTGGGATCTATCAATACCACTCTAACACTCGTGGTCATAGCATTGAAAGCTGTTGGGCACTTCGTCAGCTAACCAAAATATGATTGACATCGGTGACCTACAAATGGCAAAAAATGACACCGCATTACCCGAGGAAGGGAAGATATTACCTCTAGGAACACAGAGATGGAGGGAAGTCATAACAGTCATATCCTCTAAAGGAAACCTGTCTGCAACACCTCTTAAAATTCAAGGAACGAAGCTCAAAGGAGTGAAAAACCCTTTGAAGGTGGCTGCACCAGAACCATTGGTATTATCCTATCATCAGCCTGAAAAAAGTCCTATGGAACTATGGGGAGGTTGAAGGATCGACTTTAAATTGAACTGATGCGGTATCAAAAGAAAACCCGCTGTATCTACCTAGCGAGTAATGAATCCAGTCATCAAATCCAAGGGAAAAGTGCCCGAGGAGAAAATTGAAGAATTCGTCTGCAAGATGGGGCATAATAAAGCCAAAGTAGTGCAAAGCTTGAAAGAAGCACCTCAACAGATATCCATTTTGGACTTGGTATTCTCTTCTGAAGATCATTGGGAAGGCCTTGAATCCATATGGTAGGAGCCGTTCCATTTACTCTTCATCAACAGGTCAAATACATCATTAACGGTAATCTGGTCACTGTTAATGCTGAACCAGAATATCCTGTCCATATCCAATGTGATATGCTTCTAATCAGTCTTAATGAAGGAGTTGAGACTGTCAGTTTCCAAGCCCTCAAGGTGAGCAACACTTACTATCAACGTATCAGGGCCCTAACTTTGAAGCCCATAATTTCCACCGAAGTAATGTTGGCTAGTAGGGAAATGATATCCTTGGGTTTCCAGCCTAGACATGGGTTAGGGAAAGATCAGCAAGGAATCAGAAGTCCAATTCAAATTCCTAGCTAGATAGGGAAGGCTGGATTAGGCCATTCCTCTAGATCAAATCATCGGAACATGCACAAACGTCCACCGATTCCTTCCTCTTCAATTTTTCTACCAAATCTTATAGATGCAGGATCTATAAGGCCTCTGAGGAAAATTCCTATTTTTGTGGTGGGTATGCTGATTCCTAGGCCCAGAGCGGCTAATGGGAAATAAGTCCTAATTCTAGACCCAGACATTAAGGAAAGGAATCAGAGACTCAAATAAGAAGTGAAGAGTCGGTTATCAAAGATGTACTTCCTGGTGCAAACCGAGGGTATGAGCGAGGATATCTCAGATAATGACTGTTCAGAAGATTAGATTCACATCAATAGGGATAAGGAGAACTGGTCAAAGGAAAATACTGACCCTGATATGAACTGAGTCATGGTCATCATCAAAGAGGAGGAGGATGACAACCACCCCTTCATCATAGCTGTCCACCAAGACTTGACCCTAGGCAATTGGAGCAGCACTCCTTGCATTTGTTGAAAAGGGTAAAAAGGGTAGAAAATCCCCCTGCCCTGCTATATAGATATCATTAGCTGCTTACTTTTGTTGCACAGTACTAGCAGTTACTTTTGTCATGATATTTCTAACACTTTGTATAATCAAACAATCTCATCTATTAAGTGAAAGCATTTTATTTTCAGGACTCCAGAGTTAGGTTTGTCTAACCTTGTTGATGGAATGCCAAATCTCCATAATGACTATAAATTTGATGTAAAGTTGGACTTCGACTTGATGGGGATTGAGTAAGAGGAGTATGAGGTGCCTGAGGAGATCAAAGAATGGGTCGAAGATAAACCTAAACTAAACCTTGAAGAAAACCACCTCTATCAACATCGGAACCTTTAAAACCCTAAACAAATCTAGATTGGCATAAACCTTACCCCAAGCCAAAGGAAAGACCTGGTTGCTCTACTACCCCAGTTCCAAGATATGTTTACATGGTCACATGAAGACATGATTGGTTTGTCTACTGATATCATTATTCATCGCCTGCCTATTAAAGAAGAATTCAAGCTAGTCAAGCAGAAACTCAGGCGATTAAAACCTGGGTGGAGTTTGAAAGTCAAGAAATAGTTAAACAATTCAACACCAACATCATCATGGTATCAACCTAGCCTGAGTGGCTATCCAACATAGTTCCCGTGCCAATGCCCGGAGGGAAGGTACGAGAATACGTGGATTATCGAGATTTGAACAAGGCTTGTCTCAAAGATAATTTCCCAGTACCTTTTATCCACATACTCATAGATAATAAGGCTCAGTATGGCATGTGCTCTTTTGTTAACTGCTTTGCTGGGTACCACTAGATCATGGTTGCTGAAAAGGTCCTGGAGAAAACAACCTTCATCACTCCCTGGGAACCTTCTGTTATAGATATTTGACATTCGGCCTTATCAATGCTGGTTCTACCTATCAGCTAGCCATGATGGCTCTTTTCTTTAATTTAATGCACAAAGAAATAGAAGTCTATGTGGATGACATCATCATCAAATCCCGGAGGGAAGAGGACCATATAGACCATCTCAAAAAGCTTTCAACAGGTTGAGGAAATATAACTTGAAGCTGAATCCAGCCAAGTGTGCCTTTGATGTCAAGTCATGCAAGTTGCTGGGATTTCTGGTAAGCCACAAAGGCATTGAGCTGGATCCTGCCAAAATTAAAGACATCACTGAGAAGCCCGTGCCCCGAACAGAGAGGGAAATACGAGGATTTCTAGGGAGAATCAATTTTATAAGAAAATTCATCTCCCAACTCACAGCAACGTGTGAGCTCATCTTCAAGCTGTTAAGGAAAAACTCCTCCATGAAGTAGAATGAAGAGTATCAAAAAGCCTTCCTTTGCATCAAAGAGCAATTGGTCAAAGCTCCTGTCTTGGTACCTCCAAGGGACAACGTTCCCATATTTATGTACCTGTCAGTCAATGACAATGCCATGGGTTGCATGCTGGGATAAAAAGATGATAGAGTCAAGAAAAAAGCTATCTATTACCTTATCAAAAGATTCAACATCGGTGAATAAAAGTACACTCTGATTGAAAAAACTTATTGTGCATTAGCATGGGCCAACATGAGACTACAACATTATCTCCATGGTCACACAACCCATCTCATATCCCACATAGATCCTTTGAGGTACATATTCAGTAAACCCATGTTGAATTGTCGACTGTCCAAATGGCAGTTGATCCTCCAACAATTTGACATTATCTACATTACTCAAAAGTCTATCGAAGGTCAAAAAATTGTGGATCAATTGGCCGCAACACCATCAGAGTATTTTAAACCCATGGAAATGTATTTCCCTGATGAAGGGGTAATGATAACTCAACAAAGCCATCAGGAGAATATAGTCTGATCGTCGAAATTGTACTTTGATGGAGCTATAAACATGAAAGGTGCCGGAGTAGGGGCAGTTCTGGTATCTACTTTAGGAGAACAGTATCCCGTTGCTATCAAATTAAAGTTTATCAACACCAATAACATAGCTGAGTATGAAGGAAGGCTGTATAATGGGGTTGAAACTGGCCCAATCCATGGGTGTCAATGTGACGCCCCCAAAATTAGGTATACATCACCTATCTTGGGTCGTCAGATACATAGTACAGAATACAAATACAACTTAATAATACAACTGTCGTGTACAATACGACAAAATATAAAATGTGAGTTTGAATACAAATATTATCTTCTAGAGAGTATTCATACTCAAAAGGAGTCCTCATTACATTTATTAACACACCATTACATAGAATAGTGAGGACTACTAACTAATACTATTATTCGGACCATCACTCCGTTCCCCGACTTGCCCCAGCTACGTTCTCATTTCCTGAAGAGAACAGTGAAAGAAAGGGTGAGCTCAACTAGCCCAGTAAAAAATATTATGACTAAGATAATGCAGAATAAATTATCATTAGCCTTCAACAATGTTAAACTGATAAAATATAATAGACATCAAGTTTAACTGTAGCGGAACAAGCAATCCATTAAGAGAGTCAAGTAGAAAATAAACTCTACTATCTTTTATGATTTAAAAGGTTTTTCAACACTGTGATCGCTGGGACTCAGCTTAATAAAATAATCCACATCATCGAATAACCCCTGCACTACGGCCAAGGATATTCGTGTATTCATTAATGGTCATGATCATGCCAACAACTGTCCATCAATGCACTACGGGCCAATGAGGACTTTTACCATATCATTTGTAACATTACGGTCATGATTACACCAAATAATCCCTGGTCATAATCATACCAAGTCCATCTATGCACTACAGGCCACAGATGACTTTCAACAGAATATAAACATGAGGATGATGACAATGATATAAGAATTCAATAAAACAAGTTCAAGAAATAATTTATCCAGGAATTAACAACGTCCAAATTGTCAACATGATACCGCTTTGTGGAGTAAAATTCAAGAATGCTTAAAAGAATATTTTCTTGAAAAGATACTGGATGAAACGCAACTATCAAGGATATTCCACAAATTTCATGGAGTATAGAAGTCAAAACTTAACCAATTGAGTATAATAAAGAATGGAATAACAAAAGAAATCACCATGCATGCGATAGACCGCACAGACAGGTTATTCCAACAGAATAATAAATAATGGAACCAGGTCCGGCGTAAACGCACAGACAGGATATTCCGACAGAATAATAAATAATAGAACCAGGTCCGGTGTAAAACACACAGACAGGATATTCCGACAGAATAATAATAAAGACGGAACCAGGTCCGGTGTAAAACACACAGACATGATGTTCCAACAGAATAATAATAAAGACGGAACCAGGTCCGGTGTAAAACACACGGACAGGATGTTCCAACAGAATAATAATAAAAACGGAACCAGGTCCGGTGTAAAACACACAGACAGGATGTTCCAACAGAATAATAGAAGAATGTCACCAAGTATAGGGTAGACCGCGTATACAGGTTATTCCAATAGAATAATAAGAAATGGAATAACAACAGTTCTCTTCATGAATATAAAAGAAATAATATTCCCTACCTTAAAAGAACTGGATATTAGAAAAGTGAAGTAGCAGAATACTTTTATTCTCTCTCTCTTATTCTCTCTATACTTTCTCTCTCTATAGCTTGAATGAATTCGTGAAAAATAATGAAGCCCTAGGCCTCTATTTATAGAAAAACTGAGGGTGGCTCTTGGTCTTAACGAAGGGTCAAATGACTCTTGGTCTTAACGAAGGGTCAAATGACTCTTGGTAATATTGAAGGGACAACTACTATTGACGAAAGTAATTACTATTGACCAAGGTAAATACTATTGACGAAGGTAATTACTATTGACCAAGGTAAATACTATTGACCAAGGTAAATACTATTGACGAAGGTAATTACTATTGACCAAGGTAAATACTATTGACGACGGTAATTACTATTGATGACGGTAATTACTATTGACGAAGAGACTCTTAGATGATGACATATGCCCCCCCCATAAAAATAACCAAACTTACCACAACGTCTCAATTATTGATTTAATAATATAACATATTATACAGATGATACTATGACAATAATTTAAGAGATATGATGCAGCAATTACTGTAGCAATAATTGAGTATAGCTGAGTGACTTCTCACGTAAGCATCAATAATCAATACCGTGTGCTACTATGCAACCACGCGTATTACTGTACTTTTACTACCGGGTAGTTCAACAGTTTTAACGGTAACACCTCAGCCGTTATTTTTATAGAAAGATAATTTTGTCGTTTTCTAACTACGACTATACTTCTGTTGTGGGGTCCACCAATGATTGTGCCATCGTACGAATATTCCCCGACAAAAAGAATATTCTCCGACCAAACAAATATTTTAAAACAACTTGCTTACTTTGCAAAATTTATAAATAATATCCACAACTATAATATTATATCAAATCCACACCATAATTATTTCGAAAAAATTAAATATTTATTCATAAAATCTGGGGTCTCACAATCTCCCCTCCTTATGGAATTTCGCCCTTAAAATTTACGTACATACCTGGTATGCCGAACAGGTGAGGATACATTGACTTCACTTCAAATTCTAACTCTTGAGATATAACCTTTGAGCGTCGAATATGATCCTTCTTATCCAAGATTTTAACACGTATCTCCTCAAACATTAAATCATCCGCTATCTCGTCCGGTTCTAAATTAATAATGTTGTTCGGGCCGTCCACATATTTACGTAACATCGAAACGTAAAAAAAAAACGGTATGAACACACGACATGCTTGGCGGTAAAACGAGTCTATAAGCCACAGTTCCTACTCGATCGAAGATTTTAAATGGGTCAATTACATCGAGGGTTGAGATTTCCTCCCTTTGTCAATTCTTGCTTCTAAAATAACGCCCTCTTGAACCTTCTTACATTCATCAGCTCCGTGTGTGTAGCTTGAACGGCTTTAACGTTATCGATTAAAGTCGATTTTACTCGTATATTCGTTATCTTCATATGGGTCCCTCGAGTCTTTAACTCTATCTTCGTCATTTGTAAGTTATACGAAATGAGTCTTTGTTTTAACAACATCGCCCTCGTAAACACATACGATCTTCTACTCAACACGTCAGCTACCATGTTCGTTCTTCCACAATGATATTGAATGGTACGGTCGTAATCTTCAACAGCTCGAGCCAACGTCTTTGGCGCATGTTACGTTCGTTTTAGTTGAAGAAATATTTGAGGGTTTAAGAAATGGATTTTGTACTGGGGTCAATACAAAATTCGATTTTACGCTCTGGGGTAGGCTAAGAAGTCTTCAAGAATACGTCAAGAAATTTATTAACAATAGAAATATCGTTCAAAACTGTGACCCTCATCCAAGACTTGGATTTCACGTCACATTGATACCTATCAACTTGTCATTGTCACTTACGACGTCGCCTACAGAAAGTCTGGCTTCGGTGCATTCCACACAAGGAAGTCATCAGCGAAAGGATCGGGGCTCTTAATTTATGGCTTGATATGACAATGATTGACTTTAGTGGTTTGGTTACTTTGAATCCGCATAACAGGTTGGTTAGGAGAATGAAAGCTAACAACCTTACGAGAAGCATGATGAGTAGTGAACCAATCGTTTCAAAAAATCACATCAAAGGCAAGTATTTTCAAAGAGATAAGATCGACAGGTAACGTGAAAGTGTTGATTTGAACAAGATTTATAAATAGTGGAGGTAACGAAGATTTCTCCCAACTGAGTTTAAACAGACATATCAAAGTCTAAGTTCTCCGGAGTTAACTTCAAACATTGAACATAACTAGGTGAAATAAAAGAGTGAGTAGAACCGGTATCTAACACGGTATAGACTTCGCAAGAGTTTATGACTAACATACCCGTGATAATTTTATTCAGGTTCCTCGTCATGAAAAAATGCTCTCTCTTAAACTACTGGCTTTGGCTTTTCTGGGACGGTCTTTGGTATCTCCATCTTGGCTGAACTTGTTTTTGGTAAACGACAAAATCGAGCTAAATGACCTTCTCTTCCACAATTATAACATGCTTTAGACGGCATCGCGCAGTTTGGACTGATGTGCCCCTCCCCTCCGCATTTGAAACATATGATAGGTGGTCGTTCTCCTTCCTTAACAACGGGCGCTGGTGCTGACGTCTTTCCATCATTGTTGAATCTCCTCTTCTTGAAATGACCATTCTTATTGTTTTGGCCCTGATTACCACCGAAGTGGTTACCATCTCTGGCCTGTTGATTCCCTCCACGCTTGTTGTCACCGCTTCGATGACTGCTCTCACTGGTATTATCATTTCGCCGACTGCTCTCTTTTGGTTGCGTTGACTCGTTATCGCGCTCCACTAACTGAGCCCTATTAACAACATCTGAATACAAACACAGTTTATGAGAAATAAGATGTTGACGTATCTTAGGTTTCAAACCTCGCAAAAATATTCGCGTCATTCGCTCTTCATTATCTACCAAGTGGGACGCAAACCGGGACAACTCAGCAAATTTAGCCTCATACTGCGACACGGTCATATTATTCTGCTCCAATTTGATGAACTCCATCTCCTTCATGTGATGAACACTTTCGGGAAAGTATTTGTCATTGAACAGCTCTTGGAACTTCTCCCAAGACATCTTCAGTGCGGCAGGTTGAGTACGCTTAATCGATTCCCACCAGTAATCTGCCTCTCCTCGCAACATAAAGGCGGCAAAGGGGACCTTTTGCTCCTCGGAGTATCCCAAGACATCAAATATCTTGGTAATCTGCTTTATCCATGTTTCGCTATAAGTGGTTTTGGCTCTCCCTTAAACTCTGGTGGTCCCAGCTCCTTGAACTGTTTAGCGGTGACCGTCCGAGAGTTTTCAGTGTTTCCACCTATATTTTAGACAGGAGCCGCTCTCGCCTGCTGCTGCATGAACTGCATAAAGTTTTTGAACATTCCATCATTCATCATCTGGTCAGTGTTGTTGTTTGCATGAGGATTGTCACCTTCCTGATGCACATTATCCTGATTATTGATATGTGGTGAATCAACAGTCGCCTGTGCTCTATTGCTATTCTCAACATTCTCAGATGCCATTTTCAAATACTGCCACAAAATAAAAGTTAATTGATATGTCATATATTATCCTTATATTATGACCGACCAATTAAATACCATGCAAATAAACTTAGGTAGGTCATACTAGCGAAGGAATTCCCCGTCTCTCCCCTCCTAGTTCTATTCTCACATCTTAGCCAGGGATCATATCCCTAAGCTCTGATACCAACTGTGACGCCCCCAAAATTAGGTATACATCACCCATCTTGGGTCGTCAGATACATAGTACAGAATACAAATACAACTTAATAATACAACTGTCGTGTACAATACGACAAAATATAAACTGTGAGTTTGAATACAAATATTATCTTCTAGAGAGTATTCATACTCAAAAGGAGTCCTCATTACATTTATTAACACACCATTACATAGAATAGTGAGGACTACTAACTAATACTATTATTCGGACCATCACTCCGTTCCCCGACTTGCCCCAACTACGTTCTCATTTCCTGAAGAGAACAGTGAAAGAAAGGGTGAGCTCAACTAGCCCAGTAAGAAATATTATGACTAAGATAATGCAGAATAAATTATCATTAGCCTTCAACAATGTTAAACTGATAAAATATAATAGACATCAAGTTTAACTGTAGCGGAACAAGCAATCCATTAAGAGAGTCAAGTAGAAAATAAACTCTACTATCTTTTATGATTTAAAAGGTTTTTCAACACTGTGATCGCTGGGACTCAGCTTAATAAAATAATCTACATCATCGAATCACCCCTGCACTACGGCCAAGGATATTTGTGTATTCATTAATGGTCATGATCATGCCAACAACTGTCCATCAATGCACTACGGGCCAATGAGGACTTTTACCACATCATTTGTAACATTACGGTCATGATTACACCGAATAATCCCTGGTCATAATCATACCAAGTCCATCTATGCACTACAGGCCACAGATGACTTTCAACAGAATATAAACATGAGGATGATGACAATGATATAAGAATTCAATAAAACAAGTTCAAGAATTAATTTATCCAGGAATTAACAACGTCCAAATTGTCAACATGATATCGCTTTGAGGAGTAAAATTCAAGAATGCTTAGAAGAATATTTTCTTGAAAGATACTGGATTGAACGCAACTATCAAGGATATTCCACAAATTTCATGGAGTATAGAAGTCATAACTTAACCAACTGAGTATAATAAAGAATGGAATAACAAAAGAAATCACCATGCATGCGATAGACCGCACAGACAGGTTATTCCAACAGAATAATAAATAATGGAACCAGGTCCGGCGTAAACGCACAGACAGGATATTCCGACAGAATAATAAATAATAGAACCAGGTCCGGTGTAAAACACGCAGACAGGATATTCCGACAGAATAATAATAAAGACGGAACCAGGTCCGGTGTAAAACACATAGACAAGATGTTCCAACAGAATAATAATAAAGACGGAACCAGGTCCGGTGTAAAACACACGGACATGATGTTCCAACAGAATAATAATAAAAACGGAACCAGGTCCGGTGTAAAACACACAGACAGGATGTTCCAACAGAATAATAGAAGAATGTCACCAAGTTTAGGGTAGACCGCGTATACAGGTTATTCCAATAGAATAATAAGAAATGGAATAACAACAGTTCTCTTCATGAATATAAAAGAAATAATATTCCCTACCTTAAAAGAACTGGATATTAGAAAAGTGAAGTAGCAGAATACTTTTATTCTCTCTCTCTTATTCTCTCTATACTTTCTCTCTCTATAGCTTGAATGAATTCGTGAAAAATAATGAAGCCCTAGGCCTCTATTTATAGAAAAACTGAGGGTGGCTCTTGGTCTTAACGAAGGGTCAAATGACTCTTGGTCTTAACGAAGGGTCAAATGACTCTTGGTAATATTGAAGGGACAACTACTATTGACGAAAGTAATTACTATTGACCAAGGTAAATACTATTGACGAAGGTAATTACTATTGACCAAGGTAAATACTATTGACCAAGGTAAATACTATTGACGAAGGTAATTACTATTGACCAAGGTAAATACTATTGACGACGGTAATTACTATTGATGACGGTAATTACTATTGACGAAGAGACTCTTAGATGATGACATATGGCCCCCCATAAAAATAACCAAACTTACCACAACGTCTCAATTATTGATTTAATAATATAACATATTATACAGATGATACTATGACAATAATTTAAGAGATATGATGCAGCAATTACTGTAGCAATAATTGAGTATAGCTGAGTGACTTCTCACGTAAGCATCAATAATCAATACCGTGTGCTACTATGCAACCACGCGTATTCCTGTACTCTTACTACCGGGTAGTTCAACAGTTTTAATGGTAACACCTCAGCCGTTATTTTTATAGAAAGATAATTTTGTCGTTTTCTAACTACGACTATACTTCTGTTGTGCGGTCCACCAATGATTGTGCCGTCGTACGAATATTCCCCGACAAAAAGAATATTCCCCGACCAAACAAATATTTTAAAACAACTTGCTTACTTTGCAAAATTTATAAATAATACCCACAACTATAATATTATATCAAATCCACACCATAATTATTTCGAGAAAATTAAATATTTATTCATAAAATCTGGGGTCTCACAATCAAATAGTTAACTATCTTTAGGGATTCCAAGTTGGTCATCAAATAAACCACTGGGGCATATCACACCAAAAAATTGAATTTGCTACTTTTCCATTGAAAAGTTATAAAGATGGCTATGAAGTTTAAAGAAATATCCTTCCTCCATATTCCTCGGAATATGAATGATTTTGCAGATACACTAGCAACCCTAGCCTCCTTAATCAATATATCTGAAAGGGGAGGCATTTCAAATATCAAACTTACAAGCCAGAAGGCACCATCCTATGGAATTTACATTGGAGAAGTATCAAATGAACTGCCTCCCATCAAATGCTCTTGGTATCATTCCATCAAAGAGTATCTGCGAGATGGATCTACATCCACTAGGGCAAGTCAAGTTAAAAGAAATAGGGTCCATAAAATGGCCATAAAATTCTATCTAAACGGAGATGCACTCCACAAAAGGGATGTGTGAATAGTCCTTTTAAGATGCCTAGACAAAGACAAAGCCTAAAGACTCGGATGAAATCCATGGTAGAGTATGTGGCCCACACATGAGCTGTCCTTTACTTGTTAAAAAGATATTAAGAATAGGGCATTATTGGATCTCTCTTAAAACTGACTGTGATGATCACGTCACGAGATGCTATCAATGCTAAATTTATGGAAATGCTATCCACGCTCCTCCCAGTGAACTCCACAATATGAGTTCACTGTGGCCCTTCTCAATGTGGGGAATGGACGTGATCGAGCCAGTCGAGCCCAAAGCCAGCAATGGTCATCGGCTTATCTTCATCGTGATCGAATACTTCTCCAAGTGAGTAGAAGCGACCTCTTTTCCCAAAGTTACCAAAGAGGTAATCATTGGTTTCATCAGAAATAATGTCATATGTCTATATGGACAACTGGAGGTGATAGTATCAGACAATGTCAAAAATCTAAATAACCAGATGATGTAGGAATTATGTAGCAATTTCCACATCAAGCATCTCAACTCCATTATTTATCGTCCAAAGATGAATGGTGTTGTTGAAGCGGCTAATAAGAACATCAAAAAGATCATGCAAAAGATGTCCGCCAATCATAAAGTATGGCCTGACTTATTGCCTCTGACTTTGTTAGCCTACAAAACATCAATGCGCACTTCTATTGGGGCTACCCCCTACCTATTGGTCTATGGCATGGAGGAAGTGCTCTCCATATAGGTAGAAATTGAGTCATTAAGAGTGTTGATAGATATTCAAATGGAGGAAGACCAATGGTTTCAAGATCGATACCACCAATAATCTTTAATAGATGAGAGGATGGCCACAACCATCTTTCATGGTCAATTATATCAATAGAGGATTGCTCGATCCTACATCAAGAAAGTCCAGCTACAACAGTCCAAAGAAAATAACTTGGTCTTAAAGAAAGTCCTTGTCAATCAAGATCAATCTAAAGGAAAGTTCACCCCGAACTGGGAAGGCCCTTTTATTGACAAAGAAGTGTTAACGGGAGGAGCCCTCAGATTGTAAGAAATGGAAGGCGAAGAATTTCACCAGCTTATCAACTCAGACACCGTGAAAAGGTATTATGTCTAAAGTTACCTGCAAGCCAACATCCTGGTTCTGAAAAAATTCATCATCAAAAATCAATCAAGACAAAGAATGAACTACCTAGACCTAATCCCCCCTCATCAGTGGGAGTATGTAGGCAGCTATCTGTGGTGCGGTCTAACACCTACAAAAATCCAAATAACCCCTTCAAACCAAGTTAACCCTTACTAAAACCCACAGAACCCTTTCAATGAATCTGTGATCACTTTCAAACCCTATTAAGCCAAAGCTTGAACTACGTAGACCTGATCTCCTCTCATCAATGGGAGTACATAGGCAGCCAACTATGGTGCGGTCTAACCTCAATAAAAATCTCTGAAATCCATCCAGTTCACCAAACCACAGAGAAGGAACTACATGGTCTCCCCTCATCAATAGGAGAACACAGGCAGCCATCTATAGAACAGTCAAACCAAATCTCTGCGGCTCAAACCACAGAGAAGGAACTACCTGGTCTCCCCTCATCAATGAAAGAACACAGGCAGCCATCTATGGTGCGGTCGAACCCTCAAAGAGGAAAGTCAAACCACAGAGCAAGAACTACCTGGTCTCCCCTCATCAAAGGGAGAATACATGCAACCATCTATGGTACGATCGAACCCTCAATGAGGAAATCCAATTCCCCTATGCTTTAACCTCAACCACATTCAAAAACCAGTCCCAAAACACTAAAAAAATGGGAAACCCAAATATCAACGATCCATTCTAAAAAATCCTGGGACATCTTGATGAGCAGGTTTTATACCTAATAATTAAGTGCATTTGAGCTTAATCTTTTGGTTATTTTTAAGTGTTGTGTATGAATTTCATACATTTTATATTCTTTTGTAGGCTATGACACGACATTGCCATGAAAAAGTAAGGAAAAATAATTCAGACATCTTTTGGACTAAAATATGCAAGCAAATACAAGAAGGGAAGATTACGGGGCTTTTAACACCAAGTTGGATGCATGTTATTGGCTTGGAACTTGGATTTTATTGTAGATCTACTTCTTAGGTTTCTGAAACATCTTGAATTATCCCAATCAGAGTTGGGATGTGAGAGTTATGACCTTTTTATTAACAAAGATCAAAGCTAAAAGTTGTCATGGTTGCCATTTACATAGCAGCTACTTGAAGCCAAATTTAGACCTTAATCCGGCTAGAATTTGTCAATTCTCAAGGGATTAAAGTTGTAGATCTACTTGATATCTTCGATTTGATAGGTGACAGGCCCCGTAACTCCAAGCGGATCAAACGTTATGTGTGTTTTACCGAAGGGCGTTGCAGCAAAAAATTGATCGACGCTGGACGTGCCAAAAATGAACTAAGAGTGATTCGGGGCACGCTGGACCATCAAATTTTTTGCTACTGTAGCGCAGGGCTAGCCCAAATTGGCCTAGGATCAGCGCTGGGCGAGCCGGTTGGCTGGGAAAGAGCTGATTTGGGTGTTATGTTGTCCAGTTTAACCTAGAATAGGATTGTTTGTTACCTAACTTTCTAGGGTTTCTATTAGAACTATAAATACTTGATTATAACTTGGATTGTAGAGACTTTTTCTGGAATTTTGACTATAATTCATTGAGAGCCACCATGTGGAGACTTAGATATTGTATTGAAGAACATTTAAGGCAGAGATTGAAGCTTGGAGATTGGACATTCCTTGACAGAGTTTTTCTTCTTATCTTAAATTCAATATTTGTACTTATGATGCTATTTAATTTTGATCTTCTTGTTTCAATATTTGTACAATGGAACCTTTTATAATTCAATAATTTAATTATCATTATTTTCACTTATTGATCCTATTCAGTTGATTATTATATTTTATGCTTAATCTATTAACTGTCTAGCTAGAAATTAATTTGATATCTTTGATGGAATTGAAAGAGGAAATCTTAGATTAGATCTGAATATAATAACGTATGAATTTGTTGAGTCTTGTTAAGGATAACATAATAGTGTATGAGATGACAATACTTGTATGCCATGCGTAACTGTGTTGGGAGTTCGCGCTTAATGAATCTATTTTAAGTGTCTTGCACGAAAGCATCAAAATAACTGAAATAGATCTTTTTATTAATCATTGACAGATGTTAATAAATTGATAGGCAATCCTAGCTTGCAGTTCATTAGATTAAATAAGTGGAAATAAGCTAAGGCGATTATTGTTGAGCAATTGGAGAAATTGTATTCCTATGTCTTTATCATTTGCTGATCAATAATTGTTAGTTAATTTAGTATTCTTTTTATTTGTTCTTAATTAAAATAATTTTCACAAATCAATTGGAGTGACTATTTAAGTGGGTTAAATTTGTAGAAGCTTGATAATTAGAATAATTGTTAGTAACTATTCTCTGTGGGTTCGACAACCATTACTTGATTGACCGTGTATACTTACGCGTATTTGTCATTATATAAATCGGACAACAAGTTTTTGGCGTTGTTGTCGGGGAATGTTCTAATAATTATTTTGTTATTAGTTTTTTATCAATTTAGTTTATTTAAACATTTTTCCTTTCTTTTTTTTTAATTTTTTTTCTTTACGAGGTACATCATGGCTAACTATAATTATCAACGGCCTTATATAAGAATGACTCAACCAAACGCGACAGGGATATATGAACTCGATGAGTTGTTAACACAAATGGAGACACTTTCGCTGATTTGTGATTATTATGTTAGACCCCATCCAAGTCATCAATGCGCCATCAGTTTCAAGTCAATATAGTACGTTGGCAACTTCGGTGACTACTCTAATAATTATGCCTATCCCAATAACTATCAACAGGATTGGGAGTATCATTTGAATTTCTCTTGCCAACAACCACCCCCCACAACGAGAAAAGAAACCAGAACTAGAGAAGCTTCTGATTAAGTACATAAAATAGAATGAGGTGTGGAAAAATAATCAGGAAGTGACTTTTAGAAATATAGAGAATCAGATGGGGCTGTTGGTAAGTGCTATTAACAATCGCCCTCAAGGTGAATTGCCAAGTAATATGGTTCCTGAAACTGATGGAGTACCTGAGCCAATAGTTATGGATGTTAAAAAGGACGAGACAAGTAGGGAGCAGGAAAAGGAGGTTAGAGAAGATCGAGCCTCGAGTTCCAATGCAAATAAGATAATTTTGATAGTGCCCCATGAGCCTCTTCCACAAAAACTCAAGGATCCGGGTAGCATTGCAATCTCATGTACAATTGGTAGTCATTTCGTAGGCAGAGCTCTATGTGACATTGGAGCCAGTAGAACTTTCCAGCCATGGTGGAATGAGACAAGGGTCCATGAGAAGATGGATGAAGATCTAGTTGTGTTCAAGAAGCTCTAATTCAATATTCCATTAACAAACACAGTGGAGCATACACCTAGTTACTTAAAGGTCTTAAAGGAGAATCTATCAATAAAGAACAAGCTAGGTGAATTTGAAATAATGGCCCTCACTAAAGTAGAGTCCTCAAATGTTACATTTTTATTGATGGATGGAGGGTTCCTTACTTTTCAAAGGGGGATTGGATAGAGGAAATTGAAGTAGTCGAGCTGACGACTCTAAAACAAGCGCTTATTGGGAGGCAACCCAAGTTTAAATTTTAATTTTAATTTTTATTGTTAGTATTTAATAAATTTGCATTTATTAGGATTTAATAAACTTGCTTCTATTGTGTTCACAGGTTAGTCAAGTCCAATTTAAGTGTGATGCCCGATTCATTCTAATGTGCCTAGCCTATTCTTCAAACTTAGCAGACAAGGAGGAAGATTGCTATATTTTCAGGGAAGTCCTCTACTTTATTATCTCTTATTTCAGCCATTGAGGACAATGTCTAGTTTAAGTTTGGGGGCATTTTAGTGTCGTATTGTATATAGTTAGTTATTTGCATTGTAGTTCGTTATTTTTACATGTTAGCATTGTGTTTTTGCATTTAGTGTGCATATTATACATGGTAGTACATGCATATTCATATATGTGTTGCATTAATATGTGTTCATGTAGTATAATTGTACTTTGGCATGAATTTGTGCGATCGATCGGTGTGTCTTGGCTTGGCCAATGATGAGATTGGTATTTTATGTTAATTTGAACAGAATTGATAATTGGTGCTTAACTCTAAATTAAGTCATGATGGTAATCTAAGTGTTAGAGTTTATGCCCTAGAGGCCAATTATTTGATATAATTGCTCAACATTTTGATATTATATTTGATTGAATAAATGAATGATTTTATTATAGTTTTACTTACTGCGTTATATAAATGTTAACATAATAAAATTTCTTAGAATAGTGATACAAATTATATAGTTTCAAGTATGTGATTTGAACATGAGATTATATAATTACAATTAGTATCATTGTTCGTAAATGTCCCTAGTCGAGTATAATTGTTGATGGGACAACAATGATGCATTGAGACTAGTATGTGGATTGACTGATGACCAAATCTCATTGGTCATAAATATTTGAGATATTAAGTCAATGCATAGGTACGTGTTAAAGAACGATGTACTGGACAGACCCAACATGAGAATTCTATGTAGAGCATTATGCGAAGTGTCATTAGCGATTCTCATAGTGATAATGATGTAATGATCCTCCGACCTGAAATCACTATATTACTACACGGGAATTTATGTACTTTGATATCATCAAAGGTCACCTTTAATAGGGTGGACTATTAGGTACATCATGAATCGTGTGAGGAATATGAGTGATCTAGATGAAATTTAACCCTCCTATGTATTAGGGGTAATATCCATAGGCCTCTTGATTGTGTAGGACTATGAAATGCATGGCCATGCTCAAATAGTGATTTGTTTCATATAGTCTACTCATTGATCAAGAAAACACAGATTAAATTATGAAGAGTATGACACATTCCATGACTCGAGTTTAATCTAGGATATTAAGGTTAAAAGGATTAAATTACATTGAAACATTGGTCATGAAAAGGTTGCATTGAAGCATCAATCGTATTATTAATTGGGTAGCAGTGATGCATTACTAGATGCAGCTCACTGTTTATGATTTTATAATATGATTTTAAAATTATTACCAACGTAATAATAACCTATCGGGTCACACACGTATAACGTAATTAAAAGGAAATTAATTTAAATTGTAAAGATTTAAATATGTCAATATGATTGATAGTATTTAAATTACGAATTTAAATTAATAGGATAATTTATATATAGATATATTAATTAAGTAAGACTTGACTAAGATATATATATATATATATATATATATATATATATATATATATATATATATATATATATAAATTCGGATTTTATTTTAGGGTTTTGATTAATTCCTTTTAACCGCTATATATATGATATGTAGCAGCCATATTAGGATAATCATCATAACCAAAACCCTAGCCGCTCTTAGAGAGAGACTAGAGAGAAACAATTTTGAAAAGGAAAAATCCTCATCCTTGTGGCTAGTACCGCAATTCCTTTTACTGCAGATCGTACGATGATTCGCGGAGCGTTCATGTGGATACCGTAGAGGCGCGATTCGTTTGGATTGCGTTGGAGATTCGAGCGTATCAATTCTATTTTCATAATCGGTATAATTTCTAACCATTGAGTTAATTTGTTTTTTGCATGGATCCTGTTTTAGAGTTTTGAAATTGCCTTTAAATTGGTTTATTTCTGCTGCATTTTATGTGCCGAAACCCGTCGCTAAGTTTGTCAGAAGCTTGTGTAACTGGTTAGCACGTAGATTTGCTTATTTTAACTGATTTGGATCAAAGGAGTTCATAATTATCTTCTGGGGGAAAATTGAAGTTTAAATGTTAATGACATCTGTAAATGTTGACATGAAGGCTAAAAGAAACTAAATAAACAAGTTTGGGGGAATCTATAGGGCATAAAAAAAGAAAAAAAAAAGAAAAAAATAAAGAAAATTAAGAAAAATATTTATATATACATTATTATATTGACTTGTTTGGTTCTGTGGCCTTTACTACTTCGATAAGTAAGCCCTAGGGGTGTTTCTATACCTAATGCCCTAAAACCATCTGGTTTGGGAATCGTTGGTCAAAAGTTCACTAAATGGGTAGTTCTGAAATGACTAAGAGAATCAGACATTGCATAGTCAAGTGTTAGCAACGGATGGAGCGTAAAATGCACTCATAAAGAAATAAATTATGAATAAAACTCCATAGGGACCCTCGAGCTTGGTAAATATGTGGTTTTGGCTGGAATTGTTGTGTTTATAGAAATAGTTACTTTGAATGGTGAGTTTTGCCTCTTAAGAAGTAAATTATGAAATTCAGTTTGATCTGTAGTTGGTTGAAGCTAGTAAACGATCACACACACACTGCATAGGTAATGATGGGTTTAGATTACCGGGTTGATTCCATTTATTGGTTTGCATTGATGAGATGTTCTGTTTGAGTTTCTTGAGGATATCTCAGAGGCTTGTTGTTAATATTCATACTGATTTGTTGACAGATTCATAGGATTGTAGAGTATAGTTCACATTTTCATCATGGTTGTTTTTGTGTAGTATAACATTGTTTTGTTTTGCTTGAGGACAAGCAAATGTTTAAGTTTGGGGGTATTTGATGAGTGGGTTTTATACCCAATAATTGAGTGCATTTGAGCTTAATCTTTTGATTGGTTTTTAAGTGTTGTGTATGCATTTCATACATTTTATGTTCTTTTGTAGGCTATGACACTACATTTGTAATACCCGAGAATTTCGACGTCTTATTAAATGAATATATTAATGGAAATAAATATTTATTTGGATATAAATGATTTTGTGTTACGAGATGAGTTACCTCAATTATATTAAATAATTGAATAATTGAGAATATATGGAATTGTGATGAACTCGTTGCCAGCCTTGTGTGGCACGATGATGGGAGATATTAATAATGATATTGATCGATGAAGGAATTATTAAGTAAACAATTAATTTATATTAATTGTTAATTGTTATTGTAGAATATTAATTAATTTTTATTGGTAATTAATGTTATGTGATTATTAATTGTTATTGTGAGTAAAGTAAATTGCATAATTAAAATGGTATTATTAATTAATGTGTGTGATAGTATATAGTTCTTGCATTAAAAAAATGTGGTGTGACACATTAATATATATAAATTATATAATAAAGTGTAGGGAATTATAAGCTACATAAACAATTGTTTATGAGACAATAAGTATGTGTGAAAATATTAAAAGATGTACTCTGTCAAAGAATTTCAAACTATTCCAATAAGTGGGTATAACTGGAATAATAAAGTTTTACGGGGATATTAATTACTAATGGGTAATTAAATGGAGTCCATACATATTATAAATAATAATTAGACTGGAATAATATACATGGATTATATGATGTGTGTACCTAAATAATCCCTAACTTTCCATTGTATAGTAGCATTAACACATTAAAATTATATTTTGGAATTTTAAGAGAACAAAGTAAGCCTTATAAACACAATTGCTGAGATTTAATATCTGTGTCCCATATTCAGTGTCCAAACCGAACTCAAATAGTAGCCTATATCCTCTTTGCGTGAAATTAGTTGCTACAAATCCATGGTGATGATGGTTATAGATTGGCAGTTGGCCAACTCTCTTCTACCCATTGTTCTCTTCCATTATCTTGTGAATCAAGCCATGGAGCAATGCCATGAACTGGGCAATCCATTCTCTATATATAGCACCATTTCTATTCCATTTTATGTTGCTTAAAAATTGTCTGAGAAGTGCATTAGAGAGTGTGTGTTGCTGAGCTACTAGGGGGTATTATCAGAGGGGTGTGGGAATTCAATTTAAGCATCAAGGAGGTATAATCTCTAATTTTGTTCTTAGTTTGAGTTTTGTCTAAATTCTTATAATCTAAGAAATTCTCTGTTAATTTATGAAGAATAGCATGCCATTGTGTTGTTTGGGTTTGTTTGCATGTCTAAGAGCTGTATAATGGTTGTAAACTCAGGCTTGATGTTGGTTATGTTAAAACTCTGCCGAAACAGAGCCTTTATTTTTCATTCTGTTCGAAGTGGCGCGGCCGCGCCACTTCTATAGTACATGACCGCACGGCCGCGCCTGCTGCCAGTCATGTACACTGCTGTTGTGGTCTTATATCATTCTGAGCATGTTACTTTGGTTAGAATATGCATATATATGACCCTAGCATGTGGTTAGATATTGTTTTGAGCATAGTATGTTGTTTTAGCTTGATTTAAGTTGATTTTTTAAGAAAACTTCAAGGTTTGGAAAACTAGAAATAGTAAACTTGGAATAATGTATATTCTAATTTTGTGAGCATGTGTAAATAATCTAGGTATGCACATAAATGAGTATAATATAAGGCATGAACTTGTTTGGTGTATAGTAGAGTTTTCTAGTTTGGTTTTAAAGGATTTCTAAAGGAAAACTTGAAGTTTTGCAAAACAAAGTATGGTGAGCATTATGTTTCAAATTCTGATATTTTTAGCTTATGTAAATAACTTGAGTATGTGCACAAATGCGTACGAAAGTATGATTTGGACAATGTGTGCTAATCTTGCATGCTTAAATAAGTTTTACTAAAGCGACTTATAATTTCAAATATAAACTTGATAAACTATGTATACATTAAGTTGAGCTTGAAAGCATGTTATCATAATCTAAATCTATAAACGTAAAAGCACGACATAGAGTACATGGACTTACTTGGTATGCGTAAAGTTTTAATGATTTATTAAGGGAGACTTAGGGTTTAAATACAAACTGGATGAATTATATATGAACTTGTGAGTATGATTATATGTTCTAATGTGTATATAGGAGGGCATGATGTATAGTAAATGAAGTAACTTTGCATGCTTAGTTGGTTAAACGTGAAATTTTCAATAAAAATGTTGAAGTTAAAAACCAACTTTAAATTTTTTGGGGGATACCCTATTAGTATCCTAAACTTATGGATCATAATGCATCTAGACATGATTTACAAGCATGTTAACTAGTCATGAGAATTGTAAAGCAGTTGAGCATGGAATGCGATAAGTCTAAGTAATGACTTCATACTTGAAATACATGATGTAACTAGCGAGCATGTATAGTTGAGGTAAAAGGACCCTTGACATGTTAATATATGTTATGTATATAAGGATGGACAAGCTAGGCCAAGCAAGTGATTGCTCAGCCCTGGTTTGAACTGGTAGCCGCGCGACCGCGCGTCTCCTTAGTACAAATCAGGCGCTGTCGCGCCATTCTGCAAACTTGGAAAGTGACTTCTGTGATTTCTGAAGTATGTAGCATGCTAGTATAACTTCATTATGCTTGTTTCTGTGCATGACACACTGACAGAGGTAGCCTTGCATGTTAACACCTATCTTAGCTTGAATTGACAAAGTGTTTTAAAATAATGAAGTCTAACGGTAGTTCCGAGCTACATAATAACATAAGTCTAAGATTTCACGATTGAGTCATGTGTGTACACTTGATCTATATATCAGGATTGTTTATCAAATATGTTTAACTAATGGGCATCCTATACTTGATATACACTATAAATAGGATTCGAAAGTATTGATTTCTTAAACGTCGATAAACTATGCTTGAGGCAAGCATTTAAACCATCCTTTACATTGTTCAAAGTATTCTTGCATTACTTTATTCGACGAATGTCGTAAGAAAACCTTATCTCTTTGAATGCAAGTTACCTTATTTACTCGTTCAAATGAGCTATTGTGAAATTTCTTGAGAAAACTATTATTCATGTTGAACTTGGTATTGTTCTGGAATATTGTGAAAGGGTCTATGTCATTGATTGGTTAGACTATGTGCATGTTTATAAAATTGTCCAAACCAATTGATTGGTGCGAAAATCTCGAAAACTGAGTTGAACAACCCATATGGTAAGGGGAGTGTATGTTGTTGGAAACCCCAACACATGAGTAAATTATTACTGTGGTGTTATGCATAACATGTAGTATTGTAGATTGATCATCTATAGTACTTGATTTTTGGGTTATCAGTTTAATATTGGTAATTCTAGTAGATGTTCAATAGTCTTTAGTGACTGCTCAGTATAAATTGTTTATCCAATTGGATACATTGATGGTCTTTGAATTCATATATATCTGTTGATTTATATTGAATTATCGTTCTTATTCCAAGAATTGTTGATATTCATTATTCATGATATTAATATGAAACTCTAAACTATCTTAGAGATAATACTTCGATATTTCAAACTCGTGATATAAAACTCTTTACCCTTGTTGTATCTTACTTGCTGGGAAATTTATGCTCATCCTTACTTATTTAAAACCTTTCAGTTAAGGCAGAACAAGGAAGTGTATCTGGGAAAGACAAGGGCAAGGGCAAGGCTACCGACTAGCTTTTCCCTTTATGTTTAAATCTATTATTTTGTATTAAGACTGTTTTTAGACTATGCTTAAGCTTAAGTAGGATTATGTAATAAGTCTTTATTCAATATTAGTATGTAATCTATTAAGCACTGTAGGTTGCGAAACTTGGGGGAATAATTATAATAAATCATTGTATATTATTCTAAATTAGATCTTTCGCTGTGAATGTGTGATTTTAGTTATTATGGTAATACCATGAGAACGTGACAAACCAAATTCGAGTGACCAAGTGGTGGTCCGAATTTGGGGGCATCACAGGTTGGTATCAAA
Organism: Panax notoginseng; assembly: GCA_016801055.1. Classification (NCBI taxonomy): domain Eukaryota; kingdom Viridiplantae; phylum Streptophyta; class Magnoliopsida; order Apiales; family Araliaceae; genus Panax; species Panax notoginseng. The sequence continues at coordinate 80,637,295 of CM029019.1, forward strand.
GCTATAGTTATAAACCTTAGGAACGGGAGTCCTTAGATTATAACTGAGGAAAACTTAGAAGTTAGGTTAGGGATAAAACTCATGTAGAGTTTTTCTTGAGAGACCTAGTGTGTTATGAAATGTAACTTCATTCTATACAATGAACTTATGTTATTTAACATTCTGATGGAGTTGTTGTTTGTCTTGTCTTATGTTGGTGATTGTAGGATGACTGACATGGGAGAACCTACCCGAGTAGTAGAGGAGGAGCTGCGTGATATCCATGTGGTATATGAGGCATCCTTGATAGCGGAGCCTATATCAGTAGTAGCCCCTATTGATGATGATGAGGAGGAGGAAGAGATGGAGCCTGTACCTGAGGAGTCTGATCTGGAGGGGGAGCCTTTGGAGGAGGAGCCCGAGCCTATGGAGGACTCCGACGGGACTACTTTCGAGGATTGGATGTTGGGAGAATATGAAGAACATATTTTGGAATTAGGATGTAGAGTCGAGGAGCTAGAGATTGAGACTCTTGAGAGGCAACTAGTGATGCAAGAGATGGAGGTGGAAATTGCTCACTGTAAGGAGACAGGGATCCAGATGGGGACCTTGTTTCACCGATCGGTGGCGAGGAACGTTGAATTGGCAGGAAAACTAGAAGAAATGGAGCAGAGGGTTTTGAGTGAGAGGACGAAAAAGGAGGCTCTCCGAACTCAGTTAGAGATGGAGGTGATGGATAGGATTCACTTTGAGGAGAAGTGGGAGGAATCCATGAAGAAGCAAGGAAAAACAATTCGGACAACTTTTGGACTAAAATATGCAAGTAAATGCAAGAAGGGAAGATTGCAGGGCTTTTAACACAAAGTTGGATGCATGTTCTTAGCTTGAAACTTGGATTTTATTGTAGATCTACTTCTTAGCTTTCTGGAACATCTTGAATCGTCCCAATCGGAGTTTGGATGCGAGAGTTATGGCCTTTTTATTAGCAAAGATCAAAGCTAAGAGTTGTCATGGTTGCCATTTACATAGCAGCCACTTGAAGCCAAATTTTGACCTTGATCCGGCCAGAATCTGTCAATTCTCAAAGAATAAAAGTTGTAGATCTCGTTGATATCTTCGATTTGATAGGAGGAGGGCCCTGTAACTCCTAGCAGAAAGAAAGTTATGCCTGTTGTACCCAAGGACGTCGCAACAGAAAATTGACAGGCACGGGGCGCGCCGGACCATCAGATTTTTTGCTACTGTAGCGCAGGGCACACCCAAATTGGCCTAGGACCAGTGCTGGGCGTGCCGATCGGCGGGGAGAGAGCTGATTTGGGTGTTATGTTGTCCAATTTGACCTAGAATAGGATTGTTAGTTGCCTAACTTTCTAAAGTTTCCATTAGAACTATAAATACTTGATTATAACTTAGATTGGAGAGACTTCTTCTGGACTTTTGACTATAATTCATTGAGAGCCACCTTGAGGAGACTTGGATATTGCATTAAAGAATATTTAAGGCAGAGATTGAAGCTTGGAGATTGGATATTCCTCGACAGAGCTTTTCTTCTCTTAAATTCATTATCTGTACTTATGAAGCTATTTAATTTTGATCTTCTTATTTCTATTATGATAATGAACTAAATTCTTAATTAGGGATACAATGGAACCTTTTGTAATTTAATAATTCAATTATCATTATTTTCACTTGTTGATCCTATTCAGTTGATTATTATATTTTGTGTTTAATCTATTAATTGTCTAGCTAGCAATTAATTTGATATCTTTGATGGAATTGAAAGAGAAAATCTTAGATTAGATTTGAATATAATACTGTATGAATTTGTTGATTCTTGTTAAGGATAACATAATAGTGTATGAAACAACAGTACTTGTATGTCATGCATAATTGTGTTAGGAGTTCACACTTAATGAATCTGTTTTTTAAGTGTCTTGCACGAAAGTAGAAAAATAACTAAAATCGGTCTTTTTATTAATCATTGACAGATGTTAATAAATTGATAGGCAATCCAAGTTGGCAGTTCATTGGATTAAATAAATGGAAATAAGCTAAGTCGATTATTGTTGAGTAATTGGGGAAACTGTATTCCTATGTCTTTATCATTTGGTGATCAATAATTGTTAGTTAATTTAGTATTCTTTTTATTTGTTCTTAATTAAAATAATTTTCACAAATCAATTGGAGTGACTGTTTAAGTGGATTAAATTGGTAGAAACTTGATAAATAGAATAATTGTTAGTAACTGTTCTCTGTGGGTTCGACAACCTTTTTTTATCACTTTATTACTTGATTGACCGTGTATACTTGTGCGTATTTGTTATTATATAAATCGGACAACACATCTCAATGTCAATCTGTTGGTCGGAAAACCGATCACTAAACACGCGCAAGTATACGCGGTCCAACAAGTAAGACAATGATAAAAAGTGTGTCGTACCCACGAGGAACTATGACTAATATTTACCAAATACCGACTATGTATCGCTAAAGTCTTATTCAAACAACAATAAATGGAAGTGTGATTAATCTAGTTAACTAATTAACAAAGCAAGTAAATGGATAACGAAAGGTAATCTAAGGAATTACAAGCTAAGGTCACAACTTCACCCCACACAGGCATTCTGTCAAACACCTGGCGTGCTATGTTTCATCAAACTAGCTACCCTTCTCTCTTTGGTCTTAATGGTCACAACAATTTGTCGACCGAGAACACACAGGTGCTTATGCACCTTTGTCGAGGTATGCACAAACATATCCTCTCCAAATCCACCCAAAAGGGAATAGAATAGAAAAGAACGTCCAAGCTAGATGCAATCCTACATATGTCTATGCGAATTAATCATAACAAGGATTTAAGCATAAGTTCTCAATAAGGTCGCACGTGGCGCACAGAGATATGTCTATTCTATGCACAACTTATGCAGTCGAAACCCACAATCACATGCTAATATATTTAGGTGTAAATCTACAAACCTTCTGTCGATATCATGCAAATTACCAAAATCATCACTAATGTCTTAGCGAGAATCATTAAGCACAAATATATTAAACCAAATCATATGGTGCCAACCAAAGAGATAAGACAGTCAATTTAAATAATAAAGGGTTCTATTATAACCTTAGAACAAATATTCAATTCATGATTATTAAACCAAATACAAGTAGCAGTAATGACAACATTTATAGATTACAAAATAAGAGGAAACAAATGGATAAGAGGAAACTATGTCAAAGCCCTTCCATCTCCACGCATTCCGCTCAAATCAAGCTTTCCAATCCGTGTCGTTCACTGCTTGTGTCACTCCAAAGAAATACAGACTTCTCCCTAATCTACCTAATCTATATTTACAGACATGAGAAAGAAAGAGAAATTACAGAAGAAAACTAAATCTAAGCTAAAACTAACTAAAAACTATGATATAATCTCCCCTATATGCAGAGGCTCCCCTGTGTTATATATGCCTCCCTCCTTTTTCTAGGTCAAACACAAGCCCTCTCTGCTTGGACACCAGAGCTCGCGCTGCGGCGAGAGCAATAACTCTATGGATGGCGCTGCGGTGCCACATTAGTGTGAAAGACACGGAGCTCGCACTGCAGCGTGAGTCCAAGAAGGGTCAGCGGCGCTGCGACGCCATGGTGACATCAGCAGGGACAGGAAGGTGGCGCTGCAGCGCAAGCATAAGCCTTGGCTTTGGCGCCGCGACGCGGGCATATGTAAATTGGCCATTTTGTCCCTGAAAGCTATAAAACACCTAATAATCCCTGCAATAAGTCGACTAAGAACAATAACACTATAATTATATAAAATCTACGAGAACATGCAACTATTTAAGTCATAAAGTATCTAATTCACGGGTATAAATTCTACTCATCACCATCCACCAAGGAGGAGTTTGGAATACATCAAGATAGTAAGTCATGAAGAAAATGGCAACTATCAAGCAAGTAACAAGGCATATCTAAAAGGGAAGTGAATCAAAATATATTTCCTTGCCATATAATACTGTTTGATATATACAATATGTCATGTGCATGACAAAAATGGCTAACCTAGTCTATGTAGGGAAATAAAAGCTAATCTACAAACCCGTAGATAAACGGGCCAACAAGTCTAGTATGACATCCCTCTCAGAAGATGGAGGTGAATCTATGAGCTCCTACCCTAGGGTATCCATGCGTGCCAGAAGATCTACGGCCATCTGCATAGTGCTACCATGCTCATCTATGAATGCACTCATATATGTGACAATGCTAGCAGTATAAGATCTAACTGTAGTACTATCTGTAGTGGCAGCATCCTGGGTAGCTCAAGCCTCATCACGCTCAACAAAAGCTGCATCCCGAGTTATTCGAGCCTCATTTTGCTCAACAAAAGCGGTATCCTTGCTAGCTCGGGCCTCATCCCTCTCAGTAAAAATAGTATCTCTACCAGAAAGAGCTGTCCACATCAAGGCCCTAGCATGATCCCTCTCAAATGTCATCAGATGTAACCTTTGCTCCAAATACTCTACAGAAGGTTGAGTCATAGCAATGGGAATACTGGGGGAATCAACCAGAGATGTTGTCAAACCAGTAAATAACCCATTCTCGATGGGAGAACCAGGGTCCTCCATAGGCTCCTCATCATCAGACTCAATACTCGGCTTTGAGGGAATGACTATAACCGATGCAATATCTGCCTTCAACCATGCAGAATACTTTGAAGAGCGACCTGGATGACTAGTCAAAAAGTTAGCCCTTTCTCGACGAGTCCAACCGTCATAAATCCTGGTCAAGTCCTTTGCTGACAAAAGTCGAGATGACAGTTGCTGACCCACTGCCCCGTCAAAGGGATGAATATCCTAAAACTAATCAAACTGTCCCATGACAGTCAGTGGATGGTATGTGGTTACCCCTCTCAAACTAGGAAGGGAAAGATAGTCCATGCTAACTGCATGAGTAATAAAGCTATAGGGAGAGCTGAGTCCTGAATAAGGCAAAATAGCAAATGGATCCTCAATCACTGTCAAAAAAGCCAACCAAGATGTTGCGTTTGTACATTTAGCCAACTGAAAGGAATAAGACATGTCTATCTCATGAGTAAAGCAATACCCATGATGTCTAAATGTGCCAATCGGTCTCAAGTGTATCATAAACCACACATACAACAAGACGTCATTGCCTCTAAAAACCCCCACATAATGGGTATGGCAAAATGTGGTCGACCTCAAGGTCTTCACTAATATCATCGGCAAGATGATGTAACCCTCCCTGAGAGCATGGACTACCGTAATTAGGCAAATATCCAGATGGTCCATGTACAACGACATATACAGATAGGCCACAATGCACATCAAGAAAATATCTACGTGGGCAACCTGCCACTCATCCTCAGTAATGGTGAAATCCTTGGAATATCGTAGATAACTGTCCAGTGACCCAAATCGTTCAATCAAGAAATCTATGGACACTATATGCCACGAGGTAATGTAGTCCAGGGTAACTCTACGTCGTAAGCCTGTCAAAGTCATAAACTGTCGGCTCATATCACCGACAGCCATCCTTGCCTACTCCTCCAATGTAGGAGTCAACTCATGGATATCAAATCTAAAGACCTGTCTCTCTGGTATCCAACGAGATATCATGCCCTCTACAAAGCCCAATAGTACCTAAAACGTCAGGAGGGTTATGAAGTGCCTCAATAACTGATCAACTGTCACCCGATCTGGGGAAGACAAACTGCCATACCATGATCTATAGGTCAAACTCTCAATCTACTTCAAATGAGTGGGCTCTTGGACGCAAACAATCTAATCTATCATCATGACGGACCCCGAGACCATATCCCCCATAAAGTGTGTGGCACGGGTCTGAGATCGAATGGTACGAGGGAACCAACAGTAGTAAAAAGCCTCCCGAGTGAAGGGACTCTCTGACAAAGTAAAGCCATCTACACCCATCAAGGGAATCCCGATAATCGACTGAGATAAAGGCTAATGTCACCTGGCAGGAGGAAAGAACAGAATGCGTGTCTCCCCTATGGTGCTCTTGATAGCACACTCTCCTAAATAGAGCTCCCAGCATCCTTTGGTCAGGAGAGGAATTCGACGAGTGGATAATACATACTCGACACTAGTCGGGAATCCACCCTCAAAGCCTACTATCAAATGGTCCTCAGAGTAGGGAACTGATAAGTGGGTTTTATACCTACTTATTGAATATAAATTCACGAGAACTGTGCCCATCTCAAGTACATTTTAGTGTGTTTTTAGTTGCGTTTCATGTTATTTTGCATTTCATATACTGAGAACTCCTTCGGTGCAAAAGTGCAGGAATTGGCATAAGCTTAAAGTTGGTTGGTGGCGGTGAAGCTAATGGAGGTATGATGATCGAGTGGAGCAAAGAAACCAAGCATTGGTGGACAATTGAACTAGAGCAGTATGACAAGGATAAGCAGTATAACAGAATCAAAAGCAGCAGCAGAACCAGAATCCAAACTGCAGAAGCTGCGCGGCCGCGCGGCTACACAAGCCATTACTCGCGCACCCGCGCAATCACCCGGATTGGACAGACTTTACACACGCGCGCCCGCGCGGCGATTACAAAGGGGACACGCGCGCCCGCACGCGACGTTGATTGAAGCTGCTGACTTTATTTTAATTTACGTAACCGAGAGAGGAGTGGGATGAGGGCTTATATATTAGATATATTATCAGTATGTAAACGCACTCACCATCCCTTGGGGGATAAAACTTGGGGGATAAAAAGTGCTACTGTTATTTTTCTTTCTTCAATAAATAGATTAGTGTAGATTAGTCTAGTTACTTTCTAAAGAGGATTGTATTGAAGACTTGAATTATTTGGAAGGCATTAGCGATTTAATAGTGGATTAAGAAAACAGATTTGCACTCTAATTTCCTACTCTTGTTATTTCTTTGATTCCTAATTGTATTGATGATGTTTATTCAATATGTGGATGATAGATTTGATTCAACTATGATTTAAACTCTATTCTAAGATTGCAATAGATTCTATGGATTAGTTTATTCTAATATATTTCATTGTTAGCCTTATTGATTTTTATAGGATTGTCTATTAAGATTCATGTTTACTTATTTAGTTGATTGGCCATCATTTGCTGTGATAATCCATATGGACTTGAGAGACGAAGTATGGGTTTGGATCAGATCTTAATAGTTTGTGATTATATATTCTATATTGTGATGGGATGTATGATTTGTACTTAGGATAGACATATACCGAAGCATCATTCATAGTCATTTGAGAACTTGGGCTTAAACCCTAATTATTTGTAAATCACATAGACATATAGTGGTTTAGGTAATGTGGGTGTTCATGTGTATTCTATCAACTGTGGATTACATGTGATTTATGTATGGTACATTGAGAGATGGCTATACTTTACTTTCGTGTTCTTGACTAACAATCCGGTATAATTAGTTTGGCTTAACATGAAATGTGTAGATTTAAATGAGTCAGTAGATGAAATTGTAATCTCAGGTCTTCATTATCTAATCTCACTCTAGGAATAGTTAGGTTTATTTAATTTCATAGTTTAAATAGAAAATATTAAATCATTCGTTTAAATAAGACTGAAGTGGTTATGGACTAATGCTTGGTGAAATTTATTAGTTAATTCTCCGTGGGAACGATACTTTACTTACTCTTTATTACTTGTTGACCGTGTATACTTGCACGCATATATCGATCGGTAAAACGACCAACAAGTTTTTGGCGCCGTTGTCGGGGAGTTAGCTTAATAAATTTTTTCCAACATTAATTTCAATCAAATTGGTCTTAATTTAAACATTTTTTTAATTTTAATTAGTTTCTTTTATATCTCTCTTTTCAGGTACCATGGATGACTTTGCTTATCAATGGCCTTATGCAAATATACCTCAACCAAGGGACATAAGCACTGAGGGACTCAATGTATTTTCTACATTGTCAGCACAAATTGCAACACTTTCAGAGAGGTTGGATGTTCTTGCAGCCCAACGTACTCGAGAGATAGCAGTTACATATGAATATTGTGCTGGCGAGCATCTGAGTTATCAGTGCAACATCAGTGTTGGACAAGTACAGTTTGGGGGTGATTACCTCAAAAACTATGTTTATCCCAGTTATCATCAAGGTTAGGGGTATCACCCAGATTATGAATGGAATTGTAACTATAAAGACCAAGACTGCATTCCAAGTCCAACATATCCATCGGATTTCTCATATCCACCTCCAATGCAACAAGAAGAAAATTCAAGGTTGAAGGAATTCATGTCAAAAAGCATAGTAGACCATGAAGAGATGATGATGAGTCAGGAGTTATCAAGCCAAAATCTTAACAAACAGATGGAACAACTCATTAACTCCTTAATGAATGGTCCACAATACATGGATTTTGAAACTCAACAAGATAATTCAAGATTGGAGGATTTGTGGTTCAAATTTATAGCATCAACTGAGGAGAAGATGATTGAGCAAGAGAGGTCAATTCAAAATCTTCATAATCAGATGGATCACATGTTCAAATCCTTGAAAAATCACCTTCCAATCAATTGGTGCTATGACATGGACGATGAAACTGATGGAGAGCCAGAAGTGTACATGCCGCTGAATGAACTTAAAGGAGTGGACATTGAGGAGACAACTAAGGGTATGGAAAATGAAGAACATGAAATGACTTGTTTAATACCCCAAGTGCCTTTTCAGTCAGAGTTAAAAAATTCAGTGAAATTTGCACACCCATGTCCTCTTGCTAGCCACGTTTAAAGTAAAAATCAGGATGATAAAGAGGCCTCTTATACACCATGGTGGGCTGAGGAAGAGAGAATAGAAAAGGAAAAGTCCGTTGTATTTTTCATGCCTCAATGCAATAATTTATTCACAAATACAACGGACGAAGCACCTAGCTATGCAATGGAACTGGGACATCATGTACAGGAAATAAGCTAGGTGGCTTCAATCCGAAGACTCTCATGATGGATAACCCACCAAAGCACATAGCGGTTCTAATGGATGGAGGGTTCTTCGCCTATCGTAGAGGAATCGGATAGCGGTGTCAAGAAAAGAGTCCAGCTAACGAACTATAAATCGAGCGCTAGATTGGAGGCACCCCATCAAATCTCTCTCCCTATTTGTTTAATTCTCCATTATTCATAGTCTATCATTTTTCTTCCTTTGTGTTCAATTCTTTCTGCTTTAATTAGTTTATTATTGTTATAGTTAATTAAATTTTTAGCAGTAAGTATTGGTTATAATTAAATAAAGTCTAATAGTTCATGTTGATCCTTTCCAAGGGTAACCAATTGTGCAGTAAAGTTAGAAGCCCACACTCAGTTTCCAACTATAAAATATCTCGAATATATCCATCGCCTGATATACTAGCGGTGTGACGCCCCCAAAATAGGTATACAACACCCATTCTGAGTCGCCAAATACATGGCACAAAAAGTAAACTACAACTTCAATAATACAATTGTCGTGCAAAATACGACAACACATACTGTGAGTTTAAATACAAATATTGTCTTCTAGACAATATCCACACTCAAGTAAGTCCTCATTACAATTATTCAAACACTATTTTACAGAAATAGTGAGGACAGTTAAAACATCTTTCTAGAACCATCACTCCATACCCCGACTAGATCCTGCTATGTTCTCACCTCCTGAGAAGAAAAATGGAACAAAAAGGAAAAGGGTGAGCTCAACTAGCCCAGTAAAGAATATTATGACTAAGATAACATACAATAAATTATCATTAGTATTCAACAGGGAAAAATCTGATAAAATATAATCGACAAAAAGTTTTAGATCAACAACTGCAGCGGAAATAGCAAACCATTAGAAGAGTCAACTAGAGAAATAATTCTACTATCTTCTAAGATTTAAAAGTCCATCATCAATATTTTATCCCTGTAACATCAATCAATATACATCTTGAATCAAATATTCATCATTGCACTACAGGCCAAAGATATTCATTTGTAACACCAGTCGGTTGTGTTCATCTCAACACCTGTTCATCTTTGCACTACAGGCCAAAGATATTCTTCAGGTAATCATACATCTTTGCACTACAGACCAAAGATATTCAGTAATATCATCATTCAGGACTGAGGATGATAAAAAATATCTTAAAGAAAACGAATCCAGTGAGATGGAAGGACAAATAGTAGGGATTCGTATAACAGTTTATCCAAGATCAATAATACTTCATAATAATCAATTGTGAAGCAGAATTTAAAAATAAAGATCAAAACATGGATACAATCAAAGATAGTAACCATAATAGACATCTTGGACAAAAAGAGAAAATTTTATTTTTCGGTGAATAGTGTCGTATTCGTGAATAGTGCCGTATGCGTTAATAGTAACCCCGACACAAAAAGTTCCAAATTTGATAAAAAGTTTATATCAATATTTCAGCATAATGATATTGAAGAAAATAATATCATTTAAGAAGAAAATAATATCCCTTACCTCAAAATAACCGTACTTCTGACTGAATATCGGATATGAGACTGAATGAAACTTGTGCTGAATAGCAACTCTCAAAGTATCTAAATTCTCACAAAATACACTCAATAATCTAGAGAGAGAAAGAGAGAAAACTTATGAATTCTGGTGTGATTTTCAATTCTAACTTAGCCCACTATATATAAGAAAATGTTAGCACGCCGAAGCAGACTTAACCTGCAACCTGATGGCTTTACCTGCTACTATTTCCACCCACCACATTTGAATAAAAATTTCAGTACATTTCTTACTAACCAAAAGTGGGGCCCACCAATTCTAGAATTTTCCACCAAAATGATAAATTTCGAAACTTCAACAATTTCTGAACCAGTCATCTTGTAAAATTCATAACAAATCATACGTTCATTTTTAACGGTTCAAAATTTGTGGACATATACTCAACTTATATATGTATAACATATCCAAATATTACCACGATTCAATGGTCGGATTAAAAATTATAACCCCCGCAAAATATCTCAAAAATCCTGATTGATTTTTAAAGCCTTCATTCCGACAAAAATACTGATAAAACATCTCAGCATTAATTCCTTCATTTATAACCACAAAAATATATCCCTCATTTATATCCACAAAAAAAATAAATATTTTCTTATCATATAAATTAATAATTAATTATTCATAAATAATATCACAGAATCATAATTATGACAACCAGGTCGTTCCCAGGAAATAGGGGGTTTTTCAATAAGGATTTCTCCTTACTGGCGCGCAATTAGATGACCAAACCTCTCCTTAGACAGAACTTTCTAGACATTACCAATAATACTATCTAATAATATTATGAATTATTGATCTGATAATGGAAAATACTGTGCAGCAACAATTATTGAAACAACAATAATATAAAATATCAACGCTGCAATTATTGAATCAATAAAATAAAATATTGAACAATAACTACTGTAACAATTATTGAGTAGTGTCTTCTTACGTAAGAATCAATAATTGGTGCAATATCGTGTGCTACTGTATTTTAACCACCGGGTATTCCAACAGTATTAACGGTAACTACGCCGTTATTTATAAACAACTTATACTTGTCATTTTCTTCATCCAATCGCTTTCCGTTATGGGACCCACACAAGGCTGCGCTGTCGTACGAATATTCCTTGACAGCAAGAATATTCCGCGACCAAACGAATATTCCCCGACAAAATGAATATTTTATAACCACTTGCTTATTTTGCAAAATTTGCATATTTCACCCATAACCAAAGTATTATATCAAATTAACCCCTTATTTTTCACAATAATATTTAGAGAAAATTTGATTTTATTCATTAATAAGTTGGGGTCTTACAACCGGATTCACCACCCGATGAGGGTTGCGCAGCTGAGCAGTAGGAGAGTTTCTCTAACCCTATATCTCCATTCATTGAGGCAATGAATATTATCAATTTGGGGGTAGTGGGGGTAGTAGTGTAGTTTCATATAGCATTTGCATGTTTAGTTTAAAATTTTGCATGCATATATGTTAGTTAATAATTGCATGTTATATTATTCTGCTTTTAGTCATCATTATTTGTGTTAGTATAGGTTGAGTTGCATGTCTCACAAATTCCAGCTTTATGGAATTTTTGTCTAGCCTATGATGAAAGTGAATTTTGAAGGATTGTGGAGTATTTTGGATTACATGAACCTAGTTATAATGTTTTACATGATGAAATTCATGTTGCTGTTTAGATGCTTTCGGTTTGCACGAACGTGTTCACAATTGCTTGTAGGCGTAAGAATGATGTGTTGTATTGTTTAATAGAAAATATGGTTTTAAAAAGAGAAATATGTGAAACATGGACTTAGACTGTGCAAAAACATTGATATTCAAACTTTGGGAAAACATGGGTATGCTATGTATAAAAAAAAACGAATAGCAATAACATGGCTAGTCTTATTTTGGGGCCCTAGCTTGAGTAAGTACGCCCGTAGGGGTGTCTTAACACCTAGCGCCCTAAGGTCTTTCATGGTCTGGGAGTCGTTGGTTGAAAGCTCACTAAGGGGTAGTAGTGTTTGCCTAATGGAATGAGGAATTGCACAGTCATGTGAAAAAAAAGAGAAAAGAAACGAAACGAAAAATAGCAATAAACACCGCGGGAAAGAGCGAAAAGCGCCCTCGTGAGTAGCAATAAAGAAGTTAAGCCCATTGTTGAACCTTAGTTTGTTTTGATATGTTGGAACAGTCTTTGTTGCATAAGTATACATGAGTCTTGATTTAGACTGTAATTTTCTATTTTGAGCAGTTTAGCATGTGTATTCTTTGCTTAAATCAAGTTTTGGTGAACACAATACAAATACACAGCATCTTTATAGCATATATGAATTATCTGAGTGTATGATATTATGCCTATAGATTGGTTTGAATTTGTATTCTTGAATCTGGATAATTCGCTGAGGCATTTTGGACTGAAATTCTGTTATAGCTGTAACAATGTGAGACTCGTTTGCATCATAATTTAGTTGCATGGCATGTAGTTGCATTTTCAGTGTCTATATAGTATGCATTGCTTGAGGGCAAGCAAGAGTTCAAGTTTGGGGGTATTTGATAAGTGGGTGTTATACCTACTTATTGAATATAAATTCACGAGAACTGTGCCCATCTCAAGTACATTTTAGTGTGTTTTTAATTGCGTTTCATGTTATTTTGCATTTCATATACTGAGAACTCCTTTGGTGCAAAAGTGCAGGAATTGGCATGAGCTTAAAGTTGGTTGGTGGCGGTGAAGCTAATGGAGGTATGATGATCGAGTGGAGCAAAGAAACCAAGCATTGGTGGACAATTGAACTAGAGCAGTATGACAAGGATAAGCAATATGACAGAATCAGAAGCAGCAGCAGAACCAGAATCCAAACTGCAGAAGTCGGGCGGCCGCGCGGCTACACAAGCCATTACTCACGTGCCCGCACGATCACCCGGATTTGACAGACTTTACACACGCGCGCCCGTGCGGCGATTACAAAGGGGACACGCGCGCCCGCACGCGATGTTGACTGAAGCTGCTGACTTTATTTTAATTTGCATAACCGAGAGGGGAGTGGGATGAGGGCTTATATATTAGACATATTATCAGTATGTAAACGCACTCACCACCCCTTGGGGGATAAAAAGTGCTACTGTTATTTTTCTTTCTTCAATAAATAGATTAGTGTAGTTACTTTCTAAAGAGGATTATATTGAAGACTTGAAGCATTTGGAAGGCTTTAGCGGTTTAATAGTGGATCAAGAAAAAAGATTTGCACTCTAATTTCTTACTCTTGTTATTTCTTTGATTCCTAATTGTATTGATGACGTTTATTCAATAAGTGGATGATAGATTTGATTCAACTATGATTTAAACTCTATTCTGAGATTGCAATGGATTCTACGGGTTAGTTTATTCTAATATATTTCATTGTTAGCCTTATTGATTTCTATAGGATTGTCTATTAAGATTCATGTTTACTTGTTTAGTTGATTGGCCATCAATTACTGTGATAATCCATATGGACATGAGAGCAGAAGTATGGGTTTGGATCTGATCTTAATAGTTTGTGATTATATATTCTATATTGTGATGGGATGTATGATTTGTGCTTAGGATAGACATATACTGAAGCATCATTCATAGTCATTTGAGAACTTGGGCTTAAACTGTAACGACCCCAAAATAGGTCCATTCTATCCAACCTATTCTGAGTCGTCAAATACATGGTACAGAAAACAACTACAACTCTATTACAACAATTGTCGTACAAAATACAACAACACATATGCTGTGAGTTTGGATACAATATATACCAAATGTGACATTGGACACCATCATGTATCAGCACCTCACAAAGGTACCTTACATAAAGGTACATTCAAAAACTGTTTTAGAAACTAGAATCTTTGGGAAGTGCTCAAGGAAACCTTCGTATATGGGAGGCCATGCTTCTAGGTTATGATAGATATCATATGACCACAGAATTATCCTTGGTTGACCCAATAGACCCCAAAGAAAAACGAGAAGATTACTATCATATTCTTCCCAATGGTGAGTCTTCTCTTGACTTATCATTATCTCCACTGTATCTAACTGAGAATTATACTTCAAACAAACACCAAGATTATATAGGTAGTGCTTGTAGATATACTCAGCAAGTGGATGAGCACAATCCTGTCTTATGATGACACGAGGTTGTATGTCATTAGACATCTTGTATGATAGTGACAAAACACCCTTCCAATGTTGGGTTCGCTTCACCCTCAACAGCTATAGACCACCGTTCTATTCCCCTGTTATCCCCCACTCGACCCAGCTATACTCTTATTACCTAAAAGGAATTGTGAAACAAAAGGGTGAGCACAACTAGCCCAGTAAAAAATATCATGACTAAAGATAAATAAATTATCAATAGTCTTCATCAGTAATAAATCAGAGATTTAGAACATAAGGTAGATGATAAAAATTTCAACCATAGTTGCAGCGGAACGAGCAATCCATTTGAAGAGTCAAATAGACTACAAAGTCTATTATCTTCTCCATGTTAAAAATCCACCAACAATGTTTTATCCCTGTAACATCACTCAACAGTTCCTTTTCACAATCATATGAATAACTCATAATCATAATTGTGATTCTAAATTATTTTTTTTGCACCCAGGACGAAGAATATTTTCATCACCTGTCTTTACCTGAAACATCAAAGATCATGGTTATACCAAATCACAGTTCCTGTTCATAATCATGCTAATAAATCCATCTTTGCACTACGACCAAAGATATTCATCAACAAACCATCTTTGCACTACAGGCCAAAGATATTCAACAACAGGTCATCTTTGCACTACAGGCCAAAGATATTTCTCAACAGTTCATATTTGCACTACATGCCAAATATATTCATCAACAATTCATATTCGCACTACAGGCCAAATATATTAATATCTCAAAGAAATATATAATCATTTCAGAATTTATATAAATAATAATTATAACCATGTTAATTAATTCATCTTTACACTTAAGCTAAAGATATTCAATTATAAATTCAATGGTCATGATCATACCAATTAACAATTCATCTTTGCACTACAGGCCAAAGATATTCCTCAGTCACGATCGTACCAATAATTTACCCATCTTTACACTCAAATGAAAGAGAAATTTAACATCAGGGTTATAAAAATGTTATATATGATAATAAAAATAATATTATCAACAACTGCATTTATTTTCAAGAGCAACAATCATAAATTAACGATAATTTGGTCACAAAAAAACTACTTTTTTTTTCGTGAATAGTAACTTGTGAATAGTAACTCGTCACAAAAATATAGAAATTTTACAATAAAATACATACCAATATTTCGGTATAATGATATTAAAAGAATAATATTTCTTAAGCTTATAAATAATTTATTTTAATTGTTTACACTTTACTAAATAATGCATTTAATCATCCTAAAATTCTAAACTCATAAGATTTCATCACCAATAACCAAAAATCCTCATCAAAAATCTTCATATACCTCATATAGGATTCTCAAACCATAAAATCATATTTTTCAATTTTCTTACTTCACAGAACATATTTAATTCATTTACTCATAACTAGTACATTTTTATGAAAAATACAAAATCAGTTCTAAAAATATTTCTTTTCTGAGATTTAGCAGAATATAGTCCCATATTGAACATATATTTTTTTCAGAATTTTTAAAACTCAATTACTATTTTTATATGGCCAAAATCGCCGAATATTTAGACATTTATCATAAATTGTACTTTTATCCAAAAATTCTGAAATTTATAGAGTATACTTCTATCATATACATGTACTCCCAATAAAAATTTCATCAATTTTGGAGTTAACCACAAGGAATTATAAGCGATTACTTTTAAAATAGTCTTTTCTCATAAAATTCATAACTCTCAATCTATACATCCAAAAATCACCATTTTTGGACACAATCAAGAAAACTCATCAAAATATCATTTCAAATTTTTTCAGAATTTTTGAAGGTCAGAAAAATTATGAAACTGGAAAATATAACAACCCTTAAAATCCCTTACTATCCCTTACCTCAAAAGTGCAGTATTTCTGACTGGAATGCAAAGCCGAAGGAAACTTGCACTTAATAGCAACTCTCACAGTATCTAAATACTCACAAAATATGCTTCATAATATAGAGAGAGAAAAAGAGAAAGCTTATGTTTCTGGTGTGATTTTCAATTCTAACTTAGCCCTCTATTTATAGAAAAATGTTAGCACGCCGAAGCAGACTTAACCTGCAACCTAATGTCTTTACCTGCTACTATTCCCACCCACCACATTTGAATAAAAATCTCAGCACATTTCTTCACCAACCAAGAGTGGGGCCCACCAATTCTAGAATTTTCTACCAAAATGATTAACTCCGAAAATTCAACACTTTCTGGACCAGTCATCTCGTAAAATTCATAACAAATCATACGTTCATTTTTAACGGTTCAAAATTTGTGGACATATACTCAACTTATATATGTATAACATATCCAAATATTACCACGATCCAACGGTCGGATTAAAAATTATAACCCTCGTAAAATATCTTAAAAACCCTAATTTGATTTTTAATACCTCCGTTCTGACAAAAATACAGATAAAACACCTCAACATTAACTCCTTCATTTTTAACCACAAAAATATATTCCTCATTTATATCTACATAAAATAAATAATTCCTTATCATATGAATCAATAATTAATTATTTATAAATAATATTACATAATCACATTTATGACAACCAGGCCGTTCCCAGGAAAGAGGGGGCTTTCCAATAAGAATTTCTCCTTACTGGCGCGCAATTAGGTGACCAAACCTCTCCTTAGACAGAACTTTCTAGACATTGCCAATAATGTTATCTAATAATATTATTCAAATAATATGAATTATTGATCTGATAATGAGAAATACTGTACAGTAACAATTATTGAACAACAATAATATAAAATTTCAACGTAGCAATTATTGAATCAATAAAATAAAATATTGAACAGTAATTACTGTAAAAATTATTGAGTAGTGCCTTCTTACGTAAGAATCAATAATTTCAAAAATACTATGCAATACCGTATGCTACAGTGCAATAACGCGTATTACTGTATTTTAACTACCGGGTATTCCAACAGTGTTAACGGTAACAACTACGCCGTTATTTGTAAAAACTTAAATTTGTTATTTTCTTCATCCGACAGTTATTCTGTTATGGGGCCCACAAATGGCTGCGCCGTCGTACGAATATTCTCCGACAGAAAGAATATTCCACGACCAAACGAATATTCCCCGACAACAATGAATATTTTATAACTACTTGTGTATTTTAAAAAAAAATCATATATCACCCTTAACTTTAACATTTATCAATTTAATCATTTACTGAATAGTAATTATAAGAAAAATTAAATACTTTTATTTCATAAAATTTGGGGTCTTACATAAACCCTAATTATTTGTAAATCACATTGACATATAGTGGTTTAGGTAATGTGGGTTCATGTGTATTCTATCAACTGTGGATTACATGTGATTTATGTATGGTACATTGAGAGATGGCTATACTTTACTTTTGTGTTCTTGACTAACAATTCAGTACAATTAGTTTGGCTTAACATGAAATGTGTAGATTTGAATGAGTCAGTAGATGAAATTGTAATCTCTGGTCTTCATTATCTAATCTCACTCTAGGAATAGTTAGGTTTATTTAATTTCATAGTTTAAACAGAAAATATTAAATCATTCATTTAAATAAGACTGAAGTGGTTATGGACTAATGCTTGGTGAAATTTATTAGTTAATTCTCCGTGGGAATGATACTTTACTTACTCTTTATTACTTGTTGGACGTGTATACTTGCACGCATATATTGATCGGTAAAACGACCAACAGGAACCCATGTGATGATATCGGCTGTCAACAACTCCAACTATAAGCGAGAATGGGTGAAACCCTCGGCTGCAGGAACCTTCGCCAGAGTGGAGTAATGTCATTGTCATCCCTAAGGATAGGTCTCCAGATCTAACGTGCTAACGGGACGAAGATATGGGAGCCTCTCGTAGGCCCAATACTGAAAATGCAAAGATCAAATATCTTCAGTCAGGAAAATTGGCAACCCGAACAAGGGAAATCAAAAATCAAGAGAAAATACTCATCAGCAAAAATGGGTAAAAGCTTAGCCAAGCCTCCGTCGCGCCCTCTGAGCGTAGGCGCATTCCTCTAAGGAAGTAAGAAAAGGTGTATGAGCCCTAGTTAAAATCTCTGATATTGTCCACCTCATAAGTGGCGCTGACTAAATCGAACAAAACCGTCCAGGAGTTGTCATCTAGGAAACCACCCCTAATGATGATCAAGAATAATCACCGAAGGATGCGATCTCTAACCCTCGGATCATCAGGCAAAGTCTCAGTCAGAGGCCCACTCATGGTATCTACACTCAAGGGACCAAAACAGACAGTCTGACCCTTGAGCGTTGTGGCCTAAACTTTCAAAAGGGATCTAATGGTAGTCAGGGAAATGTCAGCCACCAAAGGCACTGGCGTCCCTGTAAACTCCAACCTAGTGATGACTCGCCAATCCATCGATGTCATCATCACCTCATAATTCAGTAAATGGAGAGACTGGGTCTGGTGAAACCAGCCCTCAGAAAAAGCCCTGAGATAACCCCAGGGACAATGACGGGGGGGGGTATAAAAAAGAAAGCCTCAAAGCCCCATGCATGAACAATCTATCGGTACTCTGAATAGAGAGTCTGGTACAGAGAATGAATGCTAAACTAGTTCCCTCTGGGCTGAGTAAAGCTGGGAACCTGCATCAAATTACAAATCAAGATCAAAACCCTTTCCCCAAAAATGGGAAAAAAAGATGGAAACCGCTATTACCTCGTTCGCATAAAGATAGATCGAGAGGTGACGACTCAAATCATCCAAAAGATCTGGAATAGTCACGCTAATAGCTAGAAGCTCCCGGTGGGGAATGGAAGAAGGAGCAGGAACGTCCTCCTCCTCGTCCACGACATCCAGTCTCTCAACCTGGATAAAGCGAATAACTGACACAGTTAACCGACGAAGCTGTCGGGCTGGGCGAGGCTGAGGAACATCTGAAGCTCTCCTCCTCACACCTAAAGAGGCCCTACTGGAGCTACTCGGTTGGTCTAGTTCCATAATCTGTACAAAAACATCCAAATCACCACAGAAAGGGTGAGGTAAACTCTAAGCTGAAGCTCATTAAATTCAAATCATAGCTTCATGCATACATACATTGATTTAACATACGTCTACAGTAGAGTTAAAATTGCATGTTCATTAAATGCCCGGACTCGTGAAATTTTTTGCTAGAGTCTCCTTTGTAAAATAGACTGTCTGCATGCATGTAGGCATGACTAGGTGGCCATTCAGTAGCACACCAACTCAAATTCATGAACATCTCACATGCATGAAAAAATATCAAAATTAAATCCATTATAGTAGCCAAATTGCCAGGTGTGCTTTACTTCAAAACCTTTGCTCATTTGTCCTCAAATAGGTGAATAAAATAGCAAAAAGGGGTGCCAAATGACTGTCTCAAAAGTTAAAAGATTTCACATAAATACGTTTAACATGGTAAAAGATTAACATTTACTAATTGAATAATTTTTATCAAGTCATATGAGCATGCATATTCACTACTATGTGTTTAGAAGCATTTTATATGATATCTAACGTTCTAACGGTCAAAACTTAAAAAGAAAACATGTAAACATTACCAGAATACTACAGAACATTTTTACGGTGATGGATTTTACAGAAAGTAGCCAAAACTCAGTAGATCTGAAAAAGAAATCTTGGATTTTCTATGTGGCTTGAACTTGAAAATGACTTGTGAAAGAAATGGGAAGGAGTATATATACCCACAGGTGCCCGCAGGTCAACCCGTGGTAGTCGCAGGTCTACCTGTGACTACCTAGGGTGGTCCCTACCCCCTTCAACTCGATTAAATTTGTGTTACAACAGAGGTCTCGGAAGCTAAAAAGTCAAATCAGGGAAAAAGGTGCTACGCGATTGAGCGGAAAGGGCCTGAAATTCTGAATTCAGAGACCAAACTTCGGCTCTACATGTAAATAATTGGTATTTGCCCATATGGGGGGTTCGAAAAGCCGATAATAAAAGCTATTGAAAGTGGCCCTTATCAAAGCATTGTGAAGGTTTGATGTCATGAACTGGAGGTTTTTACTGCAATCAAAACATTCAAACTTGTCAGGGGTGTAATTCATCAAAGAGATATCCCCAACAAAGATATCAAACATCCCTGACACTACAAACCGTTGGCGATAACTCTAGCGTAGCATTGGAAATGATCCATTGATGTAAGCCATTGAAAGCTACTTCAACGAAGGTTAGACATCCCTGACAGTGCAAATCGTTGGCGATAACTCCAGCGTAGCATCGAGAATGTTCTGGTGATGTAAGCCGTTGAAAGCTACTTCAATAACGATCATGGTATCTGATATTGCAAACCGTTGGCGATAACTCCAGCGAAGCGTCAGAAAAGTCTAATGATGAAAACCATGGAAAATAATTTTCATCGGGGAAGAACGATAATGGAATTTGTTATATAGATCTACAGCCGAGACACCGCGAAGGCTTGGTGATTTCGAGACCGTTGTAAACTACTGTGCAAATAGGCACCGAGGAAATTCGGTGATGGTCAACGTTCACAACACTGTCGTTCGGGTTCCTCGCGTTTTGGGCAGTCACGACAAACGCTTCTCCAGAAACCGCCGACTCTATTTTGTCCGTATCCGCCTTTGGTGTCACCGTCCCAGCTGGACTTAGTTTCGCTATAGTACAATCTCGAGCGATATGTCCTTCATTTCCACAATTATAACATACCTTGAACTGTTGTGGGCAGTTTGGACTTATATGTCCCTCCTCTCTGCATCTGTAACATCTAACTGGCGGTCGTTCTCCTCCCCTAAAATTTGTTCCTGGTGCTGGTGCTGCTGTCAACGTCTTCCTTTCATCGTTAAATCTTCTCTTCTTGAAATTTCCACTTGACTCACATCTCCTATTATCATGGCCACGATGACCACCCGAGTGGTTACCACTTTTGTCTGTATTTTTCCCTCCTCACTGGTTTTCATCGCTCCGATGACTGCTGTCACCAGTATGACCCTGGTTATGGTCCCTCGGTTGAACATACTCATTATCTCGCTCTAATAATTGAGCCTTGTTTACAACATCTGAATATAAAGAAAATTTATGAGAGATAAGATATTGTCGAATATCGGGTTTTAAACCTCTCAGAAACATCCTTGTCATTTGTTCCTCATTCTCGACCAAATGAGGTGCAAACCTGGATAACTCTGCAAACTTCGCCTCGTACTGGAACACCGTCATGTTGTTTTGTTCCAGTCTAATAAACTCTACCTCCTTCATATGACGAATACTTTCAGGAAAGTACTTGTCATTAAACAGTTTCTGAAACGTTTCCCAGGACATGTTGAGTGCGTCAGGCTGGGTATGCTTCACAGACTCCCACCAGTAGTCTGCCTCACCGCGGAACATAAAGGTGGCGAATGAAATCTTATGTTCCTCCGTGCATCCCAAGACATCGAATATCTTGGTAATTTGCTTGACCCACGTTTCCGCCATGATCGGATCCAGTTTTCCCTTAAATTTTGGTGGTCCCAATTCTTTGAACTACTTGGCTGTAACAAACCGCGCGTTGTTATCATTTCCACCCGTATTCTGCACACGAGTCTCCCTCGTCTGATTTTGCATGAACTGCAAAAAATTCCTAAACATTCCATCATTCATCGTTTGCTCAGTAACATTGTTTACAGGAGGAATATTGTCTTCCTGTTGCACGTTCTCCTGGGTGGTGATTAAAGGTGTCTCCACAGTCTCATTCACTGCATTGTTAACGTTCTCTACTGCCATTCTCAAATACTGCCACAAAACAAGGGTTAATTGAGATGTCACATATTATCCTTATATCTGACCGACCAAATAATTACCAAATAAACTTATTCAGGTCATACTAGCGAAGGAATTCCCCGTCTCTCCCCTCCTAGTTCTTGTCTCATATCTCAGCCAGGGATCATATCCCTAAGCTCTGATACCAACTGTGACGCCCCCAAAATAGGTATACAACACCCATTCTGAGTCGCCAAATACATGGTATAAAAAGTAAACTACAACTTCAATAATACAATTGTCGTGCAAAATACGACAACACTTAATGTGAGTTTAAATACAAATATTATCTTCTAGACAATATCCACACTCAAGTAAGTCCTCATTACAATTATTCAAACACTATTTTACAAAAATAGTGAGGACAACTAAAACATCTTTCTAGAACCATCACTCCATACCCCGACTAGATCCTGCTATGTTCTCACATCCTGAGAAGAAAAATAAAACAAAAAGGAAAAGGGTGAGCTCAACTAGCCCAGTAAAGAATATTATGACTAAGATAACACACAACAAATTATCATTAGTATTCAACAGGGAAAAATCTGATAGAATATAATCGACAAAAAGTTTTAGATCAACAACTGCAGCGGAAATAGCAAACCATTAGAAGAGTCAACTAGAGAAATAATTCTACTATCTTCTAAGATTTAAAAGTCCATCATCAATATTTTATCCCTGTAACATCAATCAATATACATCTTGAATCAAATATTCATCTTTGCACTACAGGCCAAAGATATTCATTTATAACACCAGTCGGTTATGTTCATCTCAACACCTGTTCATCTTTGCACTACAGGCCAAAGATATTCATCAGGTAATCATACATCTTTGCACTACAGACCAAAGATATTCAGTAATATCATCATTCAGGACTGAGGATGATGAAAAATATCTTAAAGAAAACGAATCCAGTGAGACAGAAGGACAAATAGTGGGGATTCCTAGAACAGTTTATCCAAGATCAATAATACTTCATAATAATCAATTGTGAAGTAGAATTCAAAAATAAAGATCAAAACATAGATACAATCAAAGATAGTAACCATAATAAACATCTTGGACAAAAAGGAAAAATTTTATTTTTCGATGAATAGTGTCGTATTCGTGAATAGTGTCGTATACGTGAATAGTGCCGTATACGTGAATAGTAACCCCGACACAAAAAGTTTTAAATTTGATAAAAAGTTCATATCAATATTTCAGCATAATGATATTGAAGAAAATAATATCATTTAAGAAGAAAATAATATCCCTTACCTCAAAATAACCGAACTTCTGACTGAATATCGGATATGAGGCTGAATGAAACTTGTGCTGAATAGCAACTCTCAAAGTATCTAAATACTCACAAAATACACTCAATAATCTAGAGAGAGAAAGAGAGAAAAGTTATGAATTCTGGTGTGATTTTCAATTCTAACTTAGCCCTCTATATATAAGAAAATGTTAGCACGCCGAAGCAGACTTAACCTGCAACCTGATGGCTTTACCTGCTACTATTCCCACCCACCACATTTGAATAAAAATTTTAGCACATTTCTCACCAACAAAAAGTGGGGCCCACCAATTCTAGAATTTTCCACCAAAATGATAAATTTCGAAACGTCAACAATTTCTGAACCAGTCATCTCGTAAAATTCATAACAAATCATACGTTCATTTTTAACGGTTCAAAATTTGTGGACATATACTCAACTTATATATGTATAACATATCCAAATATTACCACGATCCAACGGTCGGATTAAAAATTATAACCCCCGCAAAATATCTCAAAAATCCTGATTGATTTTTAATACCTTCATTCCGACAAAAATACTGATAAAACATCTCAGCATTAATTCCTTCATTTATAACCACAAAAATATATCCCTCATTTATATCCACAAAAAAAATAAATATTTTCTTATCATATAAATCAATAATTAATTATTCATAAATAATATCACAGAATCACAATTATGACAACCAGGCCGTTCCCAGGAAAGAGGGGGCTTTCCAATAAGGATTTTTCCTTACTGGCGCGCAATTAGATGACCAAACCTCTCCTTAGACAGAACTTTCTAGACATTACCAATAATACTATCTAATAATATTATGAATTATTGATCTGATAATGGAAAATACTATGCAGCAACAATTATTGAAACAACAATAATATAAAATATCAATGCAACAATTATTGAATCAATAAAATAAAATATTGAACAATAACTACTGTAACAATTATTGAGTAGTGCCTTCTTACGTAAGAATCAATAATTGGTGCAATACCGTGTGCTACTGTATTTTAACCACCGGGTATTCCAACAGTATTAACGGTAACAACTACGCCGTTATTTATAAACAACTTATACTTGTCATTTTCTTCATCCAACCGTTTTCCGTTATGGGGCCCACACAAGGCTGCGCCGTCGTACGAATATTCCCCGACAGCAAGAATATTCCACGACCAAACGAATATTCCCCGACAAAATGAATATTTTATAACCACTTGCTTATTTTGCAAAATTTGTACATTTCACCCATAACCAAAGTATTATATCAAATTAACCCCTTATTATTCACAATAATATTTAGAGAAAATTTGATTTTATTCATTAATAAGTTGGGGTCTTACAACCTCCCCTCCTTATGAAATTTCATCCTCAAAATTGACGTACGTACCTGGTGTTTCGAAAAGGTAAGGATACCTCGCTTTCATTTCTGATTCCAACTCCCAGGTCATTTCTTCAATAGCATGGTTTCTCCACAAAACCTTAACTTGTGGTATAACCTTCGTGCGTAGAACATGCTCTTTCCTATCCAAGATCTTAACAGGTACCTCCTCGTACGTTAAATCTTCGGCTATCTCGTCTGGTTCTAACTCAATTATGTGGTTTGGGTCTTTCACATATTTACGAAGCACAGATATGTGAAAAACATTATGAACACGAGACATGCTTGGAGGTAATGCGAGTCGATATGCCACATTTCCTATTCGGTCAAGAATTTCAAATGGACCAACAAATCGTGGATTGAGCTTTCCTCTCTTCCCAAATCTTGTAACTCCTTTCCATGGTGCAACACGTAACAATACATGATCCCCAATACTAAATTTTACATCCTTTCGATGAAGATCCGCATAACTCTTTTGTCGATCCTGTGCCGTTTTTATACGTTGTCGAATCGTTTGGATCTTCTCCGTAGTTATGCGTACCAATTCTGGTCCCAACAACGTTGCTTCTCCCACCTCGTCCCAGCATACTGGAGAACGACACTTTCGTCCATACAAGGCTTCTAATGGAGCCATACCTATACCTGCCTGATAACTGTTGTTGTAGGAGAATTCCACCAGTGACAAGTACTTATCCCAACTTCCTTTGAAATCTAGAACACATAGTCTTAATAGATCTTCAAGGGTTTGAATAGTCCTCTCTGATTGCATGTCCGTTTGAGGATGGTATGCTGAACTGAATCGTAAATCCGTGCCCATAGCTTTCTGCAAGCTAACCCAAAATCGTGAAGTGAATCTTGGGTCACGATCCGAAACTATGGATACTGGCATGCCATGCAATCTCACAATCTCATTCACGTACATACTAGCAAGACGTTCAAGGGAATAAGTCTCACGTATAGGCAAGAAATGGGCAGACTTGGCTAATCTATCAACAATGACCCAAATCACATCTATGCCTTGAGACACCTTGGGAAGACCCGTAACGAAATCCATAGTAATGTGTTCCCACTTTTATTTCAGAATCTCAAGTGGTTGCAATGGACCCTTTGGTACTTGATGCTCCGCTTTTACACGTTGACAAGTTAAACACCTCGAGATAAACTCCGCGATCTCTCTTTTCATATTGCTCCACCAAAATGTATGTCGAAGAAAGTGATACATTTTGGTACTCCCCGGATGGATTGCAAACGGTGTGTTGTGTGCCTCCATCATTAATCTATGCTTCAAGTCAAAATCGTTAGGAACACAAAGTCTGGAGTTGACTCGAAGTATTCCTTCTTCATCGATTCTTGCTTCTGGAATAGCACCTTCTTGTACTTTTTTTTATACGCATCAGCTCCATGTCTGTAGCTTGAGCGGCTTTAACTTTATCAATTAAAGTTGATTTTACTCGTATATCATCACGTGGGTCCCTAGAGTCATTAACTCTATCTCTATCATTTATAAATTATACAAAATAGGTCTTTGTGTTCAACAATATCGCACTCGTACTCGCGTACAATCTTCTACTTAACGCGTCAGCAACCACGTTCGCTTTTTCAAGATGGTATGGTCAGAACAGGTTCCGAATGAGTCGCCTCTTGAGCTATTGGAAAATCTTCTCGCATTCCTCGCTCCATACGAATTTTGTATCTTTCTGAGTCAGCTAAGTTAATGGAGTAGCGATTCGAGAAAATCCTTCCACGAATCTCCGATAGTAACCAGTTAAGCCCAGAAAGCTACGTACTTTGGTCACCGACTTCGGTTGCTCTCAATTATGATTCATATCCCAATCTTGGATAGCACGTCACAATGGCACCTATTATTTTACCACCACACAAATATAGAGTCCTTTACGAAGAGTCTGGCTTTGGTGCATTCCACAAAGGAAGTCACCAGATAGAGGCTAGGGTACCAACTTCTATAGTTGGATTTTTAACTCCTGAAGTTCAATAGGAGCTATTCAATATGAGATTTTAGAAATGGGTTTTATATCGGGTTGAAGATCAATACAAAAATTCAATATCACGCTCTTGGTTAGACTAGTAAATTCTTCAAGAAATACGTCAGGAAATTCACTAACAACAGAAATATCATTCAAATCTGACGTATTTTTGTTCAAGTCCATGACATGGGCTAAGAAAGCTTGACATCCGTTTTTCAATAAACGAATGGCTTTATGGCTTGGTATGACAGCGATTGATTTTAGTGGTTTGGTTTCTTGAATTCGCATAACAGGTTAGTTAGGAATATGAAAACTAACAACCTTACGAAAATAATCAATTTTGGCATGATGAGTAGTTAACCAATCAATTCCTAAAATCACATCAAAAGCAAGTATCTTTAAAGAGATAAGGTCAACAGGTAATGTGATTGTGCCAACTTGGATTAAGCAAGATTTATAAACTATAGATGTAATGAATGTTTCTCCTAACGGAGTCTCCACAGATAGGTCAAAGTCTAATTTCTCCGGAGTCAAGTTTAAACGTTGAGCACAAGCAGGAGAGATAAAAGAATGGGTAGAACCGGTATCTAGTAAGGTATAAAGTTCGCAAGAATTTATAATTAACTAACCCGTTATACCTTCATTCGGGTTCCTCGAGTTTTGGGCAGTCACGACAAACGCTTCTCCAGAAACCGCCGACTTTATTTTTTCCGTATCCGCCTTTGGTGTCACTGTCCCAGCTGGACTTGGTTTCCCTATAGTACAATCTCAAGCGAAATGTCCTTCCTTTCCACAATTATAACATACCTTGAACTGTTGTGGGCAGTTTGGACTTATATGTCCCTCCTCTCCGCATCTGTAACATCTAACTGGCGGTCGTTCTCCTCCCCTAGAATTTGTTCCTGGTGCTGGTGCTGCTGTCGACGTCTTTCTGTCATCGTTAAATCTTCTCTTCTTGAAATTTCCACTTGACTCACCTCTCCTATTATCATGGCCACGATGACCACCCGAGTGGTTACCACTTTTGTCTGTATTTTTCCCTCCTCGCTGGTTCTCATCGCTCCGATGACTGCTGTCACCAGTATGACCCTGGTTGTGGTCCCTCGATTGAACATACTCATTATCTTGCTCTAATAATTGAGCCCTGTTTACAACATCTGAATATAAAGAAAATTTATGAGAGATAAGATATTGTCGGATATCGAGTTTTAAACCTCTCAGAAACATCCTTGTCATTCGTTCCTCATTCTCGACCAAATGAGGTGCAAACCTGGATAACTCTGCAAACTTCGCCTCGTACTGGGACACCGTCATGTTATTTTATTCCAGTCTAATAAACTCTACCTCCTTCATATGATAAATACTTTCAGGAAAGTACTTGTCATTAAACAGTTTCTGAAACGTTTCCCAGGACATGTTGAGTGCGTCAGGCTGGGTACGCTTCACAGACTCCCACCAGTAGTCTGCCTCACCGCGGAACATAAAGGTGGCGAATGGAACCTTCTGTTCCTCCGTGCATCCCAAGACATCGAATATCTTGGTAATTTGCTTGACCCACGTTTTCGCCATGATCGGATCCGGCTTTCCCTTAAATTCTGGTGGTCCCAATTCTTTGAACTTCTTGGCTGTGAAAAACCGCGCGTTGTTATCATTTCCACCCATATTCTGCACACGAGTCTCCCTCTTCTGATTTTGTATGAACTGGAAAAAACTCCTAAACATTCCATCATTCATCGTTTGCTCAGTAACGTTGTTTATAGGAGGAATATTGCCTTCCTGTTGCACGTTCCCCTGGGTGGTGATTAAAGGTGTCTCCACAGTTTCATTCAATGCATTGTTAACGTTCTCTATTGTCATTCTCAAATACTACCACAAAACAAGGGTTAATTGACATGTCACATATTATCCCTATTTCTGACCGACCAAATAATTACCAAATAAACTTATTCAGGTCATACTAGCGAAGGAATTTTCCGTCTCTCCCCTCCTAGTTCTTGTCTCATATCTCAGCCAGGGATCATATCCCTAAGCTCTGATACCAACTGTGACGCCCCCAAAATAGGTATACAACACCCATTCTGAGTCGCCAAATACATGGCACAAAAAGTAAACTACAACTTCAATAATACAATTGTCGTGCAAAATACGACAACACATACTGTGAGTTTAAATACAAATATTGTCTTCTAGACAATATCCACACTCAAGTAAGTCCTCATTACAATTATTCAAACACTATTTTACAAAAATAGTGAGGACAGTTAAAACATCTTTCTAGAACCATCACTCCATACCCCGACTAGATCCTGCTATGTTCTCACCTCCTGAGAAGAAAAATGGAACAAAAAGGAAAAGGGTGAGCTCAACTAGCCCAGTAAAGAATATTATGACTAAGATAACATATAACAAATTATCATTAGTATTCAACAGGGAAAAATCTGATAGAATATAATCGACAAAAAGTTTTAGATCATCAACTGCAGTGGAAATAGCAAACCATTAGAAGAGTCAACTAGAGTAATAATTCTACTATCTTCTAAGATTTAAAAGTCCATCATCAATATTTTATCCCTGTAACATCAATCAATATACATCTTGAATCAAATATTCATCTTTACACTACAGGCCAAAGATATTCATTTGTAACACCAGTCGGTTATGTTCATCTCAACACCTGTTCATCTTTGCACTACAGGCCAAAGATATTCATCAGGTAATCATACATCTTTGCACTACAGACCAAAGATATTCAGTAATATCATCATTCAGGACTGAGGATGATGAAAAATATGTTAAAGAAAACGAATCCAGTGAGATGGAAGGACAAATAGTAGGGATTCGTATAACAGTTTATCCAAGATCAATAATACTTCATAATAATCAATTGTGAAGCAGAATTCAAAAATAAATATCAAAACATGGATACAATCAAAGATAGTAACCATAATAGACATCTTGGACAAAAAGAAAAAATTTTATTTTTCGGTGAATAGTGTTGTATTCGTGAATAGTGCCGTATACGTGAATAGTAACCCCGACACAAAAAGTTCCAAATTTGATAAAAAAAAGTTTATATCAATATTTCAGCATAATGATATTGAAGAAAATAATATCATTTAAGAAGAAAATAATATCCCTTACCTCAAAATAACCGTACTTCTGACTGAATATCGGATATGAGGCTGAATGAAACTTGTGCTGAATAGCAACTCTCAAAGTATCTAAATTCTCACAAAATACACTCAATAATCTAGAAAGAGAAAGAGAGAAAACTTATGAATTCTGGTGTGATTTTCAATTCTAACTTAGCCCTCTATATATAAGAAAATATTAGCACGCCGAAGCAGACTTAACCTGCAACCTGATGGCTTTACCTGCTACTATTCCCACCCACCACATTTGAATAAAAATTTCAGCACATTTCTCACCAACAAAAAGTGGGGCCCACCAATTCTAGAATTTTCACCAAAATGATAAATTTCGAAACTTCAACAATTTCTGAACCAGTCATCTCGTAAAATTCATAACAAATCATACGTTCATTTTTAACGGTTCAAAATTTGTGGACATATACTCAACTTATATATGTATAATATATCCAAATATTACCACGATCCAATGGTCGGATTAAAAATTATAACCCCCGCAAAATATCTCAAAAATCCTGATTGATTTTTAATACCCTCATTCCGACAAAAATACTGATAAAATATCTCAGCATTAATTCCTTCATTTATAACCACAAAAATATATCCCTCATTTATATCCACAAAAAAAATAAATATTTTCTTATCATATAAATCAATAATTAATTATTCATAAATAATATCACAGAAACACAATTATGACAACCAGACCGTTCCCAGGAAATAGGGGGCTTTCCAATAAGGATTTCTCCTTACTGGCGCGTAATTAGATGACCAAACCTCTCCTTAGACAGAACTTTCTAGACATTACCAATAATACTATCTAATAATATTATGAATTATTGATCTGATAATGAAAAATACTGTGCAGCAACAATTATTGAAACAACAATAATATAAAATATCAACGCAGCAATTATTGAATCAATAAAATAAAATATTGAACAATAACTACTGTAACAATTATTGAGTAGTGCCTTCTTACGTAAGAATCAATAATTGGTGCAATATCGTGTGCTACTGTATTTTAACCACCGGGTATTCCAACAGTATTAACGGTAACTACGTCGTTATTTATAAATAACTTATACTTGTCATTTTCTTCATCCAATCGCTTTTCGTTATGGGGCCCACACAAGGCTGCGCCATCGTACGAATATTCCCTGACAGCAAGAATATTCCACGACCAAACGAATATTCCCCGACAAAATAAATATTTTATAACCACTTGCTTATTTTGCAAAATTTGCATATTTCACCCATAACCAAAGTATTATATCAAATTAACCCCTTATTATTCACAATAATATTTAGAGAAAATTTGATTTTATTCATTAATAAGTTGGGGTCTTACAACCGGATTCACCACCCGATGAGGGTGGCGCAGCTGAGCAGTAGGAGAGTTTCTCTAACCCTATATCTCCATTCATTGAGGCAATGAATATTATCAATTTGGGGGTAGTGGGGGTAGTAGTGTAGTTTCATATAGCATTTGCATGTTTAGTTTAAAAGTTTGCATGTATATATGTTAGTTAATAATTGCATGTTATATTGTTCTGCTTTTAGTCATCATTATTTG
The DNA here is from genome assembly GCA_016801055.1 of Panax notoginseng. Taxonomy (NCBI): domain Eukaryota; kingdom Viridiplantae; phylum Streptophyta; class Magnoliopsida; order Apiales; family Araliaceae; genus Panax; species Panax notoginseng. The sequence continues at coordinate 80,669,142 of CM029019.1, forward strand.
TGTTAGTATAGGTTGAGTTGCATGTCTCACAAATTCCAGCTTTATGGAATTTTTGTCTAGCCTATGATGAAAGTGAATTTTGAAGGATTGTGGAGTATTTTGGATTACATGAACCTAGTTATAATGTTTTACATGATGAAATTCATGTTGCTGTTTAGATGCTTTCGGTTTGCACGGACGTGTTCACAATTGCTTGTAGGCGTAAGAATGATGTGTTGTATTGTTTAATAGAAAATATGGTTTTAAAAAGAGAAATATGTGAAACATGGACTTAGACTGTGCAAAAACATTGATATTCAAACTTTGGGAAAACATGGGTATGCTATGTATAAAAAAAACGAATAGCAATAACATGGCTAGTCTTATTTTGGGGCCCTAGCTTGAGTAAGTACGCCCGTAGGGGTGTCTTAACACCTAGCGCCCTAAGGTCTTTCATGGTCTGGGAGTCGTTGGTTGAAAGCTCACTAAGGGGTAGTAGTGTTTGCCTAATGGAATGAGGAATTGCACAGTCATGTGAAAAAAAAAAGAGAAAAGAAACGAAACGAAAAATAGCAATAAACACCGCGGGAAAGAGCGAAAATCGCCCTCGTGAGTAGCAATAAAGCAGTTAAGCCCATTGTTGAACCTTAGTTTGTTTTGATATGTTGGAACAGTCTTTGTTGCATAAGTATACATGAGTCTTGATTTAGACTGTAATTTTCTGTTTTGAGCAGTTTAGCATGTGTATTCTTTGCTTAAATCAAGTTTTGGTGAACACAATACAAATACACAGCATCTTTATAGCATATATGAATTATCTGAGTGTATGATATTATGCCTATAGTTTGGTTTAAATTTGTATTCTTGAATCTGGATAATTCGCTGAGGCATTTTGGACTGAAATTCTGTTATAGCTGTAACAATGTGAGACTCGTTTGCATCATAATTTAGTTGCATGGCATGTAGTAGCATTTTCAGTGTTTATATAGTATGCATTGCTTGAGGGCAAGCAAGAGTTCAAGTTTGGGGGTATTTGATAAGTGGGTGTTATACCTACTTATTAAATATAAATTCACGAGAACTGTGCCCATCTCAAGTACATTTTAGTGTGTTTTTAATTGCGTTTCATGTTATTTTGCATTTCATATACTGAGAACTCCTTTGGTGCAAAAGTGCAGGAATTGGCATGAGCTTAAAGTTGGTTGGTGGCGGTGAAGCTAATGGAGGTATGATGATCGAGTGGAGCAAAGAAACCAAGCATTGGTGGACAATTGAACTAGAGCAGTATGACAAGGATAAGCAATATGACAGAATCAGAAGCAGCAGCAGAACCAGAATCCAAACTACAGAAGTCGGGCGGCCGCGCGGCTACACAAGCCATTACTCACGCTCCCGCAAGATCACCCGGATTGGACAGACTTTACACACGCGCGCCCGTGCGGCGATTACAAAGGGGACACGCGCGCCCGCACGCAATGTCGACTGAAGCTGCTGACTTTATTTTAATTTGCATAACCGAGAGGGGAGTGGGATGAGGGCTTATATATTAGACATATTATCAGTATGTAAACGCACTCACCACCCCTTGGGGGATAAAAAGTGCTACTGTTATTTTTCTTTCTTCAATAAATAGATTAGTGTAGTTACTTTCTAAAGAGGATTATATTGAAGACTTGAAGCATTTGGAAGGCTTTAGCGGTTTAATAGTGGATCAAGAAAAAAGATTTGCACTCTAATTTCTTACTCTTGTTATTTCTTTGATTCCTAATTGTATTGATGATGTTTATTCAATAAGTGGATGATAGATTTGATTCAACTATGATTTAAACTCTATTCTGAGATTGCAATGGATTCTATGGGTTAGTTTATTCTAATATATTTCATTGTTAGCCTTATTGATTTCTATAGGATTGTCTATTAAGATTCATGTTTACTTGTTTAGTTGATTGGCCATCAATTACTGTGATAATCCATATGGACTTGAGAGCAGAAGTATGGGTTTGGATCTGATCTTAATAGTTTGTGATTATATATTCTATATTGTGATGGGATGTATGATTTGTGGTTAGGATAGACATATACTGAAGCATCATTCATAGTCATTTGAGAACTTGGGCTTAAACTGTAACGACCCCAAAATAGGTCCATTCTATCCAACCTATTCTGAGTCGTCAAATACATGGTACAGAAAATAACTACAACTCTATTACAACAATTGTCGTACAAAATACAACAACACATATGCTGTGAGTTTGGATACAATATATACCAAATGTGACATTGGACACCATCATGTATCAGCACCTCACAAAGGTACCTTACATAAAGGTACATTCAAAAACTGTTTTAGAAACTAGAATCTTTGGGAAGTGCTCAAGGAAACCTTCGTATATGGGAGGCCATGCTTCTAGGTTATGATAGATATCATATGACCACAGAATTATCCTTGGTTGACCCAATAGACCCCAAAGAAAAACGAGAAGATTACTATCATATTCTTCCCAATGGTGAGTCTTCTCTTGACTTATCATTATCTCCACTGTATCTAACTGAGAATTATACTTCAAACAAACACCAAGATTATATAGGTAGTGCTTGTAGATATACTCAGCAAGTGGATGAGCACAATCTTGTCTTATGATGACACGAGGTTGTATGTCATTAGACATCTTGTATGATAGTGACAAAACACCCTTCCAATGTTGGGTTCGCTTCACCCTCAACAGCTATAGACCACCGTTCTATTCCCCTGTTATCCCCCACTCGACCCAGCTATACTCTTATTACCTGAAAGGAATTGTGAAACAAAAGGGTGAGCACAACTAGCCCAGTAAAGAATATCATGACTAAAGATAAATAAATTATCAATAGTCTTCATCAGTAATAAATCAGAGATTTAGAACATATGGTAGATGATAAAAATTTCAACCATAGTTGCAGCGGAACGAGCAATCCATTAGAAGAGTCAAATAGACTACAAAGTCTATTATCTTCTCCATGTTAAAAATTCACCAACAATGTTTTATCCTTGTAACATCACTCAACAGTTCCTTTTCACAATCATATGAATAACTCATAATCATAATTGTGATTCTAAATTTTTTTTTTTTTTCACCCAGGACGAAGAATATTTTCATCACCTGTCTTTACCTGAAACATCAAAGATCATGGTTATACCAAATCACAGTTCCTGTTCATAATCATGCTAATAAATCCATCTTTGCACTACGACCAAAGATATTCATCAACAAACCATCTTTGCACTACAGGCCAAAGATATTCATCAACAGGTCATCTTTGCACTACAGGCCAAAGATATTCCTCAACAGTTCATATTTGCACTACATGCCAAATATATTCATCAACAGTTCATATTCGCACTACAGGCCAAATATATTAATATCTCAAAGAAATATATAATCATTTCAGAATTTATATAAATAATAATTATAACCATGTTAATCAATTCATCTTTACACTTAAGCTAAAGATATTCAATTATAAATTCAATGGTCATGATCATACCAATTAACAATTCATCTTTGCACTACAGGCCAAAGATATTCCTCAGTCACGATCATACCAATAATTTACCCATCTTTACACTCAAGTGAAAGAGAAATTCAACATCAGGGTTATAAAAATGTTATATATGATAATAAAAATAATATTATCAACAACTGCATTTATTTTCAAGAGCAACAATCATAAATCAACGATAATTTGGTCACAAAAAAAAACTAATTTTTTTTTCGTGAATAGTAACTCGTCACAAAAATATAGAAATTCCACAATAAAATACATACCAATATTTCGGTATAATGATATTAAAAGAATAATATTTCTTAAGCTTATAAATAATTTATTTTAATTGTTTACACTTTACTAAATAATGCATTTAATCATCCTAAAATTCTAAACTCATAAGATTTCATCACCAATAACCAAAAATCCTCATCAAAAATCTGCATATACCTCATATAGGATTCTCAAACCATAAAATCATATTTTCCAATTTTCTTACTTCACAGAACATATTTAATTCATTTACTCATAACTAGTACATTTTTATGAAAAATACCAAATCAGTTCTAAAAATACACAGCATCTTTATAGCATATATGAATTATCTGAGTGTATGATATTATGCCTATAGTTTGATTTGAATTTGTATTCTTGAATCTGGATAATTCGCTGAGGCATTTTGGACTGAAATTCTGTTATAGCTATAACAATGTGAGACTCGTTTGCATCATAATTTAGTTGCATGGCATGTGGTTGCATTTTCAGTGTTTATATAGTATGCATTGCTTGAGGGCAAGCAAGAGTTCAAGTTTGGGAGTATTTGATAAGTGGGTGTTATACCTACTTATTGAATATAAATTCACGAGAACTGTGCCCATCTTAAGTACATTTTAGTGTGTTTTTAATTGCGTTTCATGTTATTTTGCATTTCATAAACTGAGAACTCCTTTGGTACAAAAGTGCAGGAATTGGCATGAGCTTAAAGTTGGTTGGTGGCGGTGAAGCTAATTGAGGTATGATGATCGAGTGGAGCAAAGAAACCAAGCATTGGTGGACAAATTGAACTAGAGCAGTATGACAAGGATAAGCAATATGACAGAATCAGAAGCAGCAGCAGAACCAGAATCCAAACTACAGAAGTCGGGCGGCCGCGCGGCTACACAAGCCATTACTCACGCTCCCGCAAGATCACCCGGATTGGACAGACTTTACACACGCGCGCCCGCGCGGTGATTACAAAGGGGACACGCGCGCCCGCACGCAATGTTGACTGAAGCTGCTGACTTTATTTTAATTTGCATAACCGAGAGGGGAGTGGGATGAGGGCTTATATATTAGACATATTATCAGTATGTAAACGCACTCACCACCCCTTGGGGGATAAAAAGTGCTACTGTTATTTTTCTTTCTTCAATAAATAGATTAGTGTAGTTACTTTCTAAAGAGGATTATATTGAAGACTTGAAGCATTTGGAAGGATTTAGCGGTTTAATAGTGGATCAAGAAAAAAGATTTGCACTCTAATTTCTTACTCTTGTTATTTCTTTGATTCCTAATTGTATTGATGATGTTTATTCAATAAGTGGATGATAGATTTGATTCAACTATGATTTAAACTCTATTCTTAGATTGCAATGGATTCTATGGGTTAGTTTATTCTAATATATTTCATTGTTAGCCTTATTGATTTCTATAGGATTGTCTATTAAGATTCATGTTTACTTGTTTAGTTGATTGGCCATCAATTGCTGTGATAATCCATATGGACTTGAGAGCAGATGTATGGGTTTAGATCTGATCTTAATAGTTTGTGATTATATATTCTATATTGTGATGGGATGTATGATTTGTGCTTAGGATAGACATATACTGAAGCATCATTCATAGTCATTTGAGAACTTGGGCTTAAACCCTAATTATTTGTAAATCACATAGACATATGGTGGTTTAGGTAATGTGGGTGTTCATGTGTATTCTATCAACTGTGGATTACATGTGATTTATGTATGGTACATTGAGAGATGGCTATACTTTACTTTTGTGTTCTTGACTAACAATTCAGTACAATTAGTTTGGCTTAACATGAAATGTGTAGATTTGAATGAGTCAGTAGATGAAATTGTAATCTCAGGTCTTTATTATCTAATCTCACTCTAGGAATAGTTAGGTTTATTTAATTTCATAGTTTAAACAGAAAATATTAAATCATTCATTTAAATAAGACTGAAGTGGTTATGGACTAATGCTTGGTGAAATTTATTAGTTAATTCTCCGTGGGAACGATACTTTACTTACTCTTTATTACTTGTTGAACGTGTATACTTGCACGCATATATTGATCGGTAAAACGACCAACAGGAACCCATGTGATGATATCGGCTGTCAACAACTCCAACTATAAGCGAGAATGGGTGAAACCCTCGGCTGCAGGAACCTTCGCCAGAGTGGAGTAATGTCATTGTCATCCCTAGGGATAGGTCTCCAGATCTAACGTGCTAACGGGACGAAGATATGGGAGCCTCTCATAGGTCCAATACTGAAAATGCAAAGATCAAATATCTTCAGTCAGGAAAATTGGCAACCCGAACAAGGGAAATCAAAAATCAAGAGAAAATACTCATCAGCAAAAATGGGTAAAAGCTTAGCCAAGCCATCGTCGCGCCCTCTGAGCGTAGGCGCATTCCTCTAAGGAAGTAGGAAAAGGTGTATGAGCCCTAGTTAAAATCTCTGATATTGTCCACCTCACAAGTGGCGCTGACTAAATCGAACAAAATCGTCGAGGAGTTGTCATCTAGGAAACCACCCCTAATGATGATCAAGAATAATCACCGAAGGATGCGATCTCTAACCCTCGGATCATCAGGCAAAGTCAAATTGCCAGGTGTGCTTTACTTCAAAACCTTTGCTCATTTGTCCTCAAATAGGTGAATAAAATAGCAAAAAAGGGTGCCAAATGACTGTCTCAAAAGTTAAAAGATTTCACATAAATACGTTTAACATGGTAAAAGAGTAACATTTACTAAGTTGAATAATTTTTATCAAGTCATATGAGCATGCATATTCACTACTATGTGTTTAGAAGCATTTTAAATGATATCTAACGTTCTAACGGTCAAAACTTAAAAAGAAAACATGTAAACATTACCAGAATACTACAGAACATTTGTACGGTGATGGATTTTACAGAAAGTAGCCAAAACTCAGTAGATCTGAAAAAGAAATCTTGGATTTTCTATGTGGCTTGAACTTGAAAATGACTTGTGAAAGAAATGGGAAGGAGTATATATACCCACACGTGGTTGCAGGTCAACCCGTGCTAGTCGCAGGTCTACCTGTGCCTACCTAGGGTGGTCCCTACCCCCTTCAACTCGATTAAATTTTTGTTACAACGGAGGTCTCGGAAGCTGAAAAGTCAAATCAGGGAAAAAGGTGCTACGCGATTGAGCGGAAAGGGCCTGAAATTCTGAATTCAGAGACCAAACTTCGGCTCTACATGTAAATAATTGGTATTTGCCCATATGGGGGGTTCGAAAAGCCGATAATAAAAGCTATTGAAAGTGGCCCTTGTCAAAGCATTGTGAAGGTTTGATGTCATGAACTGGAGGTTTTTACTGCAATCAAAATATTCAAACTTGTCAAGGGTGTAATTCATCAAAAAGATATCCCCAACAAAGATATCAGACATCCCTGACACTACAAACCGTTGGCGATAACTCTAGCGTAGCATTGGAAATGATCCAGTGATGTAAGCCATTGAAAGCTACTTCAACGAAGGTTAGACATCCCTGACAGTGCAAATCGTTGGCGATAACTCCAGCGTAGCATCGAGAATGTTCTGGTGATGTAAGTCATTGAAAGCTACTTCAATAAAGATCATGGTATCTGATATTGCAAACCGTTGGCGATAACTCCAGCGATGCGTAAGAAAAGTCTAATGATGAAAACCATGGAAAATAATTTTCATCGGGGAAGAGCGATAAAGGAATTTGTTATATAGATCTACAGCCGAGACACCGCGAAGGCTTGGTGATTTCGAGACCGTTGTAAACTACTGTGCAAATAGGCACCGAGGAAATTCGGTGATGGTCAACCTTCACAACACTGTCGTTCGAGTAGGTATTGTGAGGATGCTTTGAAAGAAAGTAGTCAAATTTTATCCTCAGTGGAGCTATCAGCATCAACCTGGTAGAAAGTCAGGGCGATGATGATAATGCCAGCATAATGGCAAGAAACATCCAATGATGGCAACCAAGCCAAGCTATCATCAAGATAAAACATCAACAATCCTCGAGAGTTACTCGTAAAAGAAAAGAACATTTTCGGTGGAAAGCACATCCAAAAGATCAAGGACATTGGTAACAACCCCAATGTCAAAATTCAATGGTCTTAACCATTGGGAAACCTCCACAACAGGGATCTTGAGAACATCTATGTGTCTTGTCGTCGAATCAGTCTCAAATAACATTGATGGACATTTCAAACCGCTAGCGACAACCCAAGTGCAGCGTCGGGAGATTCGGTGATGAAAGCTTTGTAGACTACCGTTCGAGTAGACATCAAAGCAGTACAAGAGAAACCATCATTAACAACTCCATCCCCAACAGAAGTGGCGGGAGCATGGAGTTATAAAATTCCATTGGAAATCAGTCCAATAACAAAAATATTTAGCATAACATCATATCATACTGCATCGCATCATCTTAATCTTGTCATATTTTATGTGTCTAATAATCTTTATCCTATTCATGCCATTATATTGCATAAATATGATAAAGAGGGGCATCTGTAGACACTCAAAATTTTACATTCTTGTTACTAACCATGCAGGAGGGCAGAATCGTCTTCTAGAGACAACCCTGGAAGCCAAATCAAAGTCAAGTCCTAAAGACAACCTTGGGAAACCAATTCCAGTCGTGGAGATAACCCTAGGAGATCAAATTCCAGTCTCGGAGATAACCCCAGAAAACCAATTCTAACCCTAGAGATAACCCCGGGAGATCAAATTCCAGTTCTGGAGACAACCCCGAGAAACCAATTCCAGTCCCAGAGATAACCCTGGGAGATCAAGTTCAGTCCCGGAGATAACCCCGGGAAATTAAGTTCAAACCCCAGAGTGAAACCCCGGGAGATTAACTTCTAACCACGGAGACAACCCCTGGAGATCAAGTCCAACCGCAGAGATAACCCTAGGAAATGAAGTTCAAAGCCCGTAGTCAACCCCGGGAGGTCAAACCAACCTCAGAGACAACCCTGAGGACTATCAGAATCAACATCAGTCTAATCTTAGAGACAACCCTAAGAAAAGATAGCAACAATCGCATCAAGACTGAAATTAACCCGGGAGGGGTAAAATAGTCATTTTTCCAACTCAACATCAAATCAACTCAAAAGAAGTCTTGCAAGAACCATAGCTTTAAACCCGAGTGAAAACAGCACAAGACAGCTCAACGGATAGACTGCTAAGACTTGGTGATTTGGTCATGGATCCATCATCCTAGATTCAAAAAATGTGTAATTCCATGTCATTGTGTAGCTCTCATCAATGGTTTTATGGAAAGGTATAACATGCCTCCATCGGATGCCCAGATTGAAAGTTATGAAGGTTCGATCGAACAACGCGTTGTTTGAGTGCACGTACTTTGAGACAATGAAACCCGCGAAGCCCAGGGCAACCCGGGTGGCCACAGGTAGACCCGCAGCTGCCGCGGGTTGACCCGCAGCCAATTTGGTCTATAAATAGACCCCCCACCAGCTCATTTTTAAAAAAAAGAAGAAAAGAGAGAAAATTATGTCCATTTCGGCCCTTAACCTCTTCTAGAGTGCTCCAAACTTGGATATTTTTCTTTCTAAACACTTATAAGCTCGTATTCTACAACATATCAAAATTTAATCGACGAAAATCGCGTTTTCAAGCTCCAAAAACAGTCTAAAGTCTTTTTGGCAACCCACTGTAAGATTTTTTAGATTTTTAAGTTTCTATTGCTATGATATATATATATATATATATATATATATATATATATATATTTCCATTTCCAGTTTGGCCTGGATTCTAATTCGTGGCCTTTTACTGCTTTTATATATATATTTACATTTCATAGTCCTGCCTAGATTTCCAATCGTGGCAGTTGATCATTTTTAAATATATAATTATATATATATATATATATATATATATATATATATATATATATATATATACATTACTTTCAAATATCTGCTTTAACTGGTTTTGCAATGTAAATCCTTAATATTCCAGCATGTCGACTAGATTTATCTAAATCTAGCCATCTCTAACTTTTAACCGGTTCAAAAGTGACTAAACTGGAACCGTTGGAGCTAGAATGGCTTAGATTTATTTAAATCTAGTCTTCTTTCTAGTTTTTTTAAATATTTATCGATCATGTGATCCTAGGAGCCACGAGGTCTAAGATTTAGCTTGCAAATCTAGATCTGGTTCCCATTATGGACCCTTTTCAGCTGTGCAGCCAGGCTGTAAATTATCTATGGTGTCCAGACATCCTTGGATGGCTTTCATGCCCATAAGAAGCCCGACACTTCTATGTATCTTATTTTCTCGAAGATGCTTCACATCTCGAAAATAAAATCAAATCAAGTCGAATATAAAATAAAATGGAAGTATCAAATACCTCAATTACTATTGAGCATAAGGGTTTGAAAAGCTGGTTTTCAAAATGTCATTGCTATATCTTGCTTAAAATTAAACTTTTATACAAATGAAACCCTTTATATATAGGTGTAAATGAGGCATAACACTACTTCCAGATAACTGCACATAGGCCCAATAAATACACAAACACACATTCAGATTAATTAGGGAATTGAAAAGTTGCGATAACCGTGTTTTCACGGAAGTCGGGGGGGTGCGTAACACCTTCCCCTCGCTTAATCAAGCCCCCAAACTCTATGAATCTCAGTTTCCAATGCCTGTTAAACAGAGTCCGACCATTGGGCCTTTGTGTAAACCTTTTCAAAATCGGTTAAGTTGGTACAGCCATTCAAATCTACCAACTGGCGACTCTGATTTTTAAATTATCAACATTTTATGTCAGACCTTTTTCAAACTCGCCTTTTCAAACAAATCTCAACAAAATAGAGAACATAAAAGGTAAGAACAGAAAAGGGTAAAATTTTCCCGACGTCGACAGATGGGTCCATGACCAGATCTTCGAGTCTTCGCAGTCCATCTGTTGAGCTGCCTTGTGCTATTTTTTAACTCGGGATTGACGTTATAGTTATACATGACCTTCATGGCAGTGATTTGGCTTGATTTAATGTTGAGTTGGAAAAATTACTATTTTGCCCTTCCTGAGTTGGTTCCGAGCTTGATGCAGTTGTAGCTGTCTTTTCACAGGGTTGTCTCCGAGATTGGATTGCTGTAGACTTTTGTTAGTCCTCAGGGATGTCTCTAAGGTTGATTTTTTTTTCGGGGTTGTCACCGAGGTTGTCATCAGGGTTTGGATTTGATCTCCTGGGGTTGTCACCAAGGTTGGATTTAATCTCCTGGGGTTGTCACTGGGGCCTGACTTAGTGATTTCCCGGGGTTATCTCTGGGGTTTAACTGGATCACCCGGAGTTGTCACCAGGGCTTGAATTGATTTCCTGGGGTTATCACCGAGGTTTGGCTTGACCTCCTGGGGTTATCATCGGGGTTTTACTTAATCTCCCGATGTTGTCACCAGGCTTTGATTTGATCTCCCGATGTTGTCACCGGGGTTTAATTTGATGATTTCCCGTGGTTTTCTCCGGGGTTTGACTGGATCTCCCGGGGTTGTCACCGGGGCTTGACTTGATCTCCCAGGGTTGTCACCAGGGTTTGACTTGATCTTGACTCTAGGGTTGTCTCTGGAAGACAAAAGATGATTCTGCCTTCCTGCATGGTTAGTAACAGGAACGCAAAATTTTGAGTGTCTACAGATGCCCCTCTTTATCATGTTTATGCAATGTAATGGAATGAACATGATAAAGATTACTAGACACTTACAATATGACAAGATTTAAATAATGCCATGCAATGCAGTATAATATGATGTTTTGTGCTTTGACTGCTTTGGTGTGGAATTACCTTCAATGGTATTCTACCACTGATTGCTCTCGCCATTTCTGTTGGGGATGGAGTTGTCATTGATTGTCTCCATTGAAATGTCTTGATGTCTACCCGAATGGTAGTTCATCAAGCTTTCATCACCAGATCTTCCCCGATGCTACATTGGATTGAAGCCAATGGTTGAAATGTCCATCAATGCTGTTGAAACTAATTCGATGTCATGTTGTAGAGATGTTTTTAAGATCCCTGGTGGGGAGATTTCATCTGGCTGATACCACTAGATTTTCTGAATTCAGCGTTGGGATTTATCACCAACGTTATTTGTCTTCAGATACACCTTTTGATTTTACTTCCACCTGGAATGTTCCCATATTTTGACGAGTGACTTACTGAGGATTCTTGATGCCTATCCTGATGATAGCTCACCTTGGTAGTCATCACTGGATTTTTCCTACCGTTACGCTGGGGTTGTCGCCAACGGCCTGGCTTTTGATCAGGTTGATACTGATAGTTCTGCTAGAGATAGAACTTTTATTGCTTGCTTCCAAAATATCCTCACAACATCTACTAGAACGGTAGATTTGTGAAGGTTGACCATCACGGGCTTTCCTCGGTGCCTATTTGAACAATAGTTTACAACGGTCTGGAAATCACCGAACTTCGCGGTGCCTCGACTGGGGATTTATATAACCGATTCTGTGACACCCCCAAAATAGGTCCACATAACCAATTCTGAGTCGCCAAATACATGGTACAAAAATCAAATACAACTTCATTTATACAACTATTAACTGTCGTGAAAAATACGACAAAACATACGTTGTGAGTTTTAATACAAATATTGTCTAGTAGACAATATTCAAACTCAAATAAAGTCCTCATTACAATTATTATCACACTATTTTATAGAATAGTGAGGACTACTATAGCAACCATCTTGGACCATCACTCCATTCTTTGTCTAGTCCCAGCTATATTCTCATTTCCTGAAAAGAACAATGAAAGAAAATTGTGAGCTCAACTAGCCCAGTAAAAAATATTATAACTAAGATAATGTAGAAAAAATTATCCTTAGTCCTCAACAGAGAAAAATCTGATAGAATACAATAGACAACAAGTTTTAGATCAACAACTGCAGCGGAAATAGCAATCCATTAGAAGAGTCAAGTAGAGCATGATGTCCACTATCTTCTATGATTTAAAAGTTCATCATCAATATTTTATCCCTGTAACACTAATCAATAAATATTTCATATCAACGAATTATCCATGCACAATGTGCCAAGGATATTCGTTTGTATCACCAGTGGTCATGATCATACCAAACATCTGTCCATCTATGCACTACGGGCCAAAGAGGACTTTCACCACATCATTTGTCTGTAACATTACAGGACATGATTATACCAATACACAATTCATGATCATAATAATACCAATCAACAGTCCATCTATGCACTACGGGCCAAAGATGACTTTCACCACAATATAAGCATGAGGATAATGACAATGATATAAAGAATCAATCAAGTAAGATCAAGGATAAATATTAGAGATTTATATTTCAATTTATCCAGAGTTCAAGAATGTCCAAATTGTCAACATGATAACTAATTGTGGAGAGTAGATATACCCGATGGGAGCCGCGGGTCAACCCGCAGTAGTCGCGGGTATACTTGCTACCACCCAGAGTGGTCCCCACCCCCTCTTTCTTTAAAATTTATGAAAATTCCTAGATCCGAATACCCAAAATATTGAATTGAGCTTTAAAGTTCATCATTACATATAATAATGGAGTCTGAATCCCAAAAAACAACAACAGATGAAGTAAATTGTGTTGCAGTAGGTTTCCTCCATCTCACATCCGACTATCAGCAGCCTTATGTCTCCGAACTCCTCTCAATCACTCTCGATTGCCTCCACAATGTCCATTCCTTCCCCAATCTCACTCTCTATATCTATGTGTGTGTGTGTGTGTGTGTGTGTGTGTATATATATATACACACACACACAGGTGGTAGTAATATTTGGGTGGAATTGTATTTATGATTTGATAGGAACATAAGTTTTTACGGATGGATACGGAGATAATTAAGACTTAGATGCAAAATGTTGTTGCCAATTATTGCGTTTTCATTTCTAATGCTGATGCATTGCTTTTCATTCGCGAGAAAGTTTTTTCTATTGATAAACATACGAGATTAGAGAACCCAAAATATTTTAATTTTTTTGCTTTCACTTTCAAGTTTTTTATTATTTTTTCCCACAAATAATATTTTTTATTTTTGAAATTCTTTTCTAGAGCCACATTGATAAAAAATTAACGCCTGCTTAATTCTTTTTAACAGAATGACCGAATTTCAAAATATTAATTAGTTTAATGGGGTAATTTGAAAAATTAAAAGTTTAATGGTGTAATCAGTAAAACGTGCCAACTACAGTGGGCAATTCATTAGTTTTGTCGATAAAAAATTAACGTCCGTTTATTTTTTTTAAGTGAATGACCCAATTTCAAAATAATAATTAGTTTAGTGAGGTAATTTGAAAAAATAAAAGTTCAATGGTATAATCAGTAAAACGTGCCAACTACATTGGGTATTTCATTAGTTTTGCCGTTTAGGAAAATGATACCCTAAACTATCTCTTCGATTAGACTCTAGTAGACAATACCCTAGATTTCTCATTTTACTACGACTTAAATAGCATAGGAGACGATATCTTATGTTTTTTATTTTATGATTTGATTTGACTTTAGGAGATGATACTCTAGATTTTTCGACAATTAATACGACTCACCTAGGCATAGAACACAATGGTCACATTTCATGCTTCTCATGACAATTTATTTAAACTTTTAAGGAAAACATTATGAAAGCGGTAACCGTGTTTCACAAAAATTGGGAGTACATAACACTTTCCCCTCGCTTAAGCAAACCCCCGAACTTTATGAATCTCGGTTGCGAACCAATTTTATGGAGTCACATAATGGGTTATTTCAATTATCAAAGCTTCAAAATTCGGATGAGTTGGTACATCCATTTGAACCTTTACCAACTGGCGACTTTGTCTGATTGGCCCATTTTAAAATCAAAATTTCTAAACCTGTTGACATAAGTCGATTTTTTCTAAAAAACCCTTTAAACTCACGATCTTTAAAACTTAGAAGAAAATATCTTGGTGTGCACCAGTTTAATTCTCATTGAGACCCTAGGAGGTTCTTGAGGATTTTGGGATTTTGAGCTCATAATTCAAGTCAAAGCTTATATTGTACTCCCTCCGTCATAGGATAAAAGTCCTAGTGGACTTTTCACGCATATTAAGAAGAGAAATGAAATGAAAAAATTACCCATAATAATATATCATTAATCATTTAATAATACTCAATAAATATTGTTGTGTTTCCATAAAAAGTTGGCATACTTAATTTTCTATAGAAAAACTCCACATTCAATTCTCATAACACTACTTCTAATAATCTGTGCATGAATACAAATAGTAGAATTTGGCGCACAAATTTTTACTGAAAAACCAAATTGAATCTATCCACACTCAATGTAATTATATTTTCCATAAAGCTTGCATGGATTATGCTCCACTAAAATCTGGCGTAATGTGGTAGGAATAAAAAATCAATGAAACAAATTAAGTGCATGACAAATTTTCAATGAAGGTGATAGTGACTTTTTAGCTTTTCAATTCAAAATATTTCCACACATAACTAATTATACTTATTGAATATGGAGAGAGAATTAGAATAAGAAAAATAGGAGATATTTAATGATAGGGGTATAATAGAAAAAATTGTATAAAAGTTTGGTTATTAAAAGGAAGTGGATATTTAACATGGGACTACCCAAAATAGTAATAAGGACTTTTATCCTGGGACGGAGGGAGGAACAACTTTTCCTATGAATTTTCATAGTCCTTTCATCCATGTTTGTTTGTCCTAATTTCCTTTATAATTTATTCAAATTTATTTGTCCTCCTTCCGTCTTAGTACTATTTTTGACCTTATTTTTTTCAATACTATCCTTTTTTCAATACTATCCTCGTCTAATTTTTTTTTAAAAAAAATCATTAAAAACTATATGACATATATTGGAAAAAGTAGCACGACTAACTTTGACATTGGAAGCACAACTATACTTTTTTTTCTCTCTCTCCTCCATTTTATTATTCCAAGAAAAAGTTGGAAGATTAATTACAACAACAACAAAAAAAATTGTTGGGTCATGATATTTCTCCTATTGGACCTTATGGATTGGGCTTTGTTATCTAATTAGTCCATTGGGACTCCCCTATTGGATCTTGAAGTTATTGGGCCTAATTCTCACATTGTATCTCCTTAATATTGGACCGGGTCAATGGGTTGGCCCATTAGATCTTTTAATATCTAAGTCTTTGACTTGTAATGATGAAAAAGGATGGTTGTTGACCAAAAGTCTGCAGATTATTAATGTGGATGGGATTATATCCGGCCGGCGATATGTACAGTAGGAAAAAGGTGACAACCTGCATAGATCCGGCTGAGATCAGTGAGAGGTAGGGAGCTGTGTCAGATAAGAGTTGGTGGCACGGTAAATCAGGCAAGAGAGTATAACCTATCAAGGAAGTTTCTAAGGAAAGGTACGCATACACACAACACACAAAATTTTTATCTTTCTAAAGACACTAGATATTTTATCCTCCATTGTTAAACCTTGAACGGCCTGTACTGACTCTCACGCCTGAGCTATCCCCCGACGGTCCAGCCGTCAAGCTTTTGGTGTTGACTGTGTTTTACTGTACAGGATCAGGACGTCTTACGTGATTGGGACGTTGGCAAAAGATCTTGGAGTTAACATTGGCGCTAGAAGGAGGGTTGAGTTCTAGTGTCCTGAGTATTTTTCAATCACACATTGTGGTCGTTCTACGTCAGTGTTCATGGGGAAGAGTAGAACGCCTACACCTGAAGGGCAGCTGATGGCTGTCAGTGATTCAGCACCACGAGTATCTGTTAAAGATCGTTAAGGACCTGCACTAAGTGTTCATGCCAACACAGCATCCAAACGTTCGCATGGAGATTCTCGTCCAAGGGCTGTGGGCAAAGCTAAGAGAAAGCTAATCTTCACGGCAGAGAAAGAATCTGGTCACGGCCGAAAATGGGTAGAAGGCACCTTGCCTAAAACTCAATACCGAGATGACCAAGGTGAAAAGGCCTCCTAGTTGGCTAAGATGGTAGACGAAGCAGATAGAACCATAGAGGCACTTATGAAGCAGCAACAGAATATAGCTGAGCAGATGTCCCGGATGACAGAGTTGAGGGATGAAGAGTCCTGTTATGTTCAGTCCGAAGAACGTGGGCATCGGAGTGGGAAGGAACCCGCCCATTCAGGACGTGAGTCTCGGGGCCAACCTCGAGAGAGAAGAAGATCAAGAAGCCCTACTCCTCAAAGATCGAAGAGGGTACATCACCCTGTCGATTCTAAGGAGCAAGGTCGAAGCGAACGAAGAGGTCGGTCCAGGGAGCGTACTCCGGAGAATACAAAGAAGGCGATCGTTGTTGAACACTCTCATCATAGCCATAGAACCCAAAGATAAAGCAGATCTAGGGACCGTGCACCAGAAAGTCCACCGGTGGCACGTCGTTCTGTGGATCATCATCATCGTAAAAGTCCCACGAGAGTTAGAGGTTCTATGGTAGAAGATCGATCTACTCGAAAGAGGAAAAACTCCCTGGAGAAAGAAGCGTCGTCTCAACCAGAGGGGGTAGATTATTTAGTTAAAGAGTTGAAAGAGCTCCAGAAATAGTTAGCAGAGGTTCAACAGGCGAAGGACACCCCGGGGAAGAAGATGTCTCTTTTTTCCTCGGATATTCTTAAGGAAAAGGCAGACATCACCAAGAAGCTACCACGCATGGAGAGTTACGATGGGTCTGGGGATCCTTATGATCATAGCTAGGCGTTCGACCGGCTGATGGATTATTATGACTTTACCAATGCTTCCAAGTGCCATACGTTTGTCACAACACTAAGAAAAGATGCGAGGCAGTGGATGGAAACTTTACCATCGGATTCAATTTCCTCTTGGACCGAGCTCTGTGACAAGTTCCATGCCCGCTTTGGGAGCAACCGAAGAAGAGGAAAGCCTACAGGTTCTCTAGCACAGGTCAGACAGTTCACCAACGAATCTTTAGGCCAGTATGTGAAGAGGTTCAGAGAAGCAGTTAGTCAGGTGTCTGACTTAAATGATCTCCAGGCGGTAGGGTTGTTTCAGAATGGGCTAGATCTGGTGAAGTCTGAAAAGCTAGTGAAGAAATTAATGTTCCATCATCCGAAGAGCCTGGCAGAGGCTTTCGACAAGGCGGAAGGTTATATTATTATGGAAGAGGCTATGAATAGCCTGAAGCGTCCTCCTTCGGACCAAATGAAAGAGGCAGATATTCATAGGACTGAAGGCGATCAGAGGAAGGCGGGGGGTACAATGATCGGCCAGAGGGCAGTTCGAAGAAGTACAACAACTCATGGCGACAAGGAAGTAGTCGTCCACCTGCGTCCGCCCCGAAGGTGAATAAGGTTTACACCAAACTGAATATGGATAGGTCGGTGATTTTAGACCAGATCAGGAACCAGCCATTCTTTGAGCCACCTCATGATAATTATTAGACAAGGCAGGGCAACTCTCAAAAATATTGTTACTATCATCAAGCCGCAGGCCATGATACTAATGAATGTTGCAATCTGAAGGATTTTGTGGAGAAGAAGATTCAGATCAGTTTGCTGGTTCGATATGTGGCCGGGAGGGACCAACAAGATCAGCAGAATGTCGACCGTGCTGTTCAGACGGTTCAAATGGTTCCGCCCGTCCAAAATGCTCCAATACCACTGCCAAGGCACGTCGTTGATGTATTAACCGGTGGGACAGCAGGGAAGTTAGTAGGGAAGAAAAGGAGAGGATATTTGGATTCGGTCATGTCTGTGGCGGGTGCTCCCCCGAAGACCGACAGAGCATTTCCCGGAACTGTTATCTCTTTTACCGATGCAGATTATCCTTCGGAGCCCATCGAGCCACATGAAGGAGCGTTAGTGATCACTGCACAAGTAGGCTCGGTAGATGTAAAGAGTATGATGATAGACAACGAGTCTTCTGTGGATATTCTGTATGCCCACGCTTATCAGAGGATGCATCTTGATGGGCGAAAAATGGAGGTCGGGCAGGAGGCTCCTTTATATGGCTTCAGCAACGATCCAGTCAAAGTTGCGAGCACTATTGAACTCCCAGTAATCTTCGGCACAGCTCCTCAGCAGGTAGACATAACATGTAAATTTTATGTTGTACATATAGATTCGGCTTACAACGCCATATTGGGATGGCCTACATTGACAGCTCTCCAAGCTGTGACCTCCATCCCTCATTTCAAAATCAAGTTCCCCATGGCATACGGAGTCAGAGAGGTGGCAGGAGATTTGGATCTGGCCCGACGCTGCTACCGAAATGCTGTCATTTCCTCGGGAGTAGGAGTCAGCAAACAAAAATAAACCATGGCAATCAAGATCGAGCCCTTCACTGAAAGCAGCTCGGAGCCATTGGTAATCCCTGCAGGAGAGACAGAAGAGATCGAGCTGGTCCTCGGAAAGGCAAATAAAATAGTGAAGATTGGTTCTGGTCTACCAGAGTCTCTTCGGATAAACCTTATAGAACTCCTTCGCTGCTATGCGGACATTTTTGCATGGGAACCGCAAGACATGCCGGGGATTAGCCAGAAGATTGCTGAACACAGACTGGAGGTGGATCCATCGAAGAAGCCTATTCGGCAAAAAAGACAGATCTTTGCACCTGAACGTCAGAGGATCATTGACGAGGAAATTGCCAAGCTGATAGCTGCAGATTTTATCTTTGAGATCGACTACCCACAGTGGATGGCCAATGTAGTATTGGTGCAAAAGCAGAATGGAAAATGGCGAGTTTACATCGACTACACCGACCTGAATAAAGCTTTCCCGAAGGACTTTTATCCTCTACCTCATATTGACCAACTTATTGATACAACTTTGGGATATGCACTACTAAGCTTTATGGATGCTTTTTTAGGTTATCATTAAATTTTTATATGCAAGGAGGACATTCCAAAGACAACATTCATCACACACCGTTCGGTGTACGCCTATAAGAAGATGACCTTCGGCCTGATAAATGCTGGGGCCACCTATCAAAGAATGATGAATTTCATCTTCGAGAGGCAGCTGGAGAGGAACATGGAGGTGTACGTGGATGATATGATCGTGAAAAGCATGCAGGTTCAGAAGCACTTGGATGACCTGGAGGAATGCTTTCAGACTGTCCGTCATCACAAGTTGAGACTCAATCCGGCAAAATGCACCTTCTGCCTCGGTGCAGGAAAGTTTCTGGGATATCTGGTCAGTTAGAGGGGCATCGAGGCCAATCCGGAGAAAATCCAAGTCATTCTTGACATGAAGACTCCTCAGTCATTCAAAGACGTCCAGCGTCTGATGGGCAGGATTGCAGTTTTGAGGAGATTCATGTCCAAATCTGCAAAGAGATGTTTGCGATTCTTTGACACACTGAAGGGGCCAAAAAATGCGAAGACATTCCAATGGACTTCGGAGTGTGAAGACGCCTTCTAAGGCATAAAGACATATCTGTCTTCGGCTCCTTTATTGATGAAACCGACTCCGACTGAGACCTTGTACTTATATCTGGCAGCTAGCTCGTTGGCGATTGGAGCAGTACTGGTTCGGGAAGTCAGTGGAAAGCAGTGCCCGGTTTATTATGTTAGTCACGTCCTAAGAGATGCTGAAATCAGGTATCCAAATATTGAAAAATTTGCCTTTTCTTTAATAATAGCCAGTCAAAAGTTTCGACAATATTTTCAAGGCCGGCTCCTGGTCGTCTACACGGATCAACCACTGAAGAAGGTGATGAACAAACCAGAAGTTTCGGGGAGATTAGCAGCATGGACTATGGAATTATCCCAATTTTTTATTGAATATCTTCCCCGAACTGCTATCAAGGGTCAAGCCTTAGCCAATTTTATGGTAGAATGTTCGTTCTCCGAAGCAGATGCTGAGCTGCCAGAAGCTGAGACGTCCGATTGAGCAGTGGCAGTCCTTCAGCACTGTCAGAATTCTTGGACGCTGTACGCAGATGGATCTTCTACGGCGGATGTCAGTGGAGCAGGGATTATTTTGACAAGTTCAGAGGGATTCAAGGTGCAGCAGGCCATCAGGTTTGGGTTCAGAGCAACAAACAACGAGGCCGAGTATGAAGCAGTATTGGCAGGAGTTCGATTAGCGAAGAGTTTAGAAGTTCAGAAGCTGATCATTTACAGTGACTCTCAACTGGTCGTCAAGCAACTATCAGGAGATTACGAAGCTCATGGAACGATGATGATCAAGTATCTGGCGGAGTTGAAGGATCGGCTTCAATATTTCGTCTCTTATGAATTTCAGGGCATAGAACGTAACGACAATTCCATTGCCGATGCGTTGTCGAAACTGGCTACTACGGATGCGGTTGTTTTCAATGGGTCAGTCTATTTGGAGGTTTTGCAGTAGCCGAGTATCCAACATGAAGCGGTGATGTGTATCGAACGGTCTAACTATTGGATGACTCCCTATATTGAATATATGGCAGATGGCGTCCTCCCTTCGGATCAAATGCTGGCGAAGAAGATCAAGTACAAGAGTGTTAATTTCGTTCTTATTGATGGGGATCTTTATCGATTGGCATTTTCCTCACCATTGTTGAAGTGTCTGGTTCCATCCGAGGCCAAATATGCTCTTCAGGAATTTCACAAGGGTATCTACGGCGATCACATGGCTACTAAGTCACTGGCATACAAAGTTCTTCGGCAGGGGTACTACTGGCCAACGATCTTTAAGGAAGCTACAGAGTATGTGAAGAAGTGTGAGAAGTGTCAGCTCAATAGCCCGATCCCACATCAGCCACCAGAAGAGCTGTACTCGATATTATCTCCTATACCCTTTGTTGTCTGGGGGGGTAGATATATTGGGTCCGTTGCCGAAAGTTAAAGGGCATGTCAGTTTCGTCATAGTTGCTATCGATTACATGACCAAATGGGTAGAGGCGAAGCCACTTCGTTTGATAGCGGAACAAGAATGTTTAAAAATCATGAAAGAATTCGTAGTATTTCGCTTCGGGATTCCTAAAGTGGTGATATCGGACAACGGACGCCAGTTCGTGGGATCGAAATTTGAAAGATTTCTGAAAGAATTTGGGATTCAGCACAGAAAGACTTCAGTGGCTCATCCTCAGTCGAACGGGCAAGTTGAGGTGACAAACAGAACACTGCTGAACGGGATCAAGTGCAGACTAGACGAAGCTAAAGGAAGATGGCCAGAGGAACTGCTCAGCATATTATGGGCTTACCGGACTACGCCGAGAACTACTATGGTACTAATGTCTTAGTCCCAGTCGAGATTGGATCTCCGAGTCTTCGGGTCAGTCAGTTCAAAGAGAACTACAATGATGAAGGACTAAAGGCCAACTTGGATCTGTTGGAAGAAGTCAGAGAGGTGGCTTTGATCAAGTTAGCGGCCTATCAGAGGAGAGTGGCTAAGCATTACAACAAAGGGGTCAAACTTCGCAGATTTGAAGTAGGAGACTTCGTCCTCAGAGAAGCCAAAGCATCTATGCCTCAGAACACGGAAAAGCTAATGCCGAACTGGGAAGGGCCGTATGAGGTGATCGAAGTACCAAAGCCAGGGACTTATCGATTAAAGGCATTAGATGGGTCCGAGATCAAGAACACCTAGCATACCGAAAGACTTCGGAAGTATTTCCAATAGAGATCGAGTTGATTTACTGAAAGTCTGTACATAATTGTCCATTATCAATAAAAAGTCATTTTTTTCACATTTGATCTTCTTCCCATTTGTCCTAAGTTCACAATAGTGTAAGGAGGTATGGTCGGACTCGCTGGCCATTCGATGGTAGCCTACTCATTTGTTACCCCGTGTGGTAGACAAATCCTATGGTCCTTTTTATATTATTTTTACCGAGGGCGGTAAATCAATAGGCACCGAAGTAAGGAGGACGGGGTGGACTCGCTGACCATTCGATGGTAGCCTCTTCGGCAGGAGTGTCCTTATGGTTTTGTTATACCCTACGTGGTAGACAAAGTTTATGGTCCTTTTAAATTTGTTATACCCCGCATGGTAAACAAAAGTCACCGAAGTAAGGAGGTACGGTCGGACTCGCTGGCCATTCGATGGCAGCCTTATTGTCAGGAGTGTCCTTATGAATTTGTTACCCCGTGTGGTAGACAAATTCCATGGCCCTTATAAAATTATTCTACCCCGAGTGGTAAACAAATGTCCTTATATACTTGTTCTACCCCGAGCGGTAAGCAAGATCTTGATGGTGCAAAGAGGATCAGTCGAATTCACCATGATCGATCTCATACTTCGGTAACGATAAATATACATTACTTTGTTTTATGTAAGTGTTGAGTTCGGTTCATTTCATTTAATTCAGTTCATTTCACTCTTTAACTTAACTGTTATATGCCTTATTTGATTCACTATCTAAGTTAAGTTCGTACAGATTAATTGATGCTGAATAATTGACAAGAAATGAATCAAAACAGAAGTCATAATCAAACATAAATGGTAGCTCATTGATAAATTCAAACATTCATCCATCTATTCAGTCCTAACATTAAACTATTACACAAAGTAAAAAATTACTTGATAAAGTTCTTCAAAATAACCTCAAAAAAGACAGATAATTCTCACAAGTCATTAAAATGTCAGAAGAAAGCAGAAAGGACATTCAAGCACCGCCTTCACCATCGGAGTTGATCAGAGCTGGATCTAGCTGAGCAGCAACCAATTTTTCCTTACCACGCTCCCGATAATTTTCATATCCTTCGTAGTATACTTTCAAAATTTTTGCACCAAGCTCGTCAGACGCACGATAGTCCGCCTGTATCTGCTTACGCAGCTCTTCGGTCAAAGGAGGATCTCGTTCTTCAAGCACTTTGATCTTACTTCGAAGTTTACGGCGTTTCGCCCTATGTATTTTCCTATCAACCCGAGCCTTTGTCTGAACTTCACCAAGTTGTATTGACAGGTTTTGATTAGCTACAACAAGCTCCTCATTGGTGTTCTTTAACGCTTCGGTCTCTGCAACAAACCTGACATTCATGTTGGCCAATTTATGTTCACTGGCTTTTGACGTCTTCAGCTCTTCTCTGATCGAGCTCAACACATCGTAGGTATCCCTCAGATCCCCCTTGGTTTGGGCCAATTCCCTCTGAAGGCCTTCATTGACATGAAGAGTGGCTTCATGCTCACCTCTCTCCCGAGTCAAGGTAGCCTTCAACAGGTTGTTCTCCCTTCGCTGGGTCTCTTCATCGGATTCGACATTTATATGTCTGGGACGTAAATGTCCGAAGACTGCGTTTGCCTGCACATATGCGACAGTATCCAGTCAATTTTAGATATTTAAATGAGAAAAGAAATATTTAACCAAGAAAACTGTAACTTATCTTTGCCAAATAGCTCATGCCTTCATCCAGAAAGTTCCCGTTTGTATGGTCATCGAATCGACGATTGTCGGTTTCCTGGACAAATGCATCAAAGAACCGGAAGGAAAAGTTGGCATTGAACCGAGGCCATAAAGTTGATGCTCCAGTAGCCTCTCTATGAAAATTTTGCGATGAAGACCTTGGGGGAAGGCATAGGTTGATCACGAGGAGGAGAGGGATCCGTATATATATTTTCTGGGGAGGGAGATTGAGCTGGGGACGGGACACTGTCAGAAGGTTGTTTTCTCTTTCGAGATGGTGTTACAGCGGGTTCAGTTCGCTCTTCCTCAGTAATGGTTCGAGTCTCCATTGGGGTTATTGGGGGGAGAACACTCGAAGAAGGTACCCTAAGCTCGTCGGAGGTTGAGGGGGTAACTTGGGTTTTCAACTTCTTGATCCGAATAAGTTGCCTTCGATCACCTACAGGTAGATCTAATAGACTTTTTCGGGCTGGCAGAGTCGAGTCGACAATTGGCGGAGTTGGGCCGACGACTGGTGGCTTTGGATCGACAGTTGGTGGTATCGGATCAAGTTATTGTAGAAGATTAACAGTTTTACATCAAAATTCATAACATATCAATTTCCAAAATTTTGATAAAGTAAATCCATACTTACATTTGTGGTCGTATAACCACACTTGCTTGGAAAGAAGTTCGTATTTCCATTCTTCCTTCGGGAAGTTGTCAAACATTTCTATCATTTCAGCCTCGCGTTCTTCGGAAATGTCTCCAAGATCGGCAGAAATCTTCTCATCAGTGGCCCAGTTCGGTAAGGAGGAAATTTCAGGTTCCTTGACGTAAAACCATTTTTCATGCCATCCCCTGTTACTGGAAGGGGTGTTAACCAACGAACGTCTCTCGAATTTCTCTCTTGTCTTCGAGGAATGTTTGCTTATGGCCTTGAATCCTTTCTCTCTGGATTGACCGATCTTGTATACTGTGAAGAAGAAGTCAAGTGTAGGCTCTACGCCTAGCTCATGGCAGAAAGCGATGAACGCTAGGATATGAATATAAGAGTTCGGCACCAATTGGGCGAACCCAACACCCAGAAACCCTAAGAGGGTCACTATGAAAGCATGGAGAGGGAACCGAACTCCTTTCTCCAAGATGATCACTGGAACAGCCGTCCATCCTTCAGGACGTTGGTACATTCGCTCTTCAGATCATGGGGCTCTCACCAGATAGGTATCCGAAATATGGCAATGAGTTCGAAGTCCCTTCAAATCAATCCCTGTGACTTTCGAGGGAATGTTGGCGTGGAAATACTGTTCCTTACTCCTATAGAATGTAGAAGGATTGGGAGGAGGTTTCGTTGTTGGTTTTTTCTTAGTAGTCGCGGCGGTCGGACCAGAGCTTGAAGCGTCTATTTTGGGGTTTGGGCTTGGAGGAACGGCGCTGATCGGTGTCACTAGCAGGGACGATCTTGCTCAGAATCTTGGGAAGCCATTGTTGACGATTTGCAGAGAAGAGAAAGAAAGCACGAGAGGTAAAAAGAAAACTCGAAGGTCCGAAATTTAAATTGGCAGGTAAAACTGTCAAAATTGGTAAAGTTTATTTTTTATACTGACGGTCACACAGTATTCGAGGGCGGCACATTTAATTGATAATCATGATCAAGGATCTGAAAGGTTGCGTCCGAATTGAGTTTTAAATATTTAGTAAATTGGGCCCTCTAGTTGGATTTCCGGTTTTAACCCATCCTTTCAGTTTCCTCTTTATTTTTGTCTTCCATCGATTGGGCTTATTTCAACCCTGCCAAACCCAATAAAGTCATGGACTATTCATAGTTTTCCCTTAAATATTCTATTTGATAGAAAACTAGGGGTCAATGTTGGGTCATGATATTTCTCCTATTGGGCCTTATGGATTGGGCTTAGTTATCTAATTAGTCCATTGGGACTCCCCTATTGGATCTTGAAGTTATTGGGCCTAATTCTCACATTATATCTCCTTAATATTGGATCGGGTCAATGGGTTGGCCCATTAGATCTTTTAATATCTAAGTCTTTGACTTGTAATGATGAAAAAGGATGGTTGTTGACCAAAAGTCTACAGATCATTAATGTGGATGGGATTATATCAGGCTGGCGATATGTATAGAAGGAAAAAGGTGACAACCTGCATGGATCCGGCTGAGATCAGTGAGAGGTAGGGAGCTGTGTCAGATAAGAGTTGGTGGCACGGTAAACCAGGCAAGAGAGTATAACCTATCAAGGAAGTCTCTAAGGAAAGGTACGCATACACACAACACACAAAATTTTTATCTCTCTAAAGACACTAGATATTTTATCCTCTATTGTTAAACCTTGAACGGCCTGTACTGACTCTCACGCCTGAGCTATCCCCCGACAGTCCAGCCGTCAAGCTTTTGGTGTTGACTGTGTTTTACTGTACAGGAGCAGGACGTCTTACGTGATTGGGACGTTGGCAAAAGATCTTGGCGTTAACAATAATAATAGTTGAGATGGATAATTCTATTAGTTGAGATGGATATTTTGGCATATATTTTCATATTAGAACAAATAAATTTGGATGAAGGGAGTATCGGGCTGGTTTGTTTGGGTGTTAGAAGTAGATTAATTAAGTCTTAAGGCCGTTGACTATATTCCCGTTAGAATAATGTAGTCTTTTAAATTTATTTAATAATAATAGTGGCAATTAACGAAATTGTTGATTTCATCGCAAAAGAATTCTGAAATAAAACGATGCTAAAAGATAATTTATGTCATTAAGTTTATAAATAGAATCCCGACCATAAAGGACAGAGACAACTAGAATTACCCACCAAAACTGTGTTCAATTCAACCATACTCCTAGAAGATATAACTATAATGACCAATCTTGGAAACTAGCCTAATCAAATACTCGATCGGTCCAAGTTACTTTTGCTAGTTTAAAATTAAACTACACGTCTATTAAAAAAAATTGTTTCTAAATTATCCGTCTTTACTTTTCTATTATTATGATTTTTGTTATATTTAATTTTCTAATTCTTTATTGAAACAATAAAATATAGGAGAGAGGAAAAGATAGTGTGGTTATGCTTTCAATGTTAAAGTTAGCATTGTTATTTTTCTAATGTATGTCATGTTATTTTCAATGATTTTTTTTTAAAGTTAAATGAGGGTAGTATAAGAAAGGTAAGGTAAATAATAGTATTAAAAATGAAAGAAGACAAATAAATTTGAACATATTAAAAAAGAAATTAGGACAAATAAACTTGTATGGAGGAAGTATAAAATATTACCAAGAACAAAACCCATACAAATTCAAAACAAAACTAAGTAACACGACAATTCATATAAAAAAAGAATTTATTTTTTGATGACCAAATCAAAAACCGACATAGTAAAGAGTTATTGAAAAAATGTTCTGGTGTTGTGTAAAAAAAACATCTCAGTTTAATGGGCAAATGTGCACTTAAACTATGTTAAGTTTAAGATTGGTATTTTCTTCATATTTGTTAAGTACAAGTTTGGTGTTTTGTTGGTATTTAAGTGTAAGTTTAGTAATTTAATTTGTGTAGACACTCTAAATTTTGCGTTTCTGTTACTAACCATACAAGAGGGCAGAATTATCTTTTTATCTTCCAGAGACAACCCTAGAAGTCAAGATCAAGTCAAACCCCGGAAGATCAAGTCAAGCCCCGGCGACAACCTCGGGAGATCCAGTCAAACCCCGGAAATAACCCCGAGATATCATCAAGTCAAACCCCGGTGACAACACCGGGAGATGAAACCAAACCCCGAAGACAACCCCGGAGGTAAAGCCAAACCCCGTCGACAACCTCGGGAGATCAAATCAAACCCCGGTGACAACACTGGGAGATAAAGTCAAACTCCGGTGACAATCTCGGGAGGTCAAGCCAAACCCCGGTGACAACCCTAAGAGATCAATTCAAGCCCCAACGACAATACCGGGAGATCCAGTCAAACCCCAGATGTGACACCCCCAAAATGATATACATCACCCATTCTGAGTCGTCAAATACATGGTACAGAAACAACTACAACTTTATTAATACAATTGTCGTGCAAAATACGACAACACATAAACTGTGAGTTTAAAAATAAATATTGTCTTCTAGACAATATTCACACTCAAATAAGTCCTCATTACAATTATTGATACACTATTTATAAAATAGTGAGTACTACTATAACAACAACTTTGGAACATCACTCCACACCTCGACTACTTCCCGCTATATTCTCGTTTCCTGAGAAGAAAATGGAAGAAAAAGGAAAAGGGTGAGCTCAACTAGCCCAGTAAAGAATATTATGACTAAGATAATATAAAACAAATTATCGTTAGTCTTCAACAGGGAAAAATCTGATAGAATATAATAAACAATAAGTTTCAGATCAATATTCGCAGCGGAAATAACAATTCATTAGAAAAGTTAAGTAGAGAATGAAATCTACTATCTTCTATGAATTTAAAAGTTCATCATCAATATTTTATTCCTGTAACATCAATCAATATACATCTTGAATCAAATATTCATCTTTGCACCACAGGCCAAAGATATTCATTTGTATCACCAGTTGATTATGTTCATCTAAACACATGTTCATCTTTGCACTACGGGCCAAAGATATTCATTAGTTAATCATTCATCTTTGCACTACAAGCCAAATATATTTAGTAATATCATCATTTAAGACTGAGAATGATGAAAATATTTTAAAGAAAACGAATCCAGTGAGACAAATGAACAAATATTAGGGATTCGTACTTCGGTTTATCTATATTCAAAAACACCCCATAATATACCATAGTGGAGTAAAATTCAAGAATAAAGATCAAAACATGGATACAATCAAAGATAGTAACAAAAATAAACATCTGGGATAAAGAAGAAAAATTTTTATTTTTTGGTGAATAGTGCCGTATTCGTGAATAGTGACGTATACGTGAATAGTGTCGTATACGTGAATAGTAATCCCGACACAAAAAGGTAGAAATTACACAATAAAATTTATATCAATATTTCGGCATAATGATATTGGAAGAAATAATATCATCTATAAAAAAAATAGCATCCCTTACCTCAAAAGGACAGTGCTTCTGACTGAAATATCGGATATAATGCTGAAGAAAACTTGCACCGTATAGCAACACTCAAAGTATCAAAATACTCACAAAAATACGCTCGATAATATAGAGAGAGAAAACTTCAGATTCCGGTGTTATTTTTAATTCTAACCTAAGCACCCTATTTATAGGAAAATGCTTAAAATACCAAAGCAGAAAATTTAATAAAATATTAATATTTATAAAAAATTTCCGCCCACTTTGAAAAATATGAACTCAGCACATTTTCAATACAAGTGGGGCCCACCAACATAATAAAAATGTTTTTCTTAAAAAAAAAATTTTAACTTCAAAAATTAATTATTCCGAAACTTCAATAATTCATAATAAATAGCCCTTTTATCAGAAAAATTCAAATCTTATATTTATTCCATAGGAAATTTAATTCTCTACAACTTTGTAGCTTTATATTTTTCGAAATTCTAAACAGAAATTGACCGAAATCCACATACGGACGATTTTGCAGGCTATAATCACATCTTAGTCAAAAACGGGGCCCTCTAACATGTTTAACATGTTTTTAGTATTTATTGTAACAAAAATACCCTTCCTCCTCATTTATTCATATATCACACATTCATTGTAAAAATATCTCTATTATTATATTATTGTAATATAATAATATATTAAAATGAATTATTTTATCAGAAAAGACAAAATATCAATTTTTAACAATTGTCACTTTTCTAAAAATTCATCCATTTATATCCACATAAATAAATATTTTCCTTTTTATAAAAATTAATAATTAATTATTCACAAATAATATTACAGAATCACAATAATGACAACCAGGTCGTTCCCAGGAAAGAGGGGGCCTTATGGTAAGAATTTCTTCTTACTGGCGCGCAATTAAATAACTTTTTCTAGACAGAACTTCCTTAGACATTGTCAATAATGCTATCTAATAATATTATTCAATTAATATTAATTATTGATCTGATAATGAGAAATACTGTGTAGTGACAATTATTGAAACAACAATAATATAAAATATTAACGTAGCAATTATTGAATCAATAAAATAAAATATTGAACAGTAAAACTGTAGCAATTATTGAGTAGTGCCTTCTCACATAAGAATCAATAATTGGTGCAACACCGTGTGCCACTACAAAAAAATGGGCATTTAGCAACGATTTTTCGGGCAACGACTTTATAAGTCGTTGCTAAAAGTATATGTTTAGTAACGAAATTTGTCCTTCGTTGCAGATTGTGTCAGGCTTTCACTTTTTGCAACGAAATTCATAAGTCGTTGCAAAAATTCGTTGCTAATTCATTGGCAGGAAAAAAATTCGTTAGAAATTCGTTGCAAAATTTTCGACCACTTGATTTTCCGTCATCGTGGGCAACGAAAGTTTTTTTGTTGCTAAAAATGGGGTTTTAGCAACGATTTTTCAGGCAACGACTTTATAAGTCGTTGCTAAAAGTGTATGTTTAGCAACGAAACTTGTCCTTCATTACAGATTGTGTCAGGCTTTCACTCTTTGCAACGAAATTCATAAGTCGTTGCAAAATTTGGAAACAAAATTCGTTAGAAATTCATTGCAAAATTTTTAACCACTTGATTTTTCCTCATCGCGGGCAACAAAAGTTTTTTCGTTGCTATATTTCGTTGCCTAATATGGACCACATTCATTGGCACCAATTTTTATTTTCATTGTATATTTTATACAACTTTCTACAACGACTATTAAAATATTGCCTTAAATTAAGATAATCCCAATAAGCATGTTTTTGTAAGACCATATTCGGTATTCGAAGAATTGTCAAAAAATATTCGTATTTAGTATTTAAAAATCATGTCCAAATGCGGAACATATTCGTTTCCAATTTTTATTCGAATAAACAAATTATTCAAATATCTGAATTCGAATGTCAATCACCTAATAAACAATTTATTCAATTTATTTATAAAAAGTAAAAATAAAAAAATATTGACCAATTACTAACAAATCACAACCATTTAAAGTTGTAAAAATATATATCATAAATGGGAGACATATCAAATATATCATCATTCATAATTGATCATAAAAATCAATTAAAATTTACTAATATAAATTGTACATATAAGTTGTATAAATTGTACTTATAAGTTGTTCCGCATTATTTAATTTATTTTTTCCTAAATTTAAATGTATATAAAAGAAAAGAGATACATATACTTAGGGGCATTCCCCAGATCGATACAAAATGTCAAGAAAGGGAACTCAGCATGACAAACAGTGAAACTTAGATTCTAAGACAATACAAGAGCATAAGGCCAAAACTGAGCAAATGAGCATTGCATTGGACTTCAAGAACACTGCAGAGCATCCGACCAACAAAATAATAAACAAAACCATAGCCCAAATAGATTTTCAAAGTAATAGTGCACCAAGAAACAAACGAGTTGCATAGCAGAAACACACAGCAGAAGCATCACAAACATCGCTGCTAATAGCATCTTCATTCAACAGTTTTCCCACAAACGATATTGCACAATATAAGGGTTAAATGCAAAGTCGACCACTGAACTTTTCTGATATTTGCGTATTGAGCCCCTTTCTTCCAGTCAACGCAAGCTGAGCCCCTTTCTATTCAAAAATTTAGACTTTAAACCCCTAAGCGCAACATGTGCATTGACCTGCTGACGTGGCACATGTGTCGCCTACGTGGCACACGTAGCAGGTCTGATGTGATATTTAATATTATAAATTGACATGTGTCCGCTGCTGACGTGGCAGGTCTTTTAATTTTTTTCCAAAAATTGCTTCTCTACAAATTCAAACCTGTGACCTATTATTTGAAACTTTGGTCATTTGACTGCTGGAGCAACACAAGTTATCTGTTAATATCTTGCAATGATTAATATTTATATCAAAACATGAGATTTCTCCCATATATTCCTTTCTTCTCATTCACTACATACCATTAATATAATCTTAGGAAGTTATATACTACAATAATAATAATAATAATAATAATAATAATAATAATAATAATAATAATAATAATAATAATAATAACAATAACAATAACAATAATAATAATAATAATAATAATAATAATAATAATAATAATAATAATAATAAATAATAATAATAATATAATTTTTGCTTATATATGTCAGATACTTAGAAAATTATGATATTTATCTTACATGTTCTTTAATTTATTTATTTTACCTTGGGATATAGTATAAGTTATTATTTTCAATTATCTTCTTCTTTTGCAGCAAATAATTAATGAGCGACCGAACACTTTTTTAATGGAAATTGGTAATGAAATAATTAAATGATATATCGATGATCATACATGATCATATAGAAGATTATAACGTAAATTAATAGCCAAGTTAATTAATTAGTTTTTTAATATTGGACATTTTAAAATAAGGAATAATTAATGCTACTGTTTCTCGAAAATCTACTGCTTTTTTATTTTGTAAAAAAAAAGAATTGATATAATAATTAGCGTTTGTGGAAAAAAGGAAAAAAGAAGAAGTCAAACAGGTCTTTTCATACTAACGATCTTATATATCACAAAATAAAATGATAAATTAGTGTGTTATTATTATAAGATAATATATTTGTATTTCATACATAAATTGTTGTACAAATTATAAAACGTACACTACAAGAAATTAAGGATAGAGCGAAGGATTTTTTGTGAAGGAATTTATTCTTTCACATGAAGAGTTTTTTAGCGAAGGAACAGTGAATGAAAAAAATATAGTGACAATATAGTTATTAGCGAAAGAAACATCCTTCACAATTTATAATTTTTTCCTCGCAAAATTGATGTGATAAAAAGTTTTTTGGCGCCAATTTTTGATAAAATTTTACGCTGAAAAACTCTATTAGTGAAAGAATTATTACTCACTATATATTATTGTTTAGAGTTTTTTTGCGAGAGATAAAATCGATAGCTATTTTGTTCTAAATAATTTTTTAAAAATTAATTGTGGTAATTATAATTACATTAAATTTTTTATAGTATTAAATTTATTTTTAATAAAACTTTTTAAGTAACTTACAATATAATATAAATATATATTATTACTTTTTTATATATAAAAAAAATCACATTTAAGAGTAAATTAGAAATGTTATTTACAAGTGAAAAACATATTATTAACATTTCCTAATTTCCCCCCAAATTATAAGGGTTTCTACTACCAAAGCTAGAGATACTCAAATACATAACAAATTCGTCTTGGCTTTACACTCGCTGCCGTATCAGTCCTTCCAAAACCTTATCTCTAGCCTTGCGATCAACGAAGACGGGGCTCTTAGAGCATCTCCAGCAGATGGACTATCTGCTAGACTATATTTAGTTCATATGATATCAGTATATGTCTTATAGTCTTCATTTCTTCCGACAGATAGACTATCATGTAGACTATCTCATGGACTATAATATAAAAAAATTAAAATAATCAATGAATTTAAAAAAAACTCGGAGAACCGTGATTT
This sequence comes from Panax notoginseng, assembly GCA_016801055.1. Classification (NCBI taxonomy): domain Eukaryota; kingdom Viridiplantae; phylum Streptophyta; class Magnoliopsida; order Apiales; family Araliaceae; genus Panax; species Panax notoginseng. The sequence goes on from CM029019.1 coordinate 80,702,820, forward strand.
TTTATATAAAAAATAATATATCAGAGGATCATAATTTTCAATTAAAAAATAAATTAAAGAGATATTATCAATAAAAAATAAAAATCAAATATAACAAAAATATAAATTATTATTAATAAAATACTTATAATTACTAAATGTTGGAATAATTGATTAAAAAATATAAAATTTATTCAATTATTATTAAATATATTTTTCAATTACCATAATAATTGTATCTATCCGTTATATGTTGCTGCCAACTCTTCTCGCTTCGTCTTCTTATCTCATTCTTCACAGACCTTCTCCTTCATTTTCTTCTTCACAGATCTTCGTCTCCTTCTTCTTTTTCTTCTATCCTCTCTCCCATTTAATAATATTAAAATTATAGTCCATGAAATTTTTGTTCCTTAATTTAATCTTTTTGGATTGTCGAAAAAATGGCTGGAATAGTCCATCTGTTGAAGCAAAATCTGCTTCCTATACTAAATATAGTCTAAGATTTTCGCGCCGGAGTTGCTCTTTTACGTCCCCTTCTTCTCTCTCCACCCTCTCGTTCTGTTCTGTTCTATTTTCTACTGTAGATTTCCTTTTCCTCAATTAGGCCAAAATTTTCACCCAATTACACTCACTCCCATACAATCAAAATGCAAGACTTCATCGGCTCATTCCGCCGGTTTCTGGTCTTCAAACCTTATAAAGATGATGGCAGTAGTTTTGGAGGATTCGTCGATAAGATCGGCTTCAGAATTCGAAAATCGAGAATCAGGCTGTTTGCTAAGCTTACGGTTCCAGCACTGCCTCCTCCAGTTGCGAAGTCAGGTTCCGGCACGGCCAAAGAGACGACGCACCAACGATCCGGTGGTGGAAAGGGGAATTGATTGGTTCCAATTATTTTGGCGGGGTTTTTATAGGGATGAATCTTGATTCTGTAGAGCTCCTTGCTGTATAAAACAGGTTAATTTTTGTAATTGGGAGTTTCTTTAGCTGATTTTCGTTTTGGGTTGTATTAATTATGTTAAAGCTTTGATTTTGATGTTGTTTGGTTGTGCAGGTTTCAATTGCACAGGTAGGGATTTTTGTTAGTTTCTACTACCCTCTGTATTCTCAATTCACTATGTATGAGATTTAAACTTTTGAAGGATTAAAAAAAGGAATCTTTTTGGAAAAGGAGTTTTATTTGGTTGCACCTAAACCATACTATGCAATTGGAATTGGTTGCCTGTTGATATTCTAGCCAATTTGAACTTGCTTGGCATGCTGGTTCATTTTATCATACTTTTACATAGATCAGTTAGATAAAGTTTTATGCATGGTATTAATAATTTTTTAACCTTTTGCTTTTAACTTATTCTCATAGTAAGAAAATTTGACTCAATTAACATGTTGGTCTGTTGATAGGATCACATTCGAGAGCTTGAGGAGGAAGTGAAGCTACTAAAGAATCTCTCACATCCAAACATTGTAGTGAGTATATGACTATGTGTTGTTATTCTTTTTAATTGTGTTGAAGCAATATTATGTATCTGAGAACCTTTTTATTATCTAGAGATATTTGGGAACTGCAAGAGAGGAGGAATCATTGAATATTTTGTTGGAGTTTGTTCCGGGCGGATCAATATCGTCACTCCTTGGGAAATTTGGGTCTTTCCCCGAGCATGTAAGTGATTCAATTTGTTCAATATATTGAAATTAAGTATTTAAGTAGTGAATTTGTAGAAGTAAAAGAATGTTGGTGAATTGGCGTTTGTTTGGCTACATACGTCTATGTTTGTTGGTTGATAAATTTTGAGTGCGTTGCTGAGTCTGATATGAAGATCATGATATCCATGAAATAGCAGCTGTCCTAAACCTAGACTTCTAATATTATACATTAACATTATGCATTGTATCTCTATGCTATTACTCCCACCTTTATTTCATTCGCTAGGAACTCTTGATAGTTCCCTTGTAACTGTATGGTGAACAGGTTTTTAAAATGTACACAAAACAGTTGTTGTTGGGCTTGGAATACCTTCACAAAAATGGTATCATGCACAGAGATATCAAGGTACTTTTGTAATTTGTTACTGTTTTTCTATGTTGTTCCATGGGTAGTGTATTTGTAAATGCTTCATTTATTTGAAGGATTGTTTTGTGGAGTTAAATTTATGCTAATTTAGGATATTTTTAAAACAAATTCTGCTGTATTGATTTTGTTCTGTATTTGGTTTGTTCATTTGATATCGAATCTGTCTAGCTTTATTTTATTTCTTTGAATTTGTTGCTCAAAAACTGAACAAAATCCATTCTTTATATATTGAACAAATAAAAAGATTTGCTTTTGAAGAATCGATTACTGAAGTTGGATACTTTGCATCTAAGAAAGAATGGGAAAGACTTCGAATTGTTGTTTTATAGTTTTGATTGCTTTTTATTGGATTATATATATATATATATATATATATATATATATATATATATATAAACACTAAAGAAAGGAAATGGCTTTAACAGTTTGTAGTTTAAACTATCACCAACTCCCAACTTTTTTTCCCTTTCTTTGATGCTTTGGTATTGCTAACCGCCATTTTGTTCAGCTACAATTGCAGTTATAAAATCACTGATGGTATTGAAGTTACTAAAATTTGGGTAATGCAGTTTCAGTTTTGAATTTTGATATTCATTTGGCTTATGATTTTTTATTATTTTTTAATTCCCAACTCGAATGATGTTTTTATGTATGCAGGTAAATTCTGTTCCTCCTTGTAAATTCTGTTCCTCTCTGTAAATTCTGATATGTGTGTATGTGCGCGTGTGTATATTTATTTATTTATCTAGAAAATTCCAACTAATGAAAGTTATCAGATGCCAATGATGACATTTCCTCCTTTTTGTTAATTATCCTTTTTCTGGAAAGGCGGAGTTAGTTATCTAATTATGTGTCTGTTGAATATGAATATTATTTAACTACAAATGTTTCTTGTGTTAGGACAACTAGATTTTATCCTAGGAGTTTTCTTCTTCCTTTTGTGTTAAATTTGTTTGCCCTTTTTTTCAAAAGTTGATTTAGCTGGTGTATGGGTCCCTTTTCAATTACTGAATAATAAAATTGTAACTTGTAGAAGAACCATTATCCTTGAGATTGTAGTGATTCTTTTTTTCTCCTTCACACCTGGTTGTTCTTGGAAAAGCTTCAGCTGGTTTGGATTTTTTGTTTGTTTTTTAGTCGTTTTTTGTTTTCTTTTTGCAATATAGTTCCCCCGCCCTTTTGTTATAGCTGAAGTATCTCTAAGATACTAATTTGTTCATTCCATTGTTTTTTAGATAAGGTAAAGTTTCGTAATTGTACAAGCAGATTTTTGGCATTCTGTATATTGATTGTGAGGTTCTTGTTCATTGCCAATACACGAAATTTGTCTGTTATCTGATAGATAATGTTCAAATAGTTTTTCATTTTTAAATGTACTCCAATTAGACATAATCAAAATAGGGAAGGATATCCATGGGATCATTTGCTATGCTCCTTATAGTTTCCGAAGTAGTTCCTCATGCTTAACTCACTGGGTAACTAAATTAGAAAATTGCTAAATTAGGAGGTCTTCATGAGTTATAGACTGATAGTTGAAACAAGTGGTATTATCTTTAAAAACTTAGCTACTCATACATTTATTACTGCAAATTTACACTTTGATGCACAAACACGCAATAATCCTGACTTCTGTATACTTCCAGGAACAAGTTAAATCAGTTAGTAATTAGACTAATATCTAATTCCAACTCCCCTCAGCACCTTGAAGTCATTACAGGCCACATGGGTCTTTTTATTTTATTTTTGGCTGATTGAGAAAATGTCTTGTATAATGAGTGATTCCTGTTTTCTTTTCTTACATGGTATGATTATCTGTGCACAATCAGTTTTGGCAATCTTGATCCTTTTGTGGGAAGAGTTAGAACTTTATTTTATGGAATGTGTACATGTCTTATGGTTAGTTGTGTATTACATGTCTTATGGTTATTTTATGGAATGTGTACATGTCTTATGGTTAGTTGTGTATTACATTGTTTAATTTTATAGTGATTTTCAACTGTTTGGACCAGATCTTTTATTGAATTTCATTTTCTGTTTGGTTTTGGTTTTGGGTCTTTAATATGACGCGTAAATGTTTTGGATTTGATGGGTTATTTTCATTTTGTATTGTTTGGACTGATGTTTGTGAAATTAATTGTTTTGGGTTGTGGGTTTTCAGAAGGAAATGGAAGGTTTGACAGGTTTAGTTTTACCGAATCCTTGTAATCCCAGTACTAATTTTGTTGAGCAATACTACCATATCCTTCACCAAACACCTGAGTTGGTTTATAGATTTTATCATGATTCAAGCGTGCTAAGCCATCTAGAACCTGATGGTGTAATGACATCAGTGACGACCAAGAAAGTGAGTTTGTATGGTGCTTCTATTTCTGATTTGTCCTCTATTTGGTTTTGTTTGTTCTTTTAATTGGACCTTCTACTTCTCCCTCATTATCTTAATTAGTTAACTTCCATTAGTACATTTACCCAAAACTGATCTAAGTAAAATTTTTATGTAAGAATTATTTGGATTGGAGTATCAACACTTTAACAAAAATGTACTAATAATTCTTTGAATTTTGATTATAAAAGCCAACTGTTCTTGAGATAATATGTACTAATATCAACCTTGGAGCAGAGTATCAATGAAAAAGTATGTTCCTTGGATTACAAGAATTACAAGGTAGAGATAAAGACTGCAGATGCCCAGGACTCTTTTAAGGATGGCATGATTGTTTTGGTAACTGGGTGCTTAACAGGGAAGGATAACCTGAGAAGAAAATTCACGCAAAGTTTTTTCCTAGCTCCACAAGAGAATGGTTACTTTGTTTTTAATGATGTATTTAGGTATGTAGAAGAGGAAAATGAACCAATAGACACCAACACAGTGACAATTGAAGTAATCAATGACACCCAATCAGTGAGCCTGACCCCAGATCTAGGTTTGATTTATCGTTTACTTTTCCATATTTTAAACTGACGTTGCTTTGAAATGGCTTTTGACATTGATTTGATATATTTTGATTCTAGAGCCATCTCGTGTGCTTGATCCTCCAGTACAGGAGCATGCAAAGTCACATGTTGAGGAGCTCCAAAATGGTGAGGGAAAAACCGATGACCCTATAAACAATATGAGCCAATTAGCAAATGAAAAGGCTGCAGCGGATCCTGAACCTCAGCCAAATGAGAATCATAACTTGGAACCAGCTTCTTCTTATGCCCAGGAGGATGCTCCAAAGAAGTCGTATGCGTCCATTGTAATTTCACAAACAAAGAAGGGAAATTCAGGGGATATCAAGGTTTACGTACCAACTAATAATTCAAGAGTGGCTCCTACACAGATTGAAAAAAGTTCAGTTCGTTTAGTATCACAAGATCCAGCGCCAGCTGCATTTGCCCCTAATGCCCCAGAAAGTAGCAATGGTCAGTATGAAGGTATATGCTTCATACTTGTATTTGCATAAATACAATGTGGAGTTGTGGACCTCACTTCTCTAACAAGTATTGAGGATTCTCTGTACATGAAAACAAATTGTCATGCAATTTTTTACTGAAAAGAAACATATCTGAGATGTGAATCCCGTTTGTTAGAACCATTTAGGTTCGCATGGTTGACTCTGGATCCAAATTCTTATTATCTTTTTTTACTCCATACAAAACATTCAATCCATATTGTAGTTACCATTTTGTACTTTGTTATAGGTGATGGTCACTCCATCTATATAAAGAATTTGCCTCTAAATGTGACGGTCACTCGGCTTGAGGCAGAGTTTACGAAATTTGGACCTATTAAGAAAGGAGGTGTTCAAGTCAGAAGTAATAAGGTAGTTTTTAATACACTAAGAATGTATATCATTGTGTTCCACTTGGGTCAGCTATTGTTTACTCATATTCACCTGTCCAGCAACAGGGATTTTTCTTTGACTTCGTTGAATTTAAAGATTTGAACTCCATGCACAATGCAATTCAGGTGCTTTCTCTATAACTTCTCAATTTCCAAATTCGTTTTGTAATTGATTTTATATGATGTGGCTAGTATAGATATAATCCAGAGCATTAGATCATATCGTGGCCATTAATTCTACCATATAAATTGTAATATATGCTAGTTTTAACAAACTATGTCTTGCTAGTTAAACCAAACTCTTAGCAACTCTATTGTCTTTGTGTATTGATTTTGGCAATACGGTGTACATTAGTATCACGTAGCAATTCTATTGTCTTTGTGTATTGATTTTGGCACTAAGTGTCTCTGGTGATCTATTTGCTTCATTTTTCTGACTTGCTATTATTTTTAAATGTGCAAGAAGATTGCTTCTACGACCTGCCTTACAATACTGGGTATCAAATTTTCGTGCTACGTTTACGGAAGACAAGAGACGAAATTATGAAGTGTACTCTCTATATATGTAGATATATACTTTGATTGAAGAACTGTGGTAGCTTTAGATAGTTAATTGTAAAGATAATGAATGATTATGTAGTGGATGATTTTATTAAGTTAATAATATTTTAGTTTTTTGTATTTTTGTCATTATTTGCTTATGGGGACATTGAGCCAGGTCAGGTACACAAAAAGAATGTCAAATTTTGATTTGGCAATAATATAATTTGTTACCAAAGTATTGAACAAGTTTTAATATAGCAACAATTTTTAATATATTTAGCAACAAATTTTCGTTGCTAATGACATTAAAATATAATATTTGGTAACGAAAAATTAACCTAACAACAAAGGAGAGGATATTGTTGCTAATACTAAAACAAAAGGTAACATTTTTTTTCGTTGCAAATCATATCAACTTTCGTTGCACATATAAAGAAACGACAACATATAATGTCGTTACTAATCGACGACTTTCGTTGCTATTGAAAAATAACCAGCAACAAACATTTTCGTTGATGATTCAGCATAATGTCATTGCTAAATAATATAATCAGCAATGAAAATCGTTGCTAAAAAGTTTACATTTCGCAACGAAAGCAAGCTTAGGCAACAATTTTCATAATTTACTGCAACGAAAAATTTCGTTGCAAAATGGTGTCAATTGCAACGAAAATGCATGGTCGTTGCAAAAAAAAGAGTTCATTTTATTGCCAATTAGCAGGCCTTTGCAACGAAATGAGGTTTTTAGCAACGACATTTTAATTATTCTGCAACAATACATTTTTGTTGCTAAAGGATCGATGTCTCTGTACGAAAGCTAAATTTCACTGCAAAATGTATTACTTTTGGCAACGAAAAAAATACGTTCGTTGCGGAAAAATTAGCAATGCTCATTGCGCAACGAAAGACGCAACGACAGTAAAGTCGTTGCCAAAACCCTTTTGCAACGAAATTTGGCACCTTTAGCAACGAAAATTAGTTGTTGTTGAAGCCCCGTTTTTTTTGTAGCAACACCGCGTATTACTGTGTTTTAACCATCGGGTATTCTAACAGTGTTAACGGTAACTACGCCGTTATTTATAAAAACTCATACTTGTCGTTTTCTTCATCCAATCGCTTTCCGTTATGGGGCCCACACAAGGCTGCGCCGTCGTACGAATATACCCCGACAGCAAGAATATTCCACGACCAAATGAATATTTCCCGACAACAATGAATATTTTATAACCACTTGCTTATTTAAAATATTTGCGCATTTTATCCATAACTAACCATATTAATCAAATCAACCCTTACTATTTCAAAATAATAAATAGAGGTAATTCAATTTCATTTATAAAAATTTGGGGTCTTACAACCTCCCCTCCTTATGAAATTTTGTCCTCGAAATTGACGTACGTACCTGGTGTTTTGAAAAGGTGAGGATACCTTGCTTTCATTTCCGTTTCCAACTCCCAGGTCATTTTCTCAATAGCATGGTTCCTCAACAAAACTTTGACTTGTGGTATAACCTTTGTGCGTAGGACATGCTCCTTCCTATCCAATATCTTGATAGGTACCTTCTCGTATGTTAAGTCTTCAGCTATCTCATCTGGTTCTAACTCAATAATGTGGTTTGGGTCTTTCACATATTTACGAAGAACAGATATGTGAAAAACATTATGAACACGAGACATGCTTAGAGGTAACGCGAGTCTATAGGCCACATTTTCTACTCGGTCAAGAATCTGAAATGGTACAATAAATCGTGGATGGAGATTTTCTCTCTTCCCAAATCTTATAACTCCCTTCCATGGAGCAACTCGCAACAATACATGCTCCCCAATACTAAATTTCACGTCCTTTCGATGAAGATCCGCATAACTCTTTTGTCGATCCTGTGTCGTTTGTATACGTTGTCGAATCATTTGGATCTTTTCTGTAGTCATACGTACCAACTCTGGTCCCAACAATGTTGCTTCACCCACCTCATCCCAACATACTGGAGAGCGACACTTTCGTCCATACAATGCTTCGAATGGAGCTACACCTATACTTGCCTGGTAACTGTTGTTGTAGGAGAATTCCACCAATGATAAATACTTATCCCAACTCCCTTTGAAGTCTAGAACACAGAGTCTTAATAGATCTTCAAGAGTTTGAATAGTCCTCTCTGATTGTCCGCCCGTTTGAGGATGGTATGCTGAACTGAATCGTAAATCCGTGCCCATAGCTTTCTGCAAGCTAGCCCAAAATCGTGAAGTGAATATTGGGTCACGATCCGAAACTATGGATACTGGAATGCCATGCAATCTCACAATCTCATTTACGTACATACGAGTAAGACGTTCAAGGGAATAAGTCTCCCGTATCGGTAAGAAATGAGCAGACTTGGTTAATCTATCAACAATAACCCAAATCACATCTATGCCTTGAGAAACCTTGAGAAGACCCGTAACGAAATCCATGGTAATGTGTTTCCACTTCTATTTTAGAATCTCTAGTGGTTGCAATGGACCCTTTGGCACTTGATGCTCTGCCTTTACACGTTGACAAGTTAAACACTTCGAGATAAACTTCACGATCTCTCTCTTCATATTGCTCCACCAAAATGTATGTCGAAGATCTCGATACATTTTAGTACTTCCAGGGTGAATTGCAAACGGCGTGTTTTGTGCCTCCATCATGATTTTGTACTTCAAATCAGAGTCGTTAGGAACACAAAGTCTGGAGTGGACTCGAAGTATTCATTCTTCATCGATTCTTGCTTCAAGAATAACGCTTTCTTGCACTTTCTTCTTCATACGCATCAGCTCTGGGTCTGTAGCTTGAGCAACTTTAACTTTATTTATTAAAGTTGGTTCTATGCGTATACTTGACATCATCGCATGGGTCCCCGGAGTCTTGAATTCTATCTTCATTTTTTGTAAATCACATAAAATGGGCCTTTGTATTGACAACATCGCACTCGTTCCCGCATATGATCTTCTACTCAATGTGTCAGCTACCACGTTCGCTTTTCCAAGATGGTATTGAATGGTATGGTCGTAATCTTTCAACAGCTCGAGCCAACATCGTTGCCGCATATTGAGTTCTTTTTGGGTGAAGAAATATTTTAGGCTTTTATGATCCGAATATATCTCCACTTTCTCCCCATATAAATAGTGCCTCCAGATTTTTAAAGCGAAAACGACTGCTGCCAACTCTAGATCATGAGTAGGATAATTTCTCTCATATTCTTTGAGTTATCGCGAGGCATAGGCTATGACCTTCCCATGTTGTATGAGAACACATCCTAACCCTTTGCCCGAAGCATCGCTGTAGATAACAAATCCATCCGAACCAGATGGTATTGTCAGAATAGGTGCTGAAATGGGTCTTCTCTTAAGCTCTTGAAAACTCTTCTCGCATTCCTCACTCCATACGAATTTTGTATCTTTTTGAGTCAGTTGAGTTAACGGAGTAGCGATTCGAGAAAATCCTTCCACGAATCTCCGATAATAACCAGCCCAAAAAGCTACATACTTCGGTCACCGACTTCGGTTACTTCCAACTTTGTATTGCTTCAATCTTCGCCGGGTCAACAGATACTCCATGTTTTGACACCACGTGCCCAATGAATGCTACTTCCTCAAGCCAGAACTAACATTTCTTCAACTTGGTATATAACTTGTTTTCACGAAGCTTTTGAAGTATCAACTTCAAATGATGCTCATGATCTTCACGACTTTTAGAATATATGAGGATGTCATCAATAAAGACAACAACGAACTGATCCAAATATTCCTTAAATACACGGTTCATCATATCTATGAAAGTAGTAGGAGCATTAGTCAATCCAAAAGACATTACTAGGAATTCATAATGCCCGCACCGAGTTCTAAAGGCAGTCTTCGGAATATCCTCAGTTTTAATCTTCAGCTAATGATATCCAGAACGAAGATCGATCTTTAAAAAGAATTGTGCTCCTTGTAATTGGTCAAACAGGTCATCAATGCGAGGTAGCGGATACCTATTCTTGATGGTGACATGGTTCAATTCCCGGTAGTCAATACAAAGTCGCATACTCCCGTCTTTCTTCTTTACTAATAAAACAGGAGCACTCCAAGGAGATGTACTAGGACGAATGAAACCGATGTCCAACAACTCCTGTAGTTGGACCTTTAACTCCTTAAGTTCAATAGGAGCCATTCGATATGGGATTTTAGAAATGGGTTTTGTACCAGGTTCAAGATCAATAAAGAATTCAACTTCACGTTCTAAGAATAGACCGAGAAGTTCTTCAGGAAATACGTCAGGAAATTCACTAACAACAGAAATATTATTCAAATCTGACGTGTTTTTGTTTAAGTCCATGACATGGGCTAAGAAAGCTTGGCATCCGTTTTTTAATAAACAAATGGCTTTATAGTTTGATATAATAGTGATTGACTTTAGTGGTTTGGTTGCTTGAATTCGCATAACAAGTTGGTTAGTAATATGAAAACTAATAACCTTACGAAAATAATCAATTTTGGCATGATGAGTAGTTAACCAATCAATTCCTAAAATCACATCAAAAGCAAGTATCTTTAAAGAGATAAGATCCACAGGTAATATGATGGTGCCAACTTGGATCAAGCAAAATTTATATACAGTGGATGTAATGAAAGTTTTTCCTAACGGAGTCTCCACAGATAAATCAAAGTTTAATTTCTCCGGAGTCAAGTTTAAACGTTGAGCACAAGCAGGAGAGATAAATGAATGGGTAGAACCGGTATCTAGTAAGGTATAAACTTCGCAAGAGTTTATGATTGGCTTACTCGTGATCACCTCGTTCGGGTTCCTCTCATTTTGGCCAGTCACGACAAACGCTCTTCCAGGAACCGCTGACTTTGACTTGTTTGGGACAGCCTTTGGAGTCACCATCCCCACTGGACTTGGTTTTGTTACAGTACAATCTCAAGCGATATGTCCTTCCTTTCCACAATTATAACATACCTTGAGCTGTTGTGGATAGTTTGGGCTGATGTGTCTCTCTTTTCTATATTTATAGCATACGACCGGTGGTCGTTCTCCTCCCTTAGAAACAGTTGATACTGGTGCTGACGTCTTCACATTGTCATTGTTGAATCTCCTCTTTTTAAAATTTCCACTTGACTCGCCTCTACTATTATCATGGCCACGATTACCACCAGAGTGGTTACCACTTTTGTCTGTATTTTTCCTCCCCGTTGGTTATCATTGCTCCGATGACTGCTGTCATCGGTATAACCCTGGTTATGGTCCCTCGGTTGAACATACTCATTATCTCGCTCTAATAATTGAGCCCTGTTTACAACATCTGAATATAAAAAAAATTTATGAGAGATAAGATATTGCCGAATCTCAGGTTTTAGACCTCTCAGAAACATCCGTGTCATTCGTTCCTCATTCTCTACCAAATGAGGTGCAAACCTGGATAACTCTGCGAACTTCACCTCGTACTGGGACACCGTCATGTTATTTTGTTCCAGTCTGATAAACACTTTCTCCTTCATATGACGAATACTTTCAGGAAAGTACTTATCATTGAACAGTTTCTGAAACGTTTCCCAAGACATGTTGAGTGCGGCAGGCTGGGTAAGCTTCATAGATTCCCACCAGTAATCTGCCTCACCACGGAACATAAAGGTGGCGAATGTAACCTTTTGTTCCTCCGTGCATCCCAAGACATCGAATATCTTGGTAATTTGCTTGACCCACGTTTCCGCCTTAATTGGATCCGACTTTCCCCAGAATTCTGGTAGTCCCAACTCTTTGAATTGCTTGGCTGTGACAAACCGCGCGTTGTTATCATTTCCACCCGTATTTTGTACACGAGTCTCCATCGTCTGATTTTGTATGAACTGCAAAAAGCTTCTAAACATCTCATCGTTCATCGTCTGATCAGTGGTGTTGTTTGCAGGAGGAACATTGTCGTCCCGTTACACGTTCTCCTGTTGGTGATTAAAGGTGTCTCCACGGTCTCACTTACTCCATTGTTAACATTCTCAATTGCCATTCTCAAATACTGCCATAAAATAAGGGTTAATTAAAGAAATGAACATATCACATAATATCCCTATATTCTGACCAATCAACAAATAAGCTTAGGTAGGACACACTAGTAAAGGATTTACTCGTCTCTCCCCTCCTAGTTCTATTCCCCGATCTCCGCCAGAGACCATATCCCTAAGCTCTGATACCAACTGTGACACCCCCAAAATGGTATACATCACCCATTCTGAGTCGCCAAATACATGGTATAGAAATAACTATAACTTTATTAATACAATTGTCGTGCAAAATACGACAACACATAAACTGTGAGTTTAAAAATAAATATTGTCTTCTAGACAATATCCACACTCAAATAAGTCCTCATTATAATTATTGATACACTATTTACAAAATAGTGAGGACTACTATAACAACTACCTTGGAACATCACTCCACACCCCGACTACTTCCCGCTATATTCTCGCTTTCTGAGACGAAAAATGGAACAAAAAAGAAAAGGGTGAGCTCAACTAGCCCAGCAAAGAATATTATGACTAATATAATATAGAACAAATTATCGTTAGTCCTCAACAGGGAAAAATCTAATAGAATATAATAGACAATAAGTTTCAGATCAATATTCGCAGCGAAAATAACAATTCATTAGAAAAGTTAAGTAGAGAATGAAATCTACTATCTTCTATGAATTTAAAAATTTATCATCAATATTTTATCCGTATAACATCAATCAATATACATCTTGAATTAAATATTCATCTTTGCACTACAGGCCAAAAATATTCATTTGTATCACCGGTTAGTCATGTTCATCTAAACACCTATTCATCTTTGCACTACGGGCCAAAGATATTCATTAGTTAATCATTCATCTTTGCACTACAGGCCAAAGATATTCAGTAATATCATCATTTAGGACTGAGAATAATAAAAATATTTTAAAGAAAACGAATCCAGTGAGACAAAAGAACAAATATTAGGGATTCGTACTTCGGTTTATCCATATTCAAAAACACCCTATAATATACCATAGGGGAGTAAAATTCAAGAATAAAGATTAAAACATGAATACAATCAAAGATAGTAACAAAAATAGACATCTGGGACAAAGAAGAGAAAATTTTATTTTTCGGTGAATAGTGTCGTATTCGTGAATAGTGTCGTATACGTGAATAGTAACTCCGACACAAAAAGGTAGAAATTCCACAATAAAATTTATATCAATATTTCGTCATAATGATATTGGAAGAAATAATATCATCTATAAAAAAAATAACATCCCTTACCTCAAAAGGACAGTGCTTCTGACTGGAATATCGGATATAATGCTGAAGGTAACTTGCACCGTATAACAACACTCAAAGTATCAAAATACTCACAAAAATACGCTCGATAATATAGAGAGAGAAAACTTCATATTCTGGTGTGATTTTCAATTCTAACCTAAGCACCCTATTTATAAAAAAATACTTAGAACACTAAAATAGAAAATTTAATAAAATATTAATATTTATAAAAAATTTCCGCCCACTTTGAAAAATCTAAACTAAGCACATTTTCAATACAAATGGGGCCCACCAACATAATAAAAACTTTTTTCTTAAAAAAAAATTTTAAACTCCAAAAATCAATTATTTCGGAACTTTAATAATTCATAATAAATAGCCTTTTTTATCAGAAAAATTTGAATCTTATGTCCATTCCATAGGAAATTTAATTCTCTACAACTTTGTAGCTTTAAGTTTTTCTAAATTCTAAACAGAAATTGATCGAAATCCACATACGGACGATTTTGCAGGCTATAATCACATCTTAGTCAAAAATGGGGCCCTCTAACATTTTTAACATGCTTTTAGTATTTATTGTAACAAAAATACTATTCCTCCTCATTTATTCATATATCACACATTCATTGTAAAAATATCTCTATTATTATATTATTATAATACAATAATATATTTAAATGAATTATTTTATCAGAAAAGATAAAATATCAATTTTCAATAATTGTCACTTTTCTAAAAATTTCTCTATTTATATCCACATAAATAAATATATTTTTTTCATAAAAATTAATAATTAATTATTCACAAATAATATTACAGAATCACAATAATAACAACCAGGTCGTTTTCAGGAAAGAGGGGGCCTTCCGGTAAGGATTTCTCCTTACTGGCCCGCAATTAAATAACCTCTCCTAGACAGAACTTCCTTAGACATTGTCAATAATGCTATCTAATAATATTATTCAATTAATATGAATTATTGATCTGATAATGAGAAATACTGTGTAGTGACAATTATTGAAACAACAATAATATAAAATATTAACGTAGCAATTATTGAATCAATAAAATAAAATATTAAACAGTAAAAATTGTAGCAATTATTGAGTAGTGCCTCTTACGTAAGAATCAATAATTATTGCAATACCGTGTGCTATTGTGCAACTCCGCGTATTACTGTGTTTTGACCATCAGATATTCTAACAGTGTTAACAGTAACAACTACGCCGTTATTTATAAAAACTCATACTTGTCGTTTTCTTCATCCAATCGCTTTTCGTTATGGGGCCCACACAAGGCTGCGCCGTCGAACGAATATTCCCCGACAGCAAGAATATTCCACGAGCAAACGAATATTCCCCGACAACAATGAATGTTTTATAACCACTTGCTTATTTAAAATATTTGCGCATGTTACCCATAACTAACTACATTAATCAAATCAACCCTTACTATTTCAAAATAATAAATAGAGAAAATTCAATTTTATTTATAAAAAGTTGGGGTCTTACACCGGAGACAACCCCGGGAAATCACAAAGTCAAGCCCCGGTGACAACCCCGGGATATCAAGTTAAGCCCCAGTGATAACCCTGAGAAATCAAATCCAACACTGGTGACAACCCTGGGAGATCAAGTCAAACCCCGGAGACAACCCTAGGAGATCAAATAAAACCCCAGAGACAATCCCGAAAGATCAAGTCAAACCTTAGTGACAACCTCGGGAAATAACAAACCAACCTCAGAGACAACCCTGAGGACTGACAAAAGTCAACAACAGTCCAATCTCGGAGACAACCCTGAGAAAAGACAGTTACAACTGTATCAAGACCGGAACTAACCCGGGAGTGGCAAAATAGTAATTTTGTATTTTTCCAATTTAACATCAAATCAAGCCAAATCACTGCCATGAAGGTCGTGCAGAACCATAACGTCAATCCCGAGTGAAAAAACAACACAAGGCAACTCAACGGATGGACTGTAAAGACTCGAAGATCTGGTCATGGATCCATATTCTCGGATTCGAAAAGGTCAAATCCAATGTTATTGTGTAGCTCTCGGAAACGTATAGCACGCCTGTGATGCCCCCAAATCCGGGTATCTTCCAACCTGACATATGGTGCTACACGGTGCTACAGTTCACACATACAATCAATTGAAAAGCTTTAAAGGAACGAATATGTCTATATATATATTCCAAAACAATATTACCATTCCCCAGGTTCTTAATAACCATTATATTTGTTCTTGTCATAATATCAAATAATAACATTATTCACCTATACTATTACAAAGGAACTCTATAGGTTCACCTTAGCCTTCCCTTTATCTTTACCGGATCCTTCAGTCCGTTCGGTCTTAGCTGCATTCATATGGTTTAAGCAAGAGTGATCATAACTAGCTCAGCAAGTATGACAATTCCATTTAAATAGTATGCTTGAAACATAGGAATCGTATATCTTCAATAACTGAATAATAGTTATGAAGTACTATCGATAATTCAAAATAGCATTTCTCTTTTCTTTAAAGCGTTTCATAATGAATAACTTTCAGTAAAACATCAATTTCGGTACAAGACCTTGAGCATTTCATACTTTCTTTGAAAAGGACAACCCGACACAAAGTCTGTAAGTCTAACATTACTTACGAGGACGTCTAGGTGATCAGCCTATAGTACTCTATGTTGTACAACACTACTTTCTTTAAACATATATACGTTTAAGTTGTGGCAACCTCACGTGCTTGTTGTTTGATGATAAAATATTTGTTTAGCATACTCAGTCTTCATTTGAAAACCACACCAAAATAGTTTGGTAAAACATTGACAACAGTTCAATAGATTATAAGAAATCTAAATATCTTAAGTCTAGCCAAAAGAATTGGCTTCGACTTCATCATACATCAATTCATGCGTAAGAATACATGAATCACAAAGCTTATCTAGATTAAACATAGACAAGGGTTAGAACACTTGCCTTTAGCGTCTGGTACTGTATAATTACTTTTCCTTTGAATATTTAAGGTCTCCACAATACATAACCACATAACGAAACACATTAGGTCATGAACAAACATTCAAGGTTTCTAATGTATCTTACCCTTCTTCTCAATCTAATCATGCCTTAGATTGTTTATCATTGGTTTCAGTTTACCGTTATGATTTACATCGTTCTTACGTTCGCGTTCGAGTAAGTTATTTCCAACCTTTAGTGTATTACTTAAGGTTTAAACATTTTAAACAATGTCATTTTAGGTTTTAGTTTATTACTAAACAATCAGCTTCCTTCTATCTTCATAAGCCTTTATTATTGCACAAAACCCTAATGCTGGCGCTGCGACGCCAACTTCCCTTCTCCATGCCGCGCTGCGACGCCACTCTTCAGTGGCTGAGGTCCGGACTTGGCGCTGCGGCCTGAATCTTAGTTCAGTTGGCCGCGCTACGGCGCGAAACTACAGTAGGTCATGGCACTGCTCGGCGCTACAGCGCCACCTATTTGGCCTTGGGCTGGCGCCGCGGCGCCAGCTCTGTGCACTAGATAAAAAAGTAGTTTCTTACTTTGAGAACTTCCTGGACTCCAAATTTGATCATTTTAAGTCCGAATTGGCTCGTTCAAAAGCTATTAGCTCACAAATCATATACTCTACGTGTTCATGCAAGAATTTTATATTTTCAAATCCGTTAAATTTAGCTTTTAGTTCATTTTAACGAAAATGATAAACGTTCGTGAATGTTCAACGCTCGTTTCTTCATTCTAAGTCGGAATTCGGTCATTTTTGAGTCCACAACTCTATAATGCCAAATGAGACTTATCCCCATCGAAAACCAACGTTCTCAATACCAAAATTTGACTTCTATTCTGAGGATTTCACGATTTCGACAATCATCGTCTAATCTCGCGAATTCTGGCATAACTTCGTTACTTAAGATTTGTTCATTGTTTCAAATGGATTCATTCTATTATACTAACATCTTAACCAAGTATATTTCATTACATCATA
This sequence comes from Panax notoginseng, assembly GCA_016801055.1. NCBI lineage: Eukaryota > Viridiplantae > Streptophyta > Magnoliopsida > Apiales > Araliaceae > Panax > Panax notoginseng. The sequence goes on from CM029019.1 coordinate 80,720,517, forward strand.
TACATGATAAGTTCTTACTTGTTCTTCATGAGTTCATAACTTAATTAAGTACAAATTACTTGTTCATGGCTTATTAAGTTTTAAGTCCTTTGATTAGCCCTTCTTATTACTTCTTAGCATACATGTCTATCAATCAACACTTCTTTATCAACCTACAACTGAAGAGATGTAAGATTAATGTTATAGGATTCTTACCCTTGAAGATCACTTAGTTAATCTATGTTCTTCTTCGTGTTTCTTGAACTAACAAAGTCTAGCTTTTTCTCTCTAACAAATAAGCACTTATAATGTTGGTGGAAATCTAACAAGTGAGAAATGAACTAGCAAGCTTCTATTATATAGGAAATCCAAAGTTAGGGTAGTTTAGTCAATAAATCATCCCACCTCCTTAATCACCTCCTTACTATTCATTACTTAACCATCAAGTTTACTTGGTCATCACAACTCTTATCTTTTGCTTAGCCACCAAGATCACCCATGTGATCATGGGGCCCACATGGGTTGCCCCATGGGGCATCTTTACCCATTGGATCGATCCATGGATCCGGTTCTTACCTTGGGCTTTAAGTTCAATTAACTTAACTTGTGTTTTGAGCTTGCATTAACCAACTTTTGGGCTTTAGCATTACTTACACTTGGGCTTGCACATTAATCCCTATTGGACTTTACACTTTCTACACAATCTTACAAGTCCATTACATATGGCTTAAAGCCTTAGAACGTATTGTCTACGTATTAATCTCGTATTCTAACTCGTATACTTATTCATCATATACGACATACCATCATTCATACATACTCGTATAGTACCTCGTATCATACTCGTATTTATTACCTCGTACAATACTTACGTATCATACTATATCATCATGTAATTCCCTAACGCTTTACTTTTCTTGACATTCTCAAATTAAGTCCGCAGGCGAAAAACTGCGTTTGCCATACATGAATTATTATTACATAATCCATCTCCCCTTGATATTCTATCGTTACGTATTTCTCGAAAGTTCAAAAATAATTCTCGAGCATAAAACCATGAATAGTATTTTTTGAAAAATTTCTCGAAAAACTTTTATTTTCGTCTTGGAAATTCAAACACTTTAATTCCTTCATGTAGCCAGAATACTACGAAATTCCGACGTATTTAGGTTATAGAACAACCTCTATCTTATTAACACATAATAATAACATATAATATAATTTTATTCATTATTAAATCAAATAAAATTATTTTACAAATTGCTCGATTTTCTGGGGTGTTACACTCTTTCCCCCTTATAAGGATTCTGTCCCCAGAATCTCGCTAAAAAAAATTACACAAACAAATGAGGGCAATTCTTTTTCATCCTTTCTTTAAGTTCCCACATTGCTTCTTCGACATCGTGGTTCTTCCATAACATCTTTACTGAAGGTATAACTTTGTTCCGTAGAACTTGCTCTTTTCTATCAATGATTTGAATAGGCATCTCTTCATATGTCAAGTCCTTCTCAATATGAATAGGCTCATACTCTATTACGTGCTTATAATCTGGCTTATAAGGACGTAATACAGAAACATGAAACATGTTATGTATTCATTCTAGGTCTGGAGGTAAGGCTAACACATATACTACCCCTCCCACCTTTTCTAATATCTCAAAAGGTCCTATAAACTTGGGACTTAACTTTCCCTTCTTTCCAAATCATATCTTTCCTTTCCAAGGAGATACCTTTAGAAATACATACGAGCCTACTTCAAACTCTCTATTTACTCGATACAAGTCTGTAAACTTCCTTTGTCTGTCTTGAGCTGCTACCAATCGCATTCGTATCAGCTTCACTGCATCCGCTGTCTGCTGCACCAATTCTGGTCCTAGCATTCAATGTTCTCCCACTTCATCCCAATACAATGGTGTTATGCACTTCCTTCCGTACAAAGTTTCGTAAGGTGGCATACCTATGTTTGCATGATAACTGTTGTTATACGCAAACTCTACTAATGGTAGGTGATCATTCCAACTACTCTTGAAATTCATGATGCAAGATCTTAACATATCTTCTAGCATCTGAATTGTCCTTTCACTTTGCCCATCAGTTTATGGATGATATCCATACTTAACTTCAACTGTGTTCCCAACTATTCTTGTAGACTTCTCCAAAAGTTCAACGTGAATCGTGGATCACGATTTGACACAATCGAAACTGGTACCCCATATCTGGAAATAATTTTCTTAACATAAAGTTTAGCTAACTGGTCTAAGTTATTCTTGACCCTTATTGGCCAAAAGGTAGCCGACTTCGTCAACCGGTCCACTATTACCCAAATTGCATCGTACCTTTTCGTTGTAATCGGAAGTCCCACCACAAAGTCTATCGTGATATGCTCCCACTTCCATTCCAGAATCTCCAATGACTGTAACAAGCCACTTGGTCATTGATGTTCGGCCTTAACTTTCTGACAAGTCAAGCACCTACTCATATACTCAGCTGTCTCTCTCTTCACGTTCGGCCACCAAAAACTCTGTCGATGGTCTTGATACATCTTAGTACTACCAGGATGAATCGAGTACCTCGAATTATGAGTTTCTTGTAACACTTGATCCTTTAATTCTATCTCATTCGGAACCCAAATTCTTCCTTCAAATCTTAATAATCCCTAATTATCAGGACTATACTTAATATCTTTTTCTTCGGTTAATCGCTTCTTCATTTGATCATATTCCTCATTTCTGAGTTGTACCTCCTCGACGTAGGCGCATTCCTCTAAGGAAGTAGGCAAAGGTGTATGAGCCCTAGTTAAAATCTCTGATACTGTCCACCTCACAAGTGGCGCTGACTAAATTGAACAAAACCGTCGAGGAGTTGTCATCTAGGAAACCACCCCTAATGATGATCAAGAATAATCACCGAAGGATGCGATCTCTAACCCTCGGATCATCAGGCAAAGTCTCAGTCAGAGCCCCACTCATGGTATCTACACTCAAGGGACCAAAACAGACAGTCCGACCCTTGAGCGTTGTGGCCTAAACTTTCAAAAGGGATCTAATGGTAGTCAGGGAAATGTCAGCCACCAAAGGAACTGGCGCCCCTGTAAACTCCAACCTAGTGATGACTCGCCAATCCATCGGTGTCATCATCACCTCATAATTCAGTAAATGGAGAGACTGGGTCTGGTGAAATCAGCCCTCAAAAAAAGCCCTGAGATAACCCCAGGGACAACGACGGAGGGGGGGGGGGGTATAAAAAAGAAAGCCTCAAAGCCCCATGCATGAACAATCTATCGGTACTCTGAATGGAGAGTCTGGTACAGAGACTGAATGCTAAACCAGTTCCCTCTGGGCTGAGTAAAGCTGGGAACCTGCATCAAATTACAAATCAAGATCAAAACCCTTTCCCCAAAAATGGGAAAAAAAGATGGAAACCGCTATTACCTCGTTCGCATAAAGATAGATCGAGAGGTGACGACTCAAATCATCCAAAAGATCTGGAATAGTCACGCTAATAGCTAGAAGTTCCCGGTGGGGAATGGAAGAAGGAGCAGGAACGTCCTCCTCCTCGTCCACGACATCCAGTCTCTCAACCTGGATAAAGCGAATAACTGATTCAGTGAACCGACGAAGCTGTCGGGCTGGGCGAGGCCGAGGAACATCTGAAGCTCTCCTCCTCACACCTAAAGAGGCCCTACTGGAGCTACTCGGTTGGTCTAGTTCCATAATCTGTACAAAAACCTCCAAATCACCACAGAAAGGGTGAGGTAAACTCTAAGCTGAAGCTCATTAAATTCAAATCATAGCTTCATGCATACATACATTGATTTAACATACGTCTACAGTAGAGTTAAAATTGCATGTTCATTAAATGCCCAGACTCGTGAAATTTTTTGCTAGAGTCTCCTTTGTAAAATGGACTGTCTGCATGCATGTAGGCATGACTAGGTGGCCATTCAGTAGCACACCAACTCAAATTCATGAACATCTCACATGCATGAAAAAATATCAAAATTAAATCCATTATAGTAGCCAAATTGCCAGGTGTGCTTTACTTCAAAACCATTGCTTTTTTGTCCTCAAATAGGTGAATAAAATAGCAAAAAAGGGTGCCAAATGACTGTCTCAAAAGTTAAAAGATTTCACATAAATACGTTTAACATGGTAAAAGATTAACATTTACTAAGTTGAATAATTTTTATCAAGTCATATGAGCATGCATATTCACTACTATGTGTTTAGAAGCATTCTATATGATATCTAACGTTCTAACGGTCAAAACTTAAAAAGAAAACATGTAAACATTACCAGAATACTACAAAACATTTGTACGGTGATGGATTTTATAGAAAGTAGCCAGAACTCAGTAGATCTGAAAAAGAAATCTTGGATTTCCTATGTGGCTTGAACTTGAAAATGACTTGTGAAAGAAATGGGAAGGAGTATATATACCCACAGGTGGCCGCAGGTCAACCCGTGGTAGTCGCAGGTCTACCTGTGACTACCTAGGGTGGTCCCTACCCCCTTTAACTTGATTAAATTTGTGTTACAACGGAGGTCTCGGAAGTTGAAAAGTCAAATCAGGGAAAAAGGTGCTACGCGATTGAGCGGAAAGGGCCTGAAATTCTGAATTCAGAGACCAAACTTCGGCTCTACATGTAAATAATTGGTATTTGCCCATATGGGGGGTTCGAAAAGCCGATAATAAAAGCTATTGAAAGTGGCCCTTGTCAAAGCATTGTGAAGGTTTGATATCATGAACTGGAGGTTTTTATTGCAATCAAAACATTCAAACTTGTCAGGGATGTAATTCATCAAAAAGATATCCCCAACAAAGATATCAGACATCCCTGACACTACAAATTGTTGGCGATAACTCTAGCGTAGCATTGGAAATGATCCGGTGATGTAAGCCATTGAAGACTACTTCAACGAAGGTTAGACATCCCTGACAGTGCAAATCGTTGGCGATAACTCCAGCGTAGCATCGAGAATGTTCTGGTGATGTAAGCCGTTGAAAGCTACTTCAATAAAGATCATGGTATCTGATATTGCAAACCGTTGGCGATAACTCCAGGGAAGCGTCAGAAAAGTCTAATGATGAAAACCATGGAAAATAATTTTCATCGGGGAAGAGCGATAATGGAATTTGTTATATAGATCTACAGCTGAGACACCGCGAAGGCTTGGTGATTTCGAGACCGTTGTAAACTACTGTGTAAATAGGCACCGAGGAAATTCGGTGATGGTCAACCTTCACAACACTATCGTTCGAGTAGGTATTGTGAGGATGCTTTGAAAGAAAGTAGTCAAATTTTATCCTCAGTGGAGCTATCAGCATCAACCTGGTAGAAAGTCAGGGCGATGATGATAATGCCAGCATAATGGCAAGAAACATCCAATGATGGCAACCAAGCCAAGCTATCATCAGGATAAAACATCAACAATCTTCGAGAGTTACTCGTAAAAGAAAAGAACATTTTCGGTGGAAAGCACATCCAAAAGATCAAGGACATTGGTAACAACCCCAATGTCAAAATTCAATGGTCTCAACCATTGGGAAACCTCCACAACAGGGATCTTGAGAACATCTATGCGTCTTGTCGTCGAATCAGTCTCAAATAGCATTGATGGACATTTCAAACCGCTGGCGGCAACCCCAGTGCAGCATCGGGAGATTCGGTGATGAAAGCTTTGTAGACTACCGTTCGAGTAGACATCAAAGCAGTATAAGAGAAGCCATCATTAACAACTCCATCCCCAACAAAAGTGGCGGGAGCATGGAGTTATAAAATTCTGTTGGAAATCAGTCCAACAACAAAAATATTTAGCATAACATCATATCATACTGCATCGCATCATCTTAATCTTGTCATATTTTATGTGTCTAGTAATCTTTATCCTATTCATGCCATTATATTGCATGAATATGATAAAGAGGGGCATCTGTAGACACTCAAAATTTTACATTCTTGTTACTAACCATGCAGGAGGGCAGAATCATCTTCTAGAGACAACTCTGGAAGCCAAATCAAAGTCAAGTCCTAAAGACAACCTTGGGAAACCAATTCTAGTCCTAGAGATAACCGTAGGAGATCAAATTCCAGTCTCGGAGATAACCCCAGAAAACCAATTCTAACCCTAGAGATAACCCTTGGAGATCAAATTCCAGTTCTGGAGACAACCCCGAAAAACCAATTCCAGTCCCAGAGATAACCCTGGGAGATCAAGTTCAGTCCCGGAGATAACCCCCGAGTGAAACCCCGGGAGATTAACTTCTAACCACGGAGACAACCCCTGGAGATCAAGTCCAACCGCAGAGATAACCCTAGGAAATGAAGTTCAAAGCCCGTAGTCAACCCCGGGAGGTCAAACCAACCTCAGAGACAACCCTGAGGACTATCAAAATTAACATCAGTCTAATCTCAGAGACAACCCTAAGAAAAGATAGCAACAATCGCATCAAGACTGAAATTAACCTGGGAGGGGTAAAATAGTCATTTTTCCAACTCAACATCAAATCAACTCAAAATAAGTCTTGCAAGAACCATAGCTTTAATCCCGAGTGAAAACAGCACAAGATAGCTCAACGGATAGACTGCTAAGACTTGGAGATTTGGTCATGGATCCATCATCCTAGATTCAAAAAATGTGTAATTCCATGTCATTGTGTAGCTCTCATCAATGGTTTACTGGAAAGGTATAACATGCCTCCATCGGATGCCCAGATTGAAAGTTATGAAGGTTCGATCGAACAACGCGTTGTTTGAGTGCACGTACTTTGAGACAATGAAACCCGCGAAGCCCAAGGCAATCCGGGTAGCCGCAGGTAGACCCGCAGCTGCCGCGGGTTGACCCGCAGCCAATTTGGTCTATAAATAGACCCCCCACCAGCTCATTTAAAAAAAAAGAAGAAAAGAGAGAAAACTATGTCCATTTCGGCCCTTAACCTCTTCTAGAGTGCTCCAAACTTGGATATTTTTCTTTCTAAACACTTATAAGCTCGTATTCTACAACATATCAAAATTTAATAGACGAAAACCGCGTTTTCAAGCTCCAAAAGCAGTCTAAAGTCTTCTTGGCAACCCACTGTAAGATTTTTTAGATTTTTAAGTTTTTATTGCTATGATATATATATATATATATATATATATATATATATATATATATATATATATATATATATATATTTCCATTTCCAGTTTGGCCTGGATTCTAATTCGTGGCCTTTTACTGTTTATATATATATATATATATATATATATATATATATATATATATATATATATATATATATATATATATATATATATATATATATTTACATTCCATAGTCCTGCCTAGATTTATCGTGGCAGTTGGTATTTTTAAATATATATATATATATATATATATATATACTACTTTCAAATATCTGCTTTAACTTGTTTTGCAATGTAAATCCTTAATATTCCAGCCTGTCGACTAGATTTATCTAAATCTAGCCATCTCTAACTTTTAACTGGTTCAAAAGTGACTAAACTTGAACCGTTGGAGCTAGAATGGCTTAGATTTATTTAAATCTAGTATTCTTTCTAGTTTTTGTAAATATTTATCGATCATGTGATCCTAGGAGCCACGAGGTCTAAGATTTAGCTTGCAAATCTAGATCTGGTTCCCATTATGGACCCTTTTCAGCTGTGCAGCCAGGCTGTAAATTATGTAAGACCCCAACTTTTATAAATAAAGATGAATTTTCTATAAATGTCATATTTGAATATTATGGAGTTAATTTGATATAATGTTATAGTTGTGGGTAATATTTATAAATTTTTTAAAGTAAGCAAGTTGTTATATAATATTCGATTGGTCGGGGAATATTCGTTTTAACAGGGAATATCCGTACAGCGGCACAATCATTGGTGGACCCCACAATAGAATTATTGTTGGATTGAGAAAACGACAAAAATATTTTATTAAAAATAACGGCGGAAGTTTTACCATTAATACTGTTGAACTACTCGGTAGTAAAAGTACAGTAATACGTGTGGTTGTATAGTAGCACACGGTATTGATTATTAATGTTTATGTGAGAAGTCACTCAGTTTGATTCAATTATTGTCAGTTAATAATATGAATTATTTAGCGATAATGACGTTTTGTTTTATTCGTATTATTAACGTAGTAAAACAGAAACATCTTTTTATATAAAACAGAATACTTTATTAAAGTTATTCTATAAATAGAATATATTATATTTTATTTAAAAGATTTTTCTTTAAATATGGACCGTCAGATTAAAGTAATCAATTTGGATCGTTCATGGATTAGTTACTATGCATTCTATTTTTCTATAAATAGCAGCTCATTCCTTCATTATTTCTTACGAATTCACTGAACTCTAGAGAGAGAAACTATAGAGAGAAACTATAGAGAGAGAGAAGAAGAGTATTCTGTTACTTAACTACTTCCTTATTTCAGCTCTTCTTTAAAACGGTAAGGGGTGTTATTCTTTCTTATTCATGAAGAGAACTGTTGTTATTCCATTTCTTATTATTCTGTTGGAATAACCTGTATACGCGGTCTACCCTATACTTGGTGACATTCTTCTATTATTCTGTTGGAACATCCTGTCTGTGTGTTTTACACCGGACCTGGTTCCGTTTTTATTATTCTGTGTGTCTTACACCGGACCTGGTTCCGTCTTTATTATTATTCTGTTGGAACATCCTGTCTGTGTGTTTTACACCGGACCTAGTTTCAACTTTATTATTATTCTGTTGGAACATCCTGTCTGTGTGTTTTACATCAGACCTGGTGTAAGATCCCGAATTTTATGAAATAAAAGTATTCAATTTTTCTTATAATTACTATTCAGTAAATGGTTAAATTGATAAAAGTTTAAAGTTATGAATGAAATATGATTTTTTTTTCAAAATAAGCAAGTGGTTATAAAATAATCATTGTTGTCGGGGAATATTCGTTTGGTCGTGGAATATTCTTTCTGTCGGGGAATATTCGTACGACGGCGCAACTATTTGTGGGCCCCATAACAGAATAACTGTCGGATGAAGATAACGACAAAAATAGAGTTTTTATAATTAACGGCGTAGTTGTTACCGTTAACACTGTTGGAATACCCGGTGGTTAAAATACAGTAATACGCGTTATTACACAGTAGCACACGGTATTGCATAGTATTTTTGAAATTATTGATTCTTACGTAAGAAGGCACTACTCAATAATTGTTACAGTAATTACTGTTCAATATTTTATTTTATTGATTCAATAATTGCTACGTTGAAATTTTATATTATTGTTGTTCAATAATTGTTGCTGCACAGTATTTCCATTATCAGATCAATAATTCATATTATTTGAATAGTATTATTAGATAGCATTATTGGCAATGTCTAGAAAGTTCTGTCTAAGGAGAGGTTTGGTCATCTAATTGCGCGCCAGTAAGGAGAAATCCTTATTGGAAAGCCCCCTCTTTCCTGGGAACGGCCTGGTTGTCATAAATGTGATTCTGTAATATTATTTGTGAATAATTAATTATTGATTCATATGATAAAGAAATATTTATTTTATGTGGATATAAACGAGGGATATATTTTTGTGGTTAAAAATGAAGGAGTTAATGTTGAGGTTTTTATCCGTATTTTTGTCGGAATGGAGGTATTAAAAATCAGGGTTTTTGAGATATTTTGCGGGGGTTATAATTTTTAATCCGACCGTTGGATCGTGGTAATTTTTGGATATGTTATACATATATAAGTTGAGTATATGTCCATAAATTTTGAACCGTTAAAAATGAACGTATGATTTATTATGAATTTTACGAGATGACTGGTTCAAAATTGTTGAATTTTCGGAGTTTATCATTTTGGTGAAAATTCTAGAATTGGTGGGCCCCACTTGTGGTTGGTGAAGAAATGTGCTGAATTATATTTCAAATGTGGTGGGTGGAAATAGTAGCAGGTAAAGCCATCAGGTTGCAGGTCAAACCTATCAAAATTTTCCTATAAATAGAGGGCTAAGTTAGAGTTGAAAATCACACCAGAAACATAAGCTTTCTCTCTTTCTCTCTCTATATTATGAAGCATATTTTGTGAGTATTTAGATACTTTGAGAGTTGCTATTCAGTGCAAGTTTTCTTCGGCTTTGCATTCCAGTCAGAAGTACTGCTCTTTTGAGGTAAGGGATAGTAAGAGATATTAAGGGATTTTAAGGGTTGTTATGATTTTCAGTTTCGTAATTTTTCTGATCTTCAAAAATTCTGGAAAAATTTGAAATGATATTTTGATGAGTTTTCTTGATTGTGTCCAAAAATGGTGATTTTTGGATGTATAGATTGAGAGTTATGAATTTTATGAGAAAAGACTATTTTAAAAGTAACCGCTTATAATTCCTTGTGGTTAACTCCAAAATTGATGAAATTTTTATTGGGAGTACATGTATATGATAGAAGTATACTCTGTAAATTTCAGAATTTTTAGACAAAAGTATAATTTTTGATAAATGTCTAAATATTCGGCTATTTTGGCCATATGAAAAATAGTAAATGACTTTTAAAAATTCTGAGAAAAATATATGTTCACTATGGGACTATATTATGCTGAATTTCAGAAAAAAAAAATATTTTTGGAACGGATTTGGTATTTTTCATGAAAATAGTCTAGTTATGAGTAAATGAATTAAATATGTTTTGTGAAGAAAGAAAATTGGAAAATAGGATTTTATGGCTTGAGAATCCTATATGAGGTATATGCAGATTTTTGATGAGGGTTTTGGTTATTGATGATGAAATTGTAAGAGTTGGCATTTTATGATGATTAAATGCATTAATTAGTAAAGTGTAAACAATTAAAATAAATTGTTTATAAATTTAAGTAATGTTATTCTTTCAATATCATTATACCGAAATATTGGTATGAATTTTATTGTAGAATTTCTATCTTTTGTGTCGGGGTTACTATTCATGAGTTACGAATATTACTCTTGAGATTAAAACTATATGTTGATCATATTATTTTTATCATCATATATAACATTTTTATAACCCTGATGTTGAAATTCTCTTTCACTGGAGTGTAAAGATGGGTAGATTATTGGTATGATCATGACTAGGGTTCTCTTTGGCCTGTAGTGCAAAGTTGAATTGTGACTGGTATGATCATGACCATTGAATTTATAATTGAATATCTTAAGCTTAAGTGCAAAGGTGAATTGATCAACATAGTTATAATTATTGTTTATATAAATTCTGAAATGATTATATATTTCTTTGAGATATGAATATATTTGGCCTGTAGTGCAAATATGAATTGTTGATGAATATCTTTGGCATGTAGTGCAAAGATGGCCTGTTGATGAATATCTTTGGCCTGTAGTGCAAAGATGAACTGTTGTTGAATATCTTTGGCCCGTAGTGCAAAGATGGTTTGTTGATGAATATCTTTGGCCCGTAGTGCAAAGATGGTTTGTTGATGAATATCTTTGGCCCGTAGTGCAAAGATGGATTTGTTAGTATGATTATAAACAGGAACTGTGATTTGGTATAACCATGATCTTTGATGTTTCAGGTAAAGACAGGTGATGAAAATATTCTTCGTCCTGGGTGCGAAGAAAAATTTATAGTCACAATTATGATTATGAGTTATTCATATGATTGTGGAAAGGAACTGTTGAGTGATGTTACAGGGATAAAACATTGTTGGTGGATTTTTAACATGGAGAAGATAATAGACTTTATAGTCTATTTGACTCTTCTAATGGATTGCTCGTTCCGCTGCAACTATGGTTGAAATTTTTATCATCTACCATATGTTCTAAATCTCTGATTTATTATTGATGAAGGCTATTGATAATTTAATTATCTTTAGTCATGATATTCTTTACTGAGCTAGTTGTGCTCACCCTTTTGCTTCACAATTCCTTTCAGGTAATAAGAGTGTAGCTGGGTCGAGCGGGGGTAACAAGGGAATAGAACGGTGGTCATCATTTAGTAGTTATATTTGGTGAAGAAAATAGGGTGAGGCGAACCCAACGTTGGAAGGGTGTTTTGTCACTATCATACAAGATGTCTAATGACATACAACCTCGTGTCATCATAAGACAGGGTTGTGCTCATCCACTTGCTGAGTATATCTATGGGCACTACCTATATAATCTTGGTGTTTGTTTGAAGTATAATTCTCAATTAGAGACAGTGGAGATAATGATAAGTCAAGAGAAGACTCACCATTGGGAAGAATATGATAGTAATCTTCTCGTTTTTCTTTGGGGTCTATTGGGTCAACCAAGGATAATTCTGTGGCCATATGATATCTATCATAACCTAGACGCGTGGCCTCCCATGTACAAAGGTTTCCTTGAGCACTTCCCAAAGATTCTAATTTTTAAACAGTTTTTGACTATACCTTTATGTAAGGTGTTCATTGTGAGGTGATGTCCACGGTTGGAACATGAGTCACATTTGGTATATATTTGTATCCAAACTCACAGCGTATGTGTTGTTGTATTTTGCACGACAATTGTTGTAATAAAGTTGTAGTTATTTTCTGTACCATGTATTTGGCGACTCAGAATAGGTTGGATGGAATGGACCTATTTTGGGGTCGTTACATTTGGTATCAGAGCTTAGGGATATGATCTCTGGCAGAGATCGGGGAAATAACTAGGAGGGGGAGAGATGAGTAAATCCTTCGCTAGTGTGTCCTACCTAAGCTTATTTGTTGGTCAGTCATAATATCGGGATATTATGTGATATGTTAATTTGTTAAATTAACCCTTGTTTTGAAGCTGTATTCTAGAATGATATTTGAAATACAGGAGATGAGCAATGGAGAAATTATGATGACAGAAGAGATGGAATCTGAAATGAAAGGAAGGTATTCTCAATTCTTTGAAATACCAGGTACGTAAATTTCGGGGACGAAATTTCATAAGGAGGGGAGATTGTAAGATCCCGAATTTTATGAAATAAAAGTATTCAATTTTTCTTATAATTACTATTCAGTAAATGGTTAAATTGATAAAAGTTTAAAGTTATGAATTGAAATATGATTTTTTTTTCAAAATAAGCAAGTGGTTATAAAATAATCATTGTTGTCGGGGAATATTCGTTTGGTCGTGGAATATTCTTTCTGTCGGGGAATATTCGTACGACGGCGCAACTATTTGTGGGCCCCATAACAGAATAACTGTCGGTGAAGAAAACGACAAAAATAGAGTTTTTACAAATAACGGCGTAGTTGTTACCGTTAACACTGTTGGAATACCCGGTGGTTAAAATACAGTAATACGCGTTATTGCACAGTAGCACACGGTATTGCATAGTATTTTTGAAATTATTGATTCTTACGTAAGAAGGCACTACTCAATAATTGTTACAGTAATTACTGTTCAATATTTTATTTTATTGATTCAATAATTGCTACGTTGATATTTTATATTATTGTTGTTCAATAATTGTTGCTGCACAGTATTTCCATTATCAGATCAATAATTCATATTATTTGAATAGTATTATTAGATAGCATTATTGGCAATGTCTAGAAAGTTCTGTCTAAGGAGAGGTTTGGTCATCTAATTGCGCGCCAGTAAGGAGAAATCTTATTGGAAAGCCCCCTCTTTCCTGGGAACGGCCTGGTTGTCATAAATGTGATTCTGTAATATTATTTGTGAATAATTAATTATTGATTCATATGATAAAGAAATATTTATTTTATGTGGATATAAACGAGGATATATTTTTGTGGTTAAAAATGAAGGAGTTAATGTTGAGGTTTTTATCAGTATTTTTGTCGGAATGGAGGTATTAAAAATCAGGGTTTTTGAGATATTTTGCGGGGGTTATAATTTTTAATCCGACCGTTGGATCGTGGTAATTTTTGGATATGTTATACATATATAAGTTGAGTATATGTCCACAAATTTTGAACCATTAAAAATGAACGTATGATTTATTATGAATTTTACGAGATGACTGGTTCAGAAATTGTTGAATTTTCGGAGTTTATCATTTTGGTAGAAAATTCTAGAATTGGTGGGCCCCACTTGTGGTTGGTGAAGAAATGTGCTGAATTATATTTCAAATGTGGTGGGTGGAAATAGTAGCAGGTAAAGCCATCAGGTTGCAGGTCAAACCTATCAAAATTTTCCTATAAATAGAGGGCTAAGTTAGAGTTGAAAATCACACCAGAAACATAAGCTTTCTCTCTTTCTCTCTCTATATTATGAAGCATATTTTGTGAGTATTTAGATACTTTGAGAGTTGCTATTCAGTGCAAGTTTTCTTCGGCTTTGCATTCCAGTCAGAAGTACTGCTCTTTTGAGGTAAGGGATAGTAAGAGATATTAAGGGATTTTAAGGGTTGTTATGATTTTCAGTTTCGTAATTTTTCTGATCTTCAAAAATTCTGGAAAAATTTGAAATGATATTTTGATGAGTTTTCTTGATTGTGTCCAAAAATGGTGATTTTTGGATGTATATATTGAGAGTTATGAATTTTATGAGAAAAGACTATTTTAAAAGTAACCGCTTATAATTCCTTGTGGTTAACTCCAAAATTGATGAAATTTTTATTGGGAGTACATGTATATGATAGAAGTATACTCTGTAAATTTCAGAATTTTTAGACAAAAGTATAATTTTGATAAATGTCTAAATATTCGGCTATTTTGGCCATATGAAAATAGTAAATGACTTTTAAAAATTCTGAGAAAAATATATGTTCACTATGGGACTATATTATGCTAAATTCAGAAAAAAAAAATATTTTTGGAACGGATTTGGTATTTTCATGAAAATAGTCTAGTTATGAGTAAATGAATTAAATATGTTTTGTGAAGAAAGAAAATTGGAAAATAGGATTTTATGGCTTGAGAATCCTATATGAGGTATATGCAGATTTTTGATGAGGGTTTTGGTTATTGATGATGAAATTGTAAGAGTTGGCATTTTATGATGATTAAATGCATTAATTAGTAAAGTGTAAACAATTAAAATAAATTGTTTATAAATTTAAGTAATGTTATTCTTTCAATATCATTATACCGAAATATTGGTATGAATTTTATTGTAGAATTTCTATCTTTTGTGTCGGGGTTACTATTCATGAGTTACGAATATTACTCTTGAGATTAAAACTATATGTTGATCATTATTTTTTTATCATCATATATAACATTTTATAACCCTGATGTTGAAATTCTCTTTCACTGGAGTGTAAAGATGGGTAGATTATTGGTATGATCATGACTAGGGTTCTCTTTGGCCTGTAGTGCAAAGTTGAATTGTGACTGGTATGATCATGACCATTGAATTTATAATTGAATATCTTAAGCTTAAGTGCAAAGGTGAATTGATCAACATGGTTATAATTATTGTTTATATAAATTCTGAAATGATTATATATTTCTTTGAGATATGAATATATTTGGCCTGTAGTGTGCAAATATGAATTGTTGATGAATATCTTTGGCATGTAGTGCAAAGATGGCCTGTTGATGAATATCTTTGGCCTGTAGTGCAAAGATGAACTGTTGTTGAATATCTTTGGCCCGTAGTGCAAAGATGGTTTGTTGATGAATATCTTTGGCCCGTAGTGCAAAGATGGTTTGTTGATGAATATCTTTGGCCCGTAGTGCAAAGATGGATTTGTTAGTATGATTATAAACAGGAACTGTGATTTGGTATAACCATTATCTTTGATGTTTCAGGTAAAGACAGGTGATGAAAATATTCTTCGTCCTGGGTGCGAAGAAAATTTTATAGTCACAATTATGATTATGAGTTATTCATATGATTGTGGAAAGGAACTGTTGAGTGATGTTACAGGGATAAAACATTGTTGGTGGATTTTTAACATGGAGAAGATAATAGACTTTATAGTCTATTTGACTCTTCTAATGGATTGCATGTTCCGCTGCAACTATGGTTGAAATTTTTATCATCTACTATATGTTCTAAATCTCTGATTTATTATTGATGAAGGCTATTGATAATTTAATTATCTTTAGTCATGATATTCTTTACTGAGCTAGTTGTGCTCACCCTTTTGCTTCACAATTCCTTTCAGGTATTAAGAGTGTAGCTGGGTCGAGCGGGGGTAACAAGGGAATAGAACGGTGGTCATCATTTAGTAGTTATATTTGGTGAAGAAAATAGGGTGAGGCGAACCCAACGTTGGAAGGGTGTTTTGTCACTATCATTCAAGATGTCTAATGACATACAACCTCGTGTCATCATAGGACAGGGTTGTATCATCCACTTGCTGAGTATATCTATGGGCACTACCTATATAATCTTGGTGTTTGTTTGAAGTATAATTCTCAATAGAGACAGTGGAGATAATGATAAGTCAAGAGAAGACTCACCATTGGGAGAAAATATGATAGTAATCTTCTCGTTTTTCTTTGGGTCTATTGGGTCAACCAAGGATAATTCTGTGGCCATATGATATCTATCATAACCTAGACGCGTGGCCTCCCATGTACAAAGGTTTCCTTGAGCACTTCCCAAAGATTCTAATTTTTAAAACAGTTTTTGACTATACCTTATGTAAGGTGTCTTTGTGAGGTGATGTCCACGGTTGGAACATGAGTCACATTTGGTATATATTTGTATCCAAACTCACAGCGTATGTGTTGTTGTATTTTGCACGACAATTGTTGTAATAAAGTTGTAGTTATTTTCTGTACCATGTATTTGGCGACTCAGAATAGGTTGGATGGAATGGACCTATTTTGGGGTCGTTACACCTGGTTCCATTATTTATTATTCTGTCGGAATATCCTGTCTGTGCGTTTACGCTGGACCTGGTTCCATTATTTATTATTCTGTTGGAATAACCTGTCTGTGCGGTCTATCGCATGCATCGGGTGATTTCTTTTGTTATTCCATTCTTTATTATACTCAGTTAGTTAAGTTTTGACTTCTATACTCCATGAAATTAGTGGAATATCCTTGATAATTGCGGTTCATCCAGTATCTTTTCATGAAAATATTCTTCTAAGTATTCTTAAATTTTACTCCACAAAGCAGTATCATGTTGACAATTTGGACGTTGTTAATTCTTGGATAAATTAATTCTTGAACTTGTTTTATTGAATTCTTATATCATTGTCATCATCCTCATGTTTATAAAATGTTGAAAGTCATCTGTGGCCTGTAGTGCATAGATGGACTTGGTATGATTATGACCAGGGATTATTCGGTATAATCATGACCGTAATGTTACAAATGATGTGGTAAAAGTCCTCATTGGCCCGTAGTGCGTTGATGGACAGTTGTTGGCATGATCATGACCATTAATGAGTACACGAATATCCTTGGCCGTAGTGCAGGGTATTCGATGATGTGGATTATTTTATTAAGCTGAGTCCCAGCGATCACAATGTTGAAAAACCTTTTAAATCATAAAAGATAGTAGAGTTTTTTTTCTACTTGACTCTTTTAATGGATTGCTTGTTCCGCTGCAGTTAAACTTGATGTCTATTATATTTTATCAGTTTAACATTGTTGAAGGCTAATGATAATTTATTCTGCATTATCTTAGTCATAATATTTCTTACTGGGCTAGTTGAGCTCACCCTTTCTTTCACTGTTCTCTTCAGGAAATGAGAACGTAGCTGGGCAAGTCGGGGAACGGAGTGATAGTCCGAATGATAGTATTAGTTAGTAGTCCTCACTATTCTATGTATGGTATGTTAATAAATGTAATGAGGACTCCTTTTGAGTATGAATACTCTCTAGAAGATAATATTTGTATTCAAACTCACAGTTTATGTTTTGTCGATTGTACACGACAGTTGTATTAGTAAGTTGTATTTGTATTCTGTACTATGTATCTGACGACCCAAGATGGGTGATGTATACCTAATTTTGGGGGCGTCACAGTTGGTATCAGAGCTTAGGGATATGATCCCTGGCTAAGATGTGAGAATAGAACTAGGAGGGGAGAGACGGGAAATTTCTTCGCTAGTATGACCTACCTAAGTTTATTTGCATGGTATTTAATTGGTCGGTCATAATATAAGGATAATATATGACATATCAATTAACTTTTATTTTGTGGCAGTATCTGAAAATGGCATCTGAGAATGTTGAGAATAGCAATGGAGCACAGGCGACTGTTGATTCACCACATATCAATAATCGGGATAATGTTCATCAGGAAGGTGACAATCCTCATGCAAACAACAACACTGACTAGATGATGAATGATGGAATGTTCAGAAACTTTATGCAGTTCATGCAACAGCAGGCGAGAGCGACTCCTGTCCAAAATATAGGTGGAAACACTGAAAACTCTCGGACGATCACCGCTAAACAGTTCAAGGAGCTAGGACCACCAGAGTTTAAGGGAGAGCCAAAACCATTTATAGCGGAAACATGGATAAAGCAGATTACCAAGATATTTGATGTCTTGGGATGCTCCGAGGAGCAAAAGGTTCCCTTTGCCGCCTTTATGTTGCGAGGAGAGACAGATTACTGGTGAGAATCGATTAAGCGTACTCAACCTGCCGCACTGAAGATATCTTGGGAGAAGTTCCAAGAGCTGTTCAATGACAAATACTTTCCCGAAAGTGTTCGTCACATGAAAGAGGTGGAGTTCATCAAACTGGAGCAGAATAATATGACCGTGTCGCAGTATGAGGCTAAATTTACTGAGTTTTCCCGGTTTGCGTCCAACTTGGTGGATAATGAAGAGCGAATGACGCGAATGTTTTTGCGAGATTTGAAACCTGAGATACGTCAACATCTTATTTCTCATAAACTGTGTTTGTATTCAGATGTTGTGAATAGGGCTCAGTTAGTGGAGCGCGATAACGAGTCAACGCAACCAAAAGAGAGCAGTCGGCAAAATGATAATACCAGTGAGAGCAGTCATCGAAGCGGTGACAACAAGCGTGGAGGAAATCAACAGGCCAGAAATGGTAACCACTTCGGTGGTAATCAGGGCCAAAATAATAAGAATGGTCATTTCAAGAAGAGGAGATTCAACAATAACGGAAAGACGTCAGCACCAGCACCCGTTGTTAAGGAAGGAGAACGACCACCTATCATATGTTTCAAATGCGGAGGGGAGGGGCACATCAGTCCAAACTGCGCGATGCCGTCTAAAGCATGTTATAATTGTGGAAGAGAAGGTCATTTAGCTCAATTTTGTCATTTACCAAAAACAAGTTCAGCCAAGATGGAGATACCAAAGGCCGTCCCAGAAAAGTCAAAACCGTTGTGCAAGGGAGAGCGTTTGTTGTGACTCCCAGAAAGCAAGGAACCCGAATGAGGTCATCACGGGTAAGCTTATCATAAACTCTAACGAAGTCTATACTTTATTTGATAACGGTTCTACCCATTCTTTTATTTTCCTACTTGCGCTCATCGATTAAATTTGACTTCGGAGAAATTAGACTTTGATTTATCTGTTGAAACTCCATTGGGAGAAACCTTCATTACATCCACGGTTTATAAGTCTTGTTTGGTTCAAGTTGGTACCCACACATTACCTGTCGATCTTATTTCATTAAAAATACTTGCATTTGACGTGATTCTAGGGATTGATTGGTTAACTACTCATCATGCAAAAATTGATTATTTTCGTAAGGTTGTTAGCTTTCATATTCCTAATCGACCTATTATGCGAATTCAAGCAACCAAACCATTAAAATCAATCGCTGTCATCTCAAGCCATAAAGCTATTCGTTTATTGAAAAACGAATGTCAAGCTTTCTTAGCTCATGTCACGGATCTAAACAAAAATACGTCAGTTTTGAATGATATTTCTATTGCTAATAAATTCCTGACGTATTCCCTGAAGAACTTCCTGGCCTACCCCCAGAGCGTGAAATTGAATTTTGTATCGACCTTAAACCCGGTACAAAACTCATTTCCAAAGCCCCATATCGAATGGCTCCTATTGAACTTCAGGAGTTAAAGATCCAACTGCAGGAATTGTTTGACATTGGCTTTATTCGTCCTAGTACTTCTCCTTGGGGTGCTCCTGTTCTATTCGTGAAGAAGAAAGATGGAAGTATGCGACTTTGTATTGATTATCGGGAGTTGAATCATGTCACCATCAAAAACAGGTACCCATTGCCACGTATTGATGACCTGTTTGACCAGTTGCAAGGATCACAATTCTTTTCAAAGATCGATCTTCGTTCTGGATATCATCAGCTGAAGGTTAGAACTGAGGATATTCCAAAGACGGCTTTCAGAACTCGGTACGGGCATTATGAATTCCTAGTCATGTCCTTTGGATTGACTAATGCTCCTGCTGCCTTCATGGATATGATGAACGGGTATTCAAGGAATATTTGGATCACTTTGTGGTCGTCTTTATTGATGACATCCTTATTTATTCCAAAAGCCGTGAAGATCATGAGCAACACTTGAGCTGGTACTCCAAAAGCTTCGTGAATACAAGCTTTATGCCAAGTTGAAGAAATGCGAGTTCTGGCTGGAGGAGGTAGCATTCCTTGGGCACGTAGTATCAAGTCGTGGAATATCGTTGACCCGGCAAAGATTGAAGCTATTCAAAGCTGGGAGCAACCTAAATCAGTGACCGAAGTACGTAGCTTTCTTGGTTTAGCTGGTTATTATCGGAGATTCGTGGAAGGATTTTCTCGAATCGCTACTCCATTAACTCAGCTGACTCGGAAAGATACAAAGTTCGGTTGGAGCGAAGAATGTGAGCAGAGTTTTCAAGAACTCAAGAGGAGACTCAATTCAGCACCTGTTCTAACAATACCATCTGGCTCGGAGGGATTTGTCATCTACAGTGATGCTTCGAGCAAAGGGTTGGGATGCGTTCTCATGCAACATGGAAAAGTCATAGCCTATGCATCAAGACAACTCAAGGAATATGAGAGGAATTATCCTACTCATGATCTAGAGTTGGCAGCTGTTGTCTTTGCACTTAAAATTTGGAGGCATTACTTGTATGGGGAGAAGGTGGAGATCTTTACGGATCATAAAAGCCTCAAATATTTCTTCACTCAAAAGGAACTCAACATGCGACAACGACGTTGGCTTGAAATGTTGAAAGATTATGATCATACAATTCAATACCATCCTGGAAAAGCGAACGTGGTAGCTGACGCATTGAGTAGAAGATCATATGCAAGTACGAGTGCGATATTGTCAACACAAAGGCCCATTTTGTGTGACTTGCAAAGGATGGAGATAGAGTTAAAGACTCCAGGGACCCATGTGATGATGACGAATATACGAGTAGAACCAACTTTAATCGATAAAGTTAAAGCTGCTCAAGCTACAGACCTGGAGCTGATGCGTATGAGGAAGAAAGTGCAAGAAGGTGTTATGCCGGAAGCAAGAATCGATGAAGAAGGAATACTTCGAGTCAACTCCAGACTTTGTGTTCCTAACAACCCTGATTTAAAGTATGAAATCATGATGGAGGCGCACAACACACCGTTTGCAATCCATCCTGGAAGTACCAAAATGTATCATGATCTTCGTCATACATTTTGGTGGAGCAATATGAAGAGAGAGATAGCGCTGTTTATCTCAAGGTGTCTAACTTGTCAACGAGTCAAAGCGGAGCATCAAGTACCAAAAGGTCCATTGCAACCACTTGAAATTCCAGAATGGAAGTGGGAGCACATTACCATGGATTTCGTTACCGGTCTTCCTAAGGTTTCTCAAGGTATAGATGCGATTTGGGTCATTGTTGATAGATTGACCAAGTCTGCTCATTTCTTACCGATACGAGAAACTTATACACTTGAACGTCTTGCTCGTATGTACATAAACGAGATTGTAAGACTGCATGGTATGCCAGTATCCATAGTTTCTGATCGAGACCCAAGATTCACTTCACGATTTTGGGTTAGTTTACAAAAAGCTATGGGCACATATTTACGATTTAGTTCGGCATATCATCCTCAGACGGACGGACAATCAGAGAGGACTATTCAAACTCTAGAAGATTATTAAGACTCTGTGTCTTTGACTTCAAGGGGAAGTTGGGACAAGTTTTACCATTGGTGGAGAGTTTTCCTACAACAACAGTTATCAAGCAAGTATTGGCATGGCTCCATTCGAAGCATTGTATGGAAGAAAATGTCGTTCTCCAGTATGCTGGGATGAGGTGGGTGAAGCAACGTTGTTGGGACCGGAGTTGGTACGTATGACTACAGAAAAGATTCAAACAATCCGACAACGTATAAAAACCTCACAAGATCGACAAAAGAGTTATGCTGATCTTCATCGAAAGGACGTGGAATTTGATGTAGGAGATCATGTGTTCTTACGTGTTGCTCCATGGAAAGGAGTTACGAGATTTGGAAAGAGAGGAAAGCTCAATCCTCGATTCATCGGTCCATTTTTAATCCTCGATCGAGTAGGAACTGTGGCTTATAGACTCGCTTTACCGCCAAGTATGTCTCGTGTTCATAACGTTTTTCACATATCCATGTTACGCAAATATGTGGAAGACCCGAACCACATTATTGAGTTAGAACCGGACGAAATAGCGGAGGATTTGACGTATGAAGAAGTTCCTGTTCAAATCTTGGATAAGAAGGAACATATTCTACGCTCCAAGGTTATACCTCAAGTCAAAGTTTTGTGGGAGAAACCACGATGTTGAGGAAATGACTTGGGAGTTAGAATCTGAAATGAATCAAGGTATCCTTACCTCTTCGACATACCAGGTACGTACCCTAATTTCGAGGGCGAAATTTCATAAGAAGGGGAGTTGTTGTAAGACCCCAACTTTTATAAATAAAGATGAATTTTCTATAAATATCATTTTTGAATATTATGGAGTTAATTTGATATAATGTTATAGTTGTGGGTAATATTTATAAATTTTGCAAAGTACGCAAGTTGTTATATAATATTCGATTGGTCGGGGAATATTCGTTTTAACAGGGAATATTCGTACAACGGCACAATCATTGGTGGACCCCACAACGGAATTATTGTCGGATTGAGAAAACGACAAAAATATTTTATTAAAAATAACGGAGAAGTTTTACCATTAATACTGTTGAACTACTCGGTAGTAAAAGTACAGTAATACGTGTGGTTGCATAGTAGCACACGGTATTGATTATTAATGCTTATGTGAGAAGTCATCAGTTTGATTCAATTATTGTCAGTTAAATAATATGAATTATTTAGCGATAATGAGTTTTGTTTTATTCGTATTATTAACGTAATAAAACAGAAACATCTTTTTATATAAAACAGAATACTTTATTAAAGTTATTCTATAAATAGAATATATTATATTTTATTTAAAAGATTTTTCTTTAAATATGGACCGTCAGATTAAAGTAATCAATCTGGACCGTTCATGGATTAGTTACTATGCATTCTATTTTTCTATAAATAGCAGCTCATTCCTTCATTATTTCTTACGAATTCACTGAACTCTAGAGAGAGAAACTATAGAGAGAAACTATAGAGAGAGAGAAGAAGAGTATTCTGCTACTTAACTACTTCCTTATTTCAGCTCTTCTTTAAAACGGTAAGGGGTGTTATTCTTTCTTATTCATGAAGAGAACTGTTGTTATTCCATTTCTTTTTCTGTTGGAATAACCTGTATACGCGGTCTACCCTATACTTGGTGACATTCTTCTATTATTCTGTTGGAACATCCTGTCTGTGTGTTTTACACCGGACCTGGTTCTGTTTTTATTATTATTCTGTTGGAACATCCTGTCTGTGTGTTTTAACCGGACCTGGTTCCGTCTTTATTATTATTCTGTTGGAACATCATGTCTGTGTGTTTTACACCGGACCTGGTTCCGTCTTTATTATTATTCTGTTGGAACATCCTGTCTGTGTGTTTTACACCGACCTGGTTCTATTATTATTATTCTGTCGGATTATCCTGTCTGTGCGTTTACGCGGACCTGGTTCCATTATTTATTATTCTGTTGGAATAACCTGTCTGTGCGGTCTATCGCATGCATGGGTGATTTCTTTTGTTATTCCATTCTTTATTATACTCAGTTGGTTAAGTTTTGACTTCTATACTCCATGAAATTAGTGGAATATCCTTGATAATTGCGTTTCATCCAGTATCTTTTCATGAAAATATTCTTCTAAGTATTCTTGAATTTTACTCCACAAAGCAGTATCATGTTGACAATTTGGACGTTGTTAATTCTTGGATAAATTAATTCTTGAACTTGTTTTATTGAATTCTTATATCATTGTCATCATCCTCATGTTTATAAAATGTTGAAAGTCATCTGTGGCCTGTAATGCATAGATGGACTTGGTATGATTATGACCAGGGATTATTCGGTATAATCATGACCGTAATGTTACAAATGATGTGGTAAAAGTCCTCATTGGCCCGTAGTGCATTGATGGACAGTTGTTGGCATGATCATGACCATTAATGAATACACGAATATCCTTGGCGTAGTGCAGGGGTGATTCGATGATGTGGATTATTTTATTAAGCTGAGTCCAGCGATCACAGTGTTGAAAAACCTTTTTAAATCATAAAAGATAGTAGAGTTTATTTTCTACTTGACTCTTTTAATGGATTGCTTGTTCCGCTGCAGTTAAACTTGATGTCTATTATATTTTATCAGTTTAACATTGTTGAAGGCTAATGATAATTTATTCTGCATTATCTTAGTCATAATATTTCTTACTGGGCTAGTTGAGCTCACCCTTTCTTTCACTGTTCTCTTCAGGAAATGAGAACGTAGCTGGGGCAAGTCGGGGAACGGAGTGATGGTCGATGATATAGTATTAGTAGTAGTCCTCACTATTCTATGTAATGGTGTGTTAATAAATGTAATGAGGACTCCTTTTGAGTATGAATACTCTCTAGAAGATAATATTTGTATTCAAACTCACAGTTTATGTTTTGTCGTATTGTACACGACAGTTGTATTAGTAAGTTGTATTTGTATTCTGTACTATGTATCTGACGACCCAAGATGGGTGATGTATACCTAATTTTGGGGGCGTCACAAATTATCTATGGTGTCCAGACATCCTTGGATGGCTTTCATGTCCATAAGAAGCCCGAAGTCTATGTATCTTATTTTCTCAAGATGCTTCACATCTCGAAAATAAAATCAAATCAAGTCGAAAATAAAATAAAATGGAAGTATCAAAGGCCTCAATTACTATGAGCTTAAGGGTTGAAAACCTGGTTTTCAAAATGTCATTGCTATATCTTGCATAAAATTAAACTTTTTCAAATGAAATCCCTTTATATATAGGTGATAAATGAGGCATAACACTATTCCATATAATGTACATAGGCCCATAAATACCCACCAACACACATTCAGATTAATTAGGGAATTGAAAAGTTGCGATAAACGTGTTTTCACGAAAGTCAGGGGGGGGGGTGCGAACACCCTTCCCCTCGATTAATCAAGCCCAAACTCTATGAATCTCAGTTTCAATGCTGTTAAACAGAGTCCGACCATTGGGCCTTTGTGTAAAACCTTTTCAAAATCGGTTATGTTGGTACATCCATTCAAAATCTACCAATGGCGACTCTGATTTTTAAATTATCAACATTTTATG